>CM052192.1:502697-742127 GCA_028455805.1 Lasioglossum figueresi | reverse complement strand
TCTCTCTCTCTCTCTCTCTCTCTCTCTCTCTCTCTCTCTGCTTCGCTTTTTAGCATCCCCCTTGAAGAATAATTTTTTATCGGCTTAGCGGAAGCTGGAAGTTTTAATGAGTTTCAAACGGCGGAAAAACGGCGCTTCATTTGCATCAACTTGATAATTCTCGGATAAGTGTTCGTAATGCGAATTTTGAAATGGGTTGGAAGAAGGATCCTAGCTGGAACGTGTCTACAGATAATTTTTTTCGCATCCCCTCACCAGGAGAAATAAGACGAATTGTGTTTGGGAAGCGGTCCCGAATCTTTTCGCCTGCCATAATTAATTTTCCATTTTTGCGGACGTTAGCCTCAGCCTATTTGTTTCGGATGTACAGTGTTAACTGACAGTTAACACGCCGAAGCGTGTCTGTCATACAGATTTGCTCGTTTAATCCACGATACGGCAGAACCTCGATCATCCGAGCCAATCAGTGGAAGATAAGTGTTCGGATAATAACTGTTTATAATAGAATTTAGACATCGTCGGTTCGAATAATCGAGGTTCTACCAATTTCTTTTTTTTTGTCAGAAGAATGCTACGAATGCGATGGTAAAGGTTTAATAGAGAAGTTACGTTACTTTTGGACAGTGTTCTCGAACCTCTCGGCCACAATTAATTTCCCAAGTTCATAGGTAGGCTGGACCAGCTTGTTTCGGCCATCGAAAGTTCGCCGTTGTCTTCGATGGTCTTATTACGTCCCCGGGTAAAAAGATAAAGCATCAAATGTTGACCAAGCAATCACGCGAGAGAAAGTTTCAAACTAAGTCAACATCGCTGGCAACCTGGCGCAAAGTTTTGGACCCAAAGTTAGCCCCAATGACATTAGCGCCACTACTCCATGCAGATCTGGCTTTAGAGCCTCTGTACACACACTTTGGGAACAAACGATTCTTGCCGTTCGGTCCATATAGACTCGACTACTTGCGGGCAAGAATCATTAGAGCGGTAAATATTAGGAAAACGGAATGTTTTTCCCCAGCCGAGTGTGCCAATAATTATAAAAGTGCCAAGTCAAGCGCCCGGAAAAATTGAACTTGTCTTGCTTGCATTGGGCTGTCTTGCAACTGATTGAACCTGCTCGTGTAAAATCGATTCGCTCCGACGTGCACACGGTGCCTCTCTCGGAATTATTCGAACGACTAGAGAAATATAATAGTCTCGCTCTTTTCGCTTTCGCGATCATTAATCTCGTTGGAAAGCGTTCTTTATTGTCCAAATCGAATGGGAATATTATTCATTGTTGTTAACATCCATGTTAACATCTCTCTTGTGTTTGAAGAATTCGCATATCTTATGTGTGCATTCGAGTCTCTGCAGTTTAATGAGAATACATACATGTATACATATAGTTAATTCTTTCAGGATTCAGTTATGCATTTCAAATAATGTTTAATTAGCGGAGTATATACATTAGCCACGATCATCGGATTTTGCTAAGATGTAGAATAATTTTCAACGAAATATGGACTCGATTTTAGGTTTAACCCTTATGTACTCAACCAAAATTTATAGATTATTTAAAACCTTTCTGTATTTAACATGTTTGCACAAATTCTCATTATAAGACTATAAATTAATATATTAACGAGTAAAGAATGGACATTCAGAGAAATTTTCTGATATTTTTTTAGAGGAACATTAACAAATTGTTGAAAGAAATACAGTAAATTGGTATCCGCAAGATTGACTACACAACGGTTAAACAGAAGCGAGATAAAATGTGCGAATTCGTCGTTCGATTAATTAAGAGCGACACGTCGCGCGTCCCACACGCACTCCGCTCGATGACGAATGAATGGTTGAACGAATGAATGATGGAATGATAGAATATACGTACGTTACGTACCTTTCAGGTGTTTCGGGCAGCACACGAACTCAACACCAGAGAACAGAGATATTCCGCAAGGCAAAAGCATCGCGAAGCTCCTCAGATTCATGTTCCTCTCTCTGCACGTGTCCGCTGCGGTCGCGTTCCATCTGAAACGGAAAATTCGCGGGGCTCTTTACGAGCTGGTATCACCTTTGATCGAGTTCAGGGAACTCGGCGTGCCTCAAAGAGGCCAGGTGAGGAGGAGCGCAAATCCTCTTACAGGGCAAACTAATTTCCCCGGCGTCGCGGTACAATCCAAGAAAGTCGATTAAGCCCTGGCCCGACCGATCGGCATAAACTTTTCAAACGCGAACATTCTTGAAACTGTTGCGTTTCTGCTCCGAGGGTATAATAATTCCGGTAAGCGAGCCCGTTTACGCTCGGGAAAGACGAAAGCTGTTCTCGGAATGTTCTTATTATAGTTTTACTCGGTTCCTTATAAAGAGACTCCGCAGATATCCTAGTCTTTAATATTTAACCCTCGCGCGATCCTTAAATATAGTTCCACGAGGCTCTTCGAACATCCTCCGTTAATATTCGTTCATTTTCGTTTTACGCGTCAGATCACTGGTTTTGCTTTAAATTTAGTAGACGATTGTAAACGTCCATGTTCTATTTTCGAAGGGTTTTTATTAAATTCAGTGTCCAATGTTCGCAGATGCGTTGTAGAATAACGAGACAGTAGATATAGCTTAGCAATGCGGCAATTTCAGCAGGGGAACCGTATCGAATAGATCCGGCAGTTAAAGTGTTAAGTCTCTGCCGAGGAGTGCGGCGTTCTCCATTTTCATTAACTATAAAACACGATCCCTTGCTTTTGCCAGGTGTAGCACACGGTTGCACGGGAATCGATAGTTGGCTCGTTGCCTTCGGTGTTCGTTGAAATTCTGTTCCTTACCTGTGAGATTCCCAGCATTTCGTCTGATTGTGGAGGTGGTCGAAGAGGCAGCCTTCCGGAACGAGCAGCGCGTCGCTTTGGAACGGGCCCTCTGAAATGAAATAGCCGTGAACAGAAACGAGTCGAACTTTCCGTGGAAAAACGCGCGCAGCCAGCATCGGGAGAATCCGCGAACACACAAATCGGCTTCGTTTGCTGTGCCGAGTTGGTTAGCGATTTCGCAGAAAAAGAAGAAAAAAGATTTATCATTTCCTTTCGCGAGCGCCGCGCTTTTCAAATTATTTCTCTAGCATGTTCAAGAGAACCGTTCAAATTGATGAAAAAAGACGGGGATGCATGAAACTGTCGAAATTACCACTTGGCATTCCCGACGTTCAATAAAATTGCTTCGACAATTTTTTCTCCTCCCAAAGTAATTTTTTACTGTTTCTTTTGCTTTTTTTCTGCAATGAAATTCGATGTCCCCTTTTATGAAATTGCATTGCTTTTACTCGAAATAAAATACTTAGTTGAAATATGTTTTTTCCCGAGGTATCATTCGAGATTTTTAATAACGTGTCTCACGGTGGACGATTGTTTTTCATTCGTTATAGCGCATCTGATCAGATGATTTGTGATGTTTTATAACTTTTAGGGACACCCGTTAGATCGCAAAAATGTTTGGAAGCGGAAGAAAAATCTTTTTGATCCAAGTTCGTGTGGTTTTCCGGAAGCCTTGCGGCCGAATACAACTAATTAGGTAATCCAGAGGAGTGCAGTAAGTTTCATCGATTTCCGTGGTTTTATAAACTTTCGGTACACCCTGTAGACACGTGTGTCTCTACTCAACCCCTTAATACGAGCTCTCTGCCGCTATACGCAGCACTCGACAACCCCGAAGAATCAATACGGCAGAAACTGCAAATCAGAGTCACTCTGCTGGGATTAAACGTAAACTCGTAAAAGATTCTAAGGTGGCGGTCACGATCGGATTATGGGGGCCTTCCCTCCGAGCAACATCGTCTAATAATTTCCAATTTTGATCAAACGTGCTACGGACACGTCGTAAAGCGCTGTGCATATTTCTCCATTGAAAAATCAAGTTCAAGGCGGAACTCTTCTGCGCACGTTGCGAAATTCACCAACCTACATGAATTCCTATTCACAGCTGCGCTACGTCTAACGTTACGATCTTTTTTACAATTTATTCACCTTTTGGGCGTACATAACTATCGTTTTACATGTTATTCGGTAGTCTGACATAGAAATTGCAAAAGAAAAGCAGATTAGTCGTAACATGAATACGAAAATAAATTCATGAAAATTGTTAAATCTCACGACGTCCACGCCCGAAACAAAATCCCAAAGAGAAAAACGCTGTTAAACAAACCCGTGCTCCATTACACCATTCGATAGCCCATAAAAGGGACATCAGGTTTATGATATTTTTTTCCAAAGTTGTCTGTTTCATCGCCACGCGAGAATGGACAAACAGTTTTCGGATAAGAGTCCGCTTGAAATACATATATCATTACCAGTAAACGCAGTCTTTTTAAAATTCCGGCAGGGAAATCCGGGTTTTTCTAAATTTTTCGGTGATTTTAATTTTGTGCGGGAACAATTTTTCGCCGAGGAGAAACCGGAAAAATTATTTAATCCGTGCCTCGCTAATTGCAATGTCCCAGATTTTATCAGAATTTTTATTCGGCCGTTACCGCTGGGGATAAAAATGTTCCATTGGATATTTCGAAAATTGATACTGATTTTTCTATCTCGATGTTTCACTTTTTGTGGAGAAACAGTACAGCCCTCATTATTGGAAACACTCATAAGTGTATTTACCATTTATTGAACATTAAATATGAATATAATATTAAATATTGCATTTTAAAAGTACAATTTTGAAGATGCATTTAAGAGTTAAGGAACGAAGTAAATGTCTACGCGGCAGCTGGCGTTTAATGGTAGACAATTTTAATGTACCATTAGATCCGCAGTCTAGTCATTAGCAACAGCATAATAGCTGGGAAATTAATTTAACCTGTGAATTTAACGTTGCTTGGAAATTTAGTCGAACTAATTGGTTAAAGACTTATTATCCCAATTAACAAGGTTGCTCGACGGTAAACGCAGAAACAGAGATTAGCAAGAAATAAAACCAGCGAGACGCACAATATTTTCTGCGCTAATGCAAAAAAGATTAACTGTGACGAGGAGGAAATGAATATTAAAGAGATCGGCGCCGGGTGAAATTGTACCGTGAAAGAGGTAATTAGAGATCTTGCGGTTCTTTAAAAGTGAAAAAAACGAAGATCTCGGCCGCGATACG
Organism: Lasioglossum figueresi; assembly: GCA_028455805.1. NCBI lineage: Eukaryota > Metazoa > Arthropoda > Insecta > Hymenoptera > Halictidae > Lasioglossum > Lasioglossum figueresi. Next base: position 737,015 of record CM052192.1, on the reverse strand, counting down.
GTAATGACTGATTATTGAATGGCGTCGATGACGCTGTTAAAGCGCCATTCGATGGATGGATAGAATGGTTTACCCTCGTTAAAGAGCACGATCGCAGTCCCGCGCATTGCCGCGCAAACGGTTCAAATATACTCTTAATTAGAACGGTGAATGACCGACCGTAAAAAAGTTGATACGTTTACCGTTTCATGCAATACAGGCGTGAATTTCAGTTTGTGTTTCTACGGAATCGCGCGATTTCAACTCGCGAAATACATATAACCGGTTTGCAACTTCTCGTCCGCGCGAAATTGCCGGCTTTCGTTTTCAAGATTTCGCGTGGGTTTTACTCTAGCGGGTAATTTCATTGATTAACTCGTTTAATGATATCTCGAGGAAACACTTCATTTTGGTAATTGCGGAGTGGGCAGTCTGGAGTGCGCAATTTTGACATACATTTGGAAGTTACGCGGAACGTGAATTTTAATAAATTCATTATACGCCTCTAGTTTAGAAAAGATGTATGTATTTCAATGTTGTATATGATTTATGGAGTATCGTACGTTTTAATAAAGTTATTGTGGTTCGAGGTTACTAATTTTGAATTCTGACTAAAATCTGCAGCATAGAGGAATAATTTTGATGAACGAAGTACTTCGTTCGATTAAATTGTGGAATTCGGAAGAAAGGAGTATGAAATTCACGATTTCGAGAATTTCGTGGGTTTTAATAAATTCATCGTGGTTTAAAGGTACAAATCCTGAACTCTGAATAAAATTTGCAGTGTGGAGGAATAGTTTAGAATAATTTCGTCATCTGTACGTACCGAGACATCTGTAGGGCTTGACCCAACGAGACAATTTGCATTTGGTCCTTCCAGGCTTGCACCATCCGCTGACCCTTACGTAGTGCGAGGACTCAACAATGTTGGTGATGTCTCTCTTAGGATAAGCCTAAAAACATCGGGGTTATTATATCTTATCGTTCAAAACTTTTAGAATAAAAGTGTGTGCAACGAGAACAAAAAAAGCGATGAAGTCGATAAGATGATGCTTATCGGAACATAAACTTTACGACAGTGTTCACGACACACGCCTTTTTCAGAAAAATATCTTGGAAACACAGGTTTGCAAACGCAAACATGGCATGGTACATTTATTGCACATTAAACGTGCGCGGTGTGCAACAATTTTTTCGTAACGATATCTTTGATAAAATGTTTGTGTCCGATCTACTTTCATCAAGATACTGAGCTATTTTAATTAATTTTCTTGCTGGATCCTCCCGAGATTTTAATAAATGTTTTTCCTCGCTGTTATGGCCGATAATTAAATTGTTTCGAGAACCGAACAGCAAAAGTTCCTTCGGGTAATTGTTTTTTTTTTGCGAGCTGCTCTTACTTCTCATGACAGAATAAAGATCACGCATAATTGATCTAGTTTGACTAATTGCTTCGATCAAATGACCGCTGATGCGAATGAAATTCACAGTTCCGTGAACCACGGTGCACTGAAAATTGCATTACCGCCTTTTAAGCTAATTTATGGTGCTCTCTGTCGTCATTAATTCATTTACCACTACTACTGCTGACGATACTAGTTGAATACATTTAAAGAATTAATAGCAACGATTAAATTGCAGACCTTTCTGCATTCGTATATAAAACATTCACCCGTGACCGATCGTGCTGCTATAAATACCTACAACAATTGCAAAACTACACATTTTCGGCAAATTCAGTGTTACCGAAATTAACATCTACAAAATAAATTTTGGTCTACGAAACGATTTAACCATCCCCCAGCACATTCTTCGTCATTAGAAATATTGAAAAGTATTCGATTGCTTTGCTATGCTATTTAAATTGCTCTATAATTTTCTCATAGAGGTAGACAGTTTATTGCTTAATATTTATTAAGAACAAACAAAACGAACTGTGGACTTGCTCTACTCCAATCGCAAGTTCGATTACACTCCACAAGAATCAATTTCCATCGAGAGATCGTGCTTGCGGCCGCGTCTCGTTGGGGGGAAAAATCGGTTCATCGGATGCATACACAATACACATGCAATTTCACGTGCGCCGAGGGATATCGCGAGTTGCGGGGGTGTGTTGTGTGTAGTCGCAGCGTTAATTTCGATCGCCGCGAGCGAGCGATCCAGTGCCTTTCACCCGATAATGGCTCGCATGCATCGACGACACGCGATGCGAGTCACTTCACAGGGATCGGGGAAAACCGATCCGTGTCAGTGAATCGAAAACCACTTCTCGCCCGACTTCGCTGGCGCTCGCCGTGAAACATTTGCGATCACGCCGCGAAGCCGGGCCGCAAAACAGAGAGCCCCCATCTCTCGATCACAAGGACCCCAATTGTCCGACTTCAACGAGCTTTTTCTCGAGACAATGCGATATACTGGCACCCGAAGACACACACGGCGAGCTTCGGATGCTCGATGATTTTCGAGGTGCTAACTATTTACACTGGAATCGCTAGACGATGCAAAACAATCCGTATTTGATGCTTTTTCGGTTGCCGAAATTGAAACAATACCTTCGTGTTGCGTATGTTATGTATATTCGTTGATCTTACTGGTACTTGGTTTTTATTGAGGCTTATCGCTAGACTGCGGATCTTCCTACGAAATAAAAATTGTCTGCTTCGATTGCAACAAATAGAAACTAAATTGAATGTTATTTCTTCCCTTAATGATTTTAATAAAGGAGAAATCATATATCGACGTATTCAATTTTTTAAATTTTTCAACAATTTTGAATTTCATCTTCTCAATTTTTCTATAAATGCATAAAGATCCGCGGTCCACTTATTGCAATTTTGATTGTAGATGATGTTTAGGATCATTCGCTGTTTCATTGAATGTTTTTAAAACATATTTGTGAAGGTGTTTCTTGTGCGCAAAATGGGCAACACGATAAGGGGTTCAAAAATATTTTATCGCTATTTTCCACGTTCTAGCATCAGCAAGATATCAAGAAATAGTGTCTGCGGACGATACGATCGACACTTCGGTGCCGATTTTTTCGCAAATATATCGCATCTTTAAGGGGGACCTTCGTCCGAGGATTAAATAAGTAGATGAAGCATCGAAGTCGAACGATCGGGGTCGTCGGCTCGCCGAAAGAATAACAACAGTGACGTGCAATTGCGTGCAGCGACGCGTTCGCATACTCGACTGCGGATTTTTTACGGACCGGTTGCGTGGCCGTGCCCAACAGAAACGAACGACCGCGAACCGGGCTCGTGGGTGGTTTTAATGGAAGCGGCGGCCTTCTACTAAAAGGAACGTGTTCGCTTACCTTCTTGCAGTATTCGAGGATCTCGAGTTTGTCCGTCATGCAGCTCTTCTTGTCGGCGGAGGAGACCCAGCGGCCCTGCTCGCCCATGTGCTGCGCCAGATACACCTCGCCGGTCTCGCATAATGTCGCAACCTTCGCAAAGTGTTTTTCGCATAAAAAGGAAGTCACCCCAGTCTCGGGCCTGTCACCGGATCATCTCCCCCACGAAATAAAACACGGACGACGCGCGACGCGACGATGGTGACGACGACGGCGTACGTAGCCGCCTACTACTTACTCGACACCCGCGATAAATCTTAAAACGCCGGAGAAACTTTGCGATGCGAGCAACCTTTTCAAACCCGACACGGGCTCCACACGCCGGACGGTCTGAATACAAAAATCCCCCCGGTTATCTTCGCGAACGGGAGAGAAATGCTGGTCGCGAACGTTCCCAGCACCTGGCACGCGAAAATCTTCGGGATTCGCTAGTCCACGGGCGAGGATATCCCCGGAAACTGCTCGCCCGACAGTTCAACCACCTCTAAATGCCCAGCTGCAGTCTTAGACGCGACAGCCAGTTTCTTGAACGAATTGCAAGGCGAGTTCTGCGGGATAAACTAGTTTCTGTACACCCTTTTCAACGAAATTACTTCTTTAATGTTCGTCCGAACGATTTGTGACCGTTCCGAGGTGTTAGTTTAAACCTTTCAGGACGAACGTGGTTCCTACAGTAGGAAAAGTTATTTATATTCTCGAGAGATTTATGTTCTTTTTATTTTCAAGTAGCATCGAGTAGATTTTCATAAAGCATGTTTTAGACTTAGAACCGCGTTAGTATCCACACAGATAATTAGGGGTTGAAGAATTATTCAGATCCGTAACGTCATACAGATTCTCAAGGGGCAGTTCTTCAAAAGTTACTCTTTTTAATGAAGTTTCATGACTAGATTCCGGATTTTATGAACTTATGGCATTTTTCAGAAACTTCATATAGGTACTCGGAGGGTTGATAATTTTTAATGCCCTTTTACCTTTCGGTGTAAAATGAAACTCTCAACGGAGCGTAACAAAAGCAAACAATTACAGTTTTTTATTCATAGAAACCCCTGAAAAACTGTGAAAATTGTGCTTCTCTTCAAATAAGAAATGTACAATATTAATATTTACTCAGTATTCGCACAGATTTTCGGCGATTTTTATTACAATATATGCTCGTTGAAATAAGATGAATGGCAAATTAGAAAGATCGGTACCCGTAAATCTAATGTTAACGGTGGAATATACGAATCGACATACAGAAACGAAGTTAAACGACTCGACAACACATTCATTTGCAAGCCAACGTAACGATCCGTTTCACTTTCGTCCCTCGTAAACCAGTTACTTGAACGGCTATAATCCGTCCCGAATTAATTACATACATCTCGAACATAATTTCCTGCTCCACTTTCTTCCCTGAAAAACCAATTACATCCACTCGGGCGGCTCTACCGTTGACGTTCAAATAATATCACTGTATATCTGCTCGATGCTATTTGAGCGATTATCTTTGCGTTTCCCCGTTGAATCGGTCGCATGTTTTATGCATAAATCGGCTGCATTGGATCATTACCGATCTATTAAGAAACATCGCGTCAACGTTCCACAAAAGCCGCGATGAAATCGAGGTCGACCGATTCGAGTCTCCGGCTCGTTACGGGTCTCTCGGACACAGAGTAGAGAAAGAGCGAGCGAGAGAGCGAAGAAAATTAACCAGAGAATCGATGCGAGACTGGAGCCACGAACGGAAACGATTCCGAGACTCGTCTATTCTGTAGAGAACAGCAGCTGTGAAATCGTGGCGCAAAATCGCGAATGTAAAATCGCGAGACGCTCGTGCCCCCCCCCCCCGGGGGGGGGGGGGGGGCTCGATGACATTCGCAATTCGCAAGAAAAAGGAAACGTGCCTTCTCGAGTGGTACTCACCTGCGGCTCTGATCTTCCTCCAGCTGGTGCCAACTCGAGCCTCTCCGACACCGCCTGCAATGCAGAAAACCACCGGTGAAATTCAGCACGCGTGAAACGGTATACGAGAACGAGAGAGACTAGACGTCTCTCCTCGTAGATACTCTCTTGAAATTTTTCGCGCGTCCTTCCGTCAATCTCGTTCGAAGAAATCCGCTGAAGCTGCCTCGGTGCTTCGCCGGAAGCACGTCGAGAGACTAGTCCCGACATATTACGAGGAACAGTTGCCGGAGACTCGCCGAATGCGTTCCCGGTCTCGCTCAAATTAAACCTCGCGAATTAACACGTTCGTAATCGATAGACCGAGGACTTTTATGCACAATGAAAATTGTATCGATTAGAAACAGGGGTAGATAGTTAGGAATTTTCTTCCTTCACTGTTGAATGTTTTCTCTTCTCATTATTTTATGCATTTATAACAAAATGGTGTAGACAACATTTCAACCAACGAAAATATCAGGCGATTTGAAAGATACCCATGATTTGCAGTATATTCTAATTATTTATTAAAATTAAAGAGGAAATACATATAGTGCTGGTATAATATAGTACAATATACATAGCACTAGCATAGTACTAGAACTTTAAACAATAATCTATATAAAATTAATTTGACTACTTCTAAATTGTGAACATCAATTATGTGTGACGATGGTAGTAAACGTGGTAATTCAATTTTGTTGTTTTCGTAAGGTAACGAACGAGCACGGTACTTTTTCTCATATTTTTAGAAAGGGAAAAATTTAATTGGTTCGCTGCTGACGAATGCAGCTTATGGATGTGAAAATAATTTTTGCATATCAGCAACGAAAATTGCAATTAAAAGAGAATGTGTTTTCGTTTGGTAAAATTGGCTCGAATAATCCACGAGGATTTTTTTTTATAAATCATTGTATAGTAGATCCTAGAAAATGAAAATATCAAAATGTAATTCGTGACATTGTAAATCTGGTTATAGAAACGAGAGTTTGTATAAAAATCCGCGGGCTAGTATTATAATAATCAGAGCAGAAATTGTTTGCGGCGAATCGTACGATTTACGACAGCCGCGGCTCAATGCGAATGAGGGTTAAATAAACTAATTTGCATTAACAGATACCGGAGGCTATGCGGCTGGTTTATGGACTTAACAACTACCAGTTAAGAGGCTATTAATAAATTCGTTTTACCTCGGTAGCCAATTACATTTGTCTTTTACGTTTATTTAATCCTTGTACGCTGTTCTGGTAATTGTGGCATTAATGACCCGTTCATTATACATTGCAATTTAACCCGCAAAACTAGTCTATATATTTCTGCAAAGAACGATGCAACAAATATAAACGTGTTCGATTTTCGATGAAATTCTTCGATCGACGCACAGGTTATTCTTTTACATGAAATCGTTAAAAGTGAAGCACAATCCATTTTTTTTTACAAAAGTATCAATGATGATGTACGCACTTCATTTTTTTACGAAATCGTTAGATGTTGTGGTAAAAGTGGTAGAAATAACGCACAAGTAGTGAACAAATCTAATAGATTCTGGCATAAACATCCTCATACGAGTCACACCAGTTTTGTATTATCTCAGTACCGAACAATATTTTCTAATTTCCCTCGACATGCACGTAAACAAGCATTTCGGTGAACAAAAACTATTTTTTTTCTGGTCCACCAACACTGCTGCGACAGTCAAAATGAAAATATATTTGTTACCTCCAAAAATAGGATTCAACATTTCGTTCCTCCCGAACGAAAATCTAAAATTGATGAACAATGGAAAGAGGATGCACGAGGATGCGTTCGAAGATTTTCGACTAAAATCAGGTTAATTACGACTGTCGAAAGGTAGTAAAGCCGGCGTTCTCCGACGGGGCTCGGCGGAATCAATTGACTCGCCGTTCAATAAATAAGTTAGCGAGAGGCAAACAAATTTCTAGTCGAGTATGCAACGCCGGGAACAGAGCTAACTAAAATGCGATTCGAGAGAAAATACAACGATGATCGAGCCTCCGTGCGCGTGCTGGCAATTCCGGGGGCTCTTTCGTTTTCAATTTCCTCGACGGCATTTCGCGGAACAGGATCTCCGTTGACTTGCCAAAAACACAGCTCGGGCAAAACAATTAACGATCTCCCTCTCTCTGTCTCTCTTGAGGTAAACGCCGTTCAATCCCACTTTCCCGATTTTACCGGAGTTCAGGGAGCCGTTTTAACGCTGCTCCGAACCAATCTATCGAACTTTCGAACAACGCCGGCCGATATAACGCGAGATATTCGACGAGAGTGAGAGTGAGAGAGAGAGAGAGAGAGAGTGTGAGAAGGGGGGGGGGGGGGGTTAAAGAGAGAGAGCAAGCTGCCTCGGAACAAGTAACACAAGGGAATTAGATTCCGGGCGTAATCGGTCGGCGAGCGTGCACGCGGCTCTATCGCTGATTTAGTCATCTCGGCTCGGCTAATGACATATTAACGGGCTATTGAGCGCGAATAGAAGCCACTCGAGATGAAACAGGCCACGAACAATGTGCTCGAACGGTAAAAAGCGGAAAACCTGACCCACGTCTTATCCGTGAAAAATTGAAGACTGGCTGCCATCGAGGAAAATGTTCTAGCCCTCTGGACTTCAGCGATCTTTATCGCCATTTGCGTTTTCGATGTTAACGTGGCGCCGTTGCCGATAACTCGGATAATTCACTGAAGGAATTTAATAAATAATCGCTGCGGGGAACGTAATAATCGTACGAGAACAAGTGTTTCGAAACGTGTCAGAGATGACTTCTGTTTGCAATTTAGGATGACTCCAAAGCAACTTAACCACCCACGATGCATTGCTTCCTGCATTCGAAGTATGCTCGGTGTTCCTTCGACGATTTCATTCACGTATACCCATTCGCGAAAGAATGCTCGTAGCTCACGCGATAACGTCGCGATTCCGTTCCCGTGATGGCCTGTTTGCATAACGTGCCATTGACCATTAATCTCCTGCAGGGCCACATCATGGCGTCTGCAGGCCCTAGACTGGATTGCGTTTGAATCATCCCCTATATCACTTTCTTCACTTATCGATTCAAAGCAGCTCTGCAAAGGCCTAACGACCACATTCTATCATTTTATTCTGTAGTTAACTACGAATAATCCTGGAGACCTTAAAATATCTTCATAGGCCCTGAAAATTATTTTGAGACTCTAGACGTGTCGTAGAACCCGGAAAATGGTTTCATAAGTTTAGAACATTTTGTGGACGCTAGGAATTTTACGTAGGCTCTTAAAGTTTTCGTAGGACCTCCAAAAATATTCGCAAACCTTGCTCGTCGTCTCTTAAAATTTCTGTGGAACGCGGCTCCGTTAGCCTGTAAAGTTTTCGTAGAATCTCCAACATATTTTCGCAACCCTAAAATTTTTGTAGACCCTCAAACCTTTTTCCGCAGACCTTAAACCGTTTCCAACGACGCCTAAAATTTTTGTAGAGCGCGCAAAATATTCTCACACACCCTATTATCTTTTTACGGAACCCTAAAATTATCATAGCCCGTGAAAATTTTTCTCTGCCCTTAAAACATTTTCACGGGCCTCTAAAATCTTCGTAGAACTCGTAGAATATTTTCGTGAATCTTGAATATTCTTCGTGAGTCAGAAAATCTTTCTTGTAGAAGAACAGAGGCTCTGCGACGTTTTTACAAAATAAAAACATAAAACACACATTAATCCTTGTGTATCCATTTTTTTTAACAATGTTTAACGTTCTTCGTAAAAAAATGTTACTGAAAGTTTTCAACTCGTTGCATCGCGCAGCTTCAGCGATTCTGCAGACACTCTCAATAGTTCGTCGACACCCGGTATAAATTGGCTTTTGCAAGCACTTATCTCGCCGCCGGAAACGTTTGGATGTATGTACGAAGCAAACGGCTTAGCAGCCGACTTAAGAGGCATCAAAAAATAGACGGGCGAAGGTTAAGCGTTTCTAAAGAAGCTCCGAGCCTGAAAATCTCAGAGTAACGACGCCGGTCCTTCCAGCTGACATTCAATTTCCCCGATAATCAAAATTAGCAATCCGCGTGATGGAACTTCTTTGATTCGGCGTACTTCTCATCTTATTTTTCTTGTTGCCCGGGAACAGTTTGTAAGAGAGCGCGGACTTTAAAACGACTTCTTCAATTTCCTGGATTATCGAAGCACTGCCATCCAGTGGGCAAACTTTCTGCATATATAATGTAATCTGTTAACTATCCTCGGCTAATAATGTAAGTAACCGCTTCTTTTCTTTCGATTTTCCAGAAGCGTTAAAAGCATTTTCCGAATGCTAAAAGTGGCTAATTTACATTACTTTATAAAAATAACAAGAACGTACCTATCCAAATTTTTAGCCATTCTTTTTACAATGTTCACCCAAAGAAATAAATTTATTGAGTCTCGTAGATGCATCTTTACAATCTCAATAATTAAATTAAACAAATTTTCACGGATGCTAAAGCTAGCGTTGAAAAAGTTGGAAAATGTACCAGTAACAACGTTCTATATTTAGTGGTACACGGTCAACGATAAGAACTATGCATATGGAATCAATACTCTTACCTAACCAGAGCCAACTCAGACACGTCGCAAACCCAACCCAAACAATCCGCCATCATCGAAGCGTTGCGGCGCGGCGCGACGTGCAAAATAGGCCAGAATTTTGAGACACGGACGCCATTGCAACGATTTCTACGTCGACACGACACGCGATCTTGCTTCGAGGGTAGAACACCCGAGTCAAGAGATACCATCTACTCTTATTACTTCTCCGAGTAGAATGCCAAACGAGATCGTGACGTACACCTCGATGTAATTTGCGACAACGACGTTTACGCCGCAGAATGCGTTTGCCACACCTTGTCTGCATCACACAAGATGATTCAGAAGTCACCGTTCCCGAAGAACGGCACACCTGGCAGAGACTCCATGAAAAATACTCCGAACACTATAGCATAGCTAACGTTTCAAATACGTCAAATTCTTGACAAATGTACGCGAAACATTTCCTATGGAGATTAATCCACGATATATTTAATTATTCTAACGATCGATATACAAACCACCCGCAGTATTTAACATGTTCATGTATAATCTTGTTCTCCAGGTCGACGATTTTTAGTATGCATTTTAAAAAATACAGTATATATTTTTTTCATCGAGATTTAGAGCGCGCAATGATTGTTATAAAACAATCTATGAGAATTAGAAATCAAAATTGTCATATAAAATAATTTAAAAAAATGATTTGTGGATTGATCCTTTACAATTCATTTAAAAAGAGTTCAATTCAGAAAATTCGCTAAAGAAAAAACTTCTTCGGTATCCGACAATGATTGTCTGTGACGAACTAAAAAATTAAAAATACTCGGAAAAGACGTTTTCTTTTCCGAAGAAGAGAGCAGTACACTCTCCACTGTTTCTAATGTTCGAAAGTTAAATAGCATACATAGAAGGTTTTGGATAGGAATTGCACAAAAGGCGAGCGCATCCAACTAATCTTTGAAAAAACGCGCGGCAGTGTGTTCGCGCGTCCCCGACTCCAATCTGAAAGATGAAAAATGATTCCTTCAGTGGTTTAAATTCCAATTACTTAGATAAACGTGTCTGAAAAGGTAGTCGCGTCCCGGTGTTTTCAATCCGAGCCGGTGTTTCCACGTTTCCAGCGTTTTTAATCTGAAACATGGCCGGCAAACGCGCGCGCTCAGCGACTCGTGGGCTACGTGGGCGCGCGAATCCGAGGCCCCCTGTCTTTTCTGTCTTTTCTGTCTTGTGTCTTTCTCGAGCCCGCAACAAGAGATGCTTTTACAGATCCCCCTTTCTGCTCGCGAGGCGGTCCAAGTGGAACCAGGTTTTTGACTCCCTTTCTGTTCCCGTTTCCGCTTCTTCCGCGGCGGCTGTCGGATCATTGTACGTTCCAAGCTGTGACACAGAATTCTGACAACGCAAAGAGAGACACTGCTGCGACTCCGCGGAATTGGACGTAACTATCTTCGTTTGTCTCCGTTGTTGACAGATTTCATGCATAATTGCACGATGTTTACAAACAGTAGTTGTGGAGGATTTTCTTTCGATATCGCAGAGCCTGCTCGAATTATTAGAACCACTTCCTTGCAGAAGTTGACGATTTCAATATGGGTTGCAGTGAAACAATCAATTTTTAAGTGAAAGTACATATGCAAATATGAGTCGGTCAAACTTAAAACAGTAAAAATTGGAAAAATATAAAAATATGGAGACATTATTTTCAAACAATTAAAATTATTTACATGAGAAATAAATTTTTATTCTGCTCCATCTCCCTGCGAATTATGCTCCTACTATATTTTCCATATTATTGTAATTAAAGTGTATTTTACACATCTAAAAGGTTCATATTTTATAATCCTTTTTTAGTAAGAATTATTGAGGCTCAAGTGAAAAAGATGTTTTATACAGTTGGTGGTTTCTTATACTACGGTTGTTTAATAGTTAGACATTGAATGAAGCTACATTGCAAAGTTTCGACATTTCAATATTTCAGCCAATGTTCAAGAAGTAGACGTTTCGTTCCACACAGTGTTCCCTTTTTCCTCGCCCACAACCGTCTTAATACGGTTATTTATTGGTCGATTTACACCACCGGACGAGTCCCTCGCCCCACGGATCCGGATAATCCATTTCCGCTGAGGAATCGCCCGCGGAAAAATTCCCTGCGACCGGGAAAGCCGAGTGAAAAATATGAAGACGCTCGAGTCGTACGTTCTTGTGAACAGAATACGAATTTATGGGCTTCTTTTCAGAAAAAGAAAATCTGGAGCAGCGGCTCTGAACACTTCTTCCAACATGCGACAGTTAAATTATGGTCTGTTTTTCGAAAGAAGATAAGTGAAGTCGTAGCAGTTGTCTTTCCTAGACATATCACTTCAGACTTGCGACACAGGAGTAGAATCAGCTTTTTGAAAACAGAAAACGGATTCTTCAGTTTGGAAAACGAACAAATGTGGATCGTTGATTTTCAATTCTGTTTCTTCTTGTCGCATGAGACACATTGAACTATAGTTCGGTTTACGAAAGAAAACAGCTGAGTAACAGTTGCTATGTTGTTCGATCAAAATATAATTATACGTGTACAATTGCAATGAAGAAAGAATGAAAAATGAGCAAGATTTAAATAATTTCCGTGAAAGGTGAATTACCACATGAAATAAAGATCCGTGCTCCAGTCACCGGCAACGTCGGGCCGCAAAAATGCATTTTCGATGCAATCAGAACGACGAAACTAATTTCGCAAACTCCCGCGACGAGTACAATAACGCGTAATTGGCAAAAGTAATCTGCCACACATATTTACATTACACTCGACCGGTCCCGCATTGCGTCGTCATCAATTACCGATTGCCAATTAAATTACTTAAATTCTGTACTTTAAAATGGCCATCGATCGCGCCGAATCGTTCGACGCCGTATTATCGAAATTTTAATGTACACTTACTTCGACCATCGAAACGTGAAGGGCAAAAATTTCGGTGAAAAAATGATTTCCGGTCGACAATTTGCTCTACAAACATGTCCCGCAGCAAATAATCCTGTTACACTCGATTTCCAGAGAATACCGAAAAAGAGCGATATTTTCCTCCCCTTTGTTGGTGCTTTCAACAAATTGAAAACGGTAGCCGAAAATGTATTGGGCTCGATTAAATTTTTATCCGACAGTTTTTCGGAACGCTTTTTCGGCTCGACGAATTCGTGGCGATAGGTATAGTGATTGGCGTTCGCGGCCGAGTTCACGGAGAAAAGGATCTCTCTTTCCCAGTTAATTGGAGTTGCGTGACGAGTCGTCGTAAACAAAGTGAACTGATCAAATTCCTGAAAGTGCCGGTCTTCGTCATTAAAAGACGAATACCCACGAGAGACGCCATTTTCTCGGCTATAAACGGAACACGCGCCAAGAGAAGGCTTAAGTCGTGGTCGCGTGCGCGAGCATAATCCCTGTCGCAACTATCCTCCGGGGAACCGTGGCCTCTTCGATCCTTAAATCCCGGCTGCTACTGCCGCTTTTGGTGGTATGTCAAATCGTTGTCACTCCCCGCATGGACGAAAATTCTTCTTCTCGTAAAACGAAGGACGCTTGAGAGAGACGCTTTGTCGAAGAGACTGTCTGTTAGACGGTGTTATAAAGATTCTTGCCAATAAATTATAACTTACTCCAACAATCTCCACGGTCGTTTAAGTTTAAAAAAAATCTGTACAATTTTAAAATCAAATAAAATGAATCCGAAAATTCTGTGGAACCGTTATTGCAACGTACAAAGAATGCTGAACCTCATTGAAATCATAATTGCTCGAAGTCAGTATCATGTACAGTGGGATTAAAATGTCAGAAGATTTTCAGCATTAAATTACAATTTCCACGGTTATTTAAAAGAAATCTTACAGAGGAGAGGAGGCAGCCTGTTGTAAATTCAGTTACGTAGGGAATAACGTTATCTCTGGCAGCGTGGTCTGGCAGTGAACGCGTTAATAAAAAGAAAGAAGAGCAAGAAGACGATGAAGAAGAAGAAGAGTCAGGGAATCGAAGAAGCTATTCGTCGATCAATATGTTGCAACCTTTCGGTAGTAAAGCGGTCCGCAGCAGCGTTATAAAACGCGACACGTATCGAAGATAGCTCTGCGGTCTGGTGTACGGTGCAACCTCCATCCCGGCTTGGCTTCGTTCTTATCGATGCAGAATCGACGATACGAGGCGAGGCGAGGCGAGGCGAGGCGAGGCGAGGCGAGGCGAGGCGAGGCGAGGCAAGGCAAGGCAAGGCAAGGCAAGTCAAGTCGTCGTAGAGCATCTTGAAGGGATAGGGGGTCGCGTTTCGGTCAACGTCAGCGTCTGAAAACTGTGGTATACGAGGAGGCGCGGGTGTCGCGTGTGCCCGAAGCTCCTTAAGGCTCTGCGGTCAGATTCGCTTTAAGTGCATTAAGTAAATCCACTTAGATCGAATCTTATATAAAACATCGGCTAATCAGCTTTAAATGGCCTCGTGGCGGCCGCGTGTCAAAGGAAACTGACTCGAAATCTCTCTTGATCTTGACACCGGCACTCTCGCTTCCCGTTCCCTCTGAACAAACCTATCGGTTGTACCAACATAACCACTATGGCGCAGCAGTAGCTGATTTATGACAATTTTTTATTCAGAGGATTTATACCGTGTTTTATGAGAGATCCCAGGCTTAAACGACCCGACATTATACTGCTAAGCAAGTCTTTCGGCTGTAAGCCTGTTTTACGCTTTCTCTCCGGTATTAAAGAATTCTCCGATTTTTTAAAATAATTTAGAAACTTTAGACATCGTTTTATAATGGGCCAGGAAATTATTTTAAGAACTTGTCGTCTTCGTGAAAATTGTTTAACACCTTGTTCCGGCTTTAAAGCGATTAAAAAGTAGCGACGTTAATCGGTTAAAAGAAAGTGTCAATTTCTGGAGAAAACTGAAAGAAGTCTGCAGGAGGTTAATCGTAACATGTTTAAAAAATATCCGAAGAATGTTGTAAGAAAGATGACAATGCCGACCACGTGAGATTACGACGATCATTTCAGATCCATTTAAGCGCAGTCAAAAAAAACAAGTTAATCATACAATTTCGTTCAACGTTATACTTTAGAGCTACTTTCCGGTCATAAAGAATTGCAAAGTACCAAGGACATTACAGAGTACCATTCGCAGATGGCGTATACGTTTTTATCGTAATCAATTTTTTGAACCCAGAGAACTTGCGCATTACGTCGTGCTTTAAAGTAAACGGATGAAGTCATTAGCGTCCGTGAAACGAAGTAACAAGCGTGTAACACAACATCGTAACCGTGAACGAGATAAATTCCATGATCCACCGGATAGAAGCCATAATTACGATATTACCCATCCCGTCCTCGAAAAAATTCGTTTCGAATAAAGCATTCGACGCTGCCCACTGTAACCGAACATTAATAAACCGTTCCCTAAAAAATAAACGAGAAATGGATAATCCAGATAAACACAAGATGCACTCGCTGATTATGCCAATGCAACGAGCACATATCCTTTAACGACACAGTTTACCTCGAAATGGAAAGCTTCTGTTCGCTTCACCTTCAATATTCGAGACGATATCGACCAAGTATACGACTTTCCGAGACGTTCGATCGAACGAATGGTCGAGCGTATGGTCGCTCGTATTTTTAAGGTTTGTTCACAACTCCGCAACTGAGACGACGGCAACCACTTCTGGGAATAAACTATGTATCGTTTTCCAATGATGTGGAGCGAATTTTCCACCCAATATACTTTAGAAGATCGCCGAACTGTACTAATTTCCCGAGCATTAGGACGAAAAAGCAAAATTTCGATTTTGAGGGGACTTAGGCATTTTTGAAGGTAAACAAATTGATATGGCTTCAACTTCTATAAGCGGAAAAAATACCATAAATTTGTCCTGTTTTCTCTGTACCAAATAAAATGTCCACTCCCTTTAAGGGTTGTTCGCATAGTTTCGATTAAAAAAAATTCACATAAAATATTTCTCGGCGATAAAGCACCGCCGTACACGTTCCACCTACAAATAATGACCGTTCTTCAACGTGGGGAACTATTTCACAAACGCGATCGCGTTCAGGGAAAACAATGAGCAGGTTCGTTTCGGTCGGCGCGTGAAAAATCGCCGTTCTATTCGTCAAATTAGTCAGGGTGCACGAGAGGAACGCCGAAATTGAGGTCGTCGAGGCACCTGTTAATTTACAAGCAGTCGGTGCTGCTGCTGCAGCAACTGCTTCCCGTCGACGTTTGTTATTTGAATGGTCCTTGCGGCCTCTTCGACGATTTATTAACACGGTATTGTTAAACCTCTTCAAGCGTTCGCAAATAGAACCAGGGGGGTGTTTTCGCGTGTGGTTATTTCCCGACACCGACCAGGAAAACGCGTTCGAAGTCGGACAATGCTGAACGAGCAATTTTGTTCCTTCTACCGGCGCAGGATGAAGAAACAGGTGTTGCAACCGTGATCGATCAACAGGAATTCTTGCGCCACAGCTACAGGGTACACTAGTTTTACGAATTTCAGGACAGCTATTGATAATGTGCATGAGAAGTGAAATGGACGAAGTAAAGATAAAGTGCCGATGATTTTTCAGCGCATTCCTGTCACCATTATAAGAAATGAATCACCCGAAAGTAACTCCTATGAATTTTAAGCTGATCCTTCAGGGATTCTTTCATCTACTGTCTCCTCGGCAAATAATCTCTTTACCAAACAACTATCCAGCGAAAGCCGGGGCAAAGGCCGATATGCAATTTAAACTAAAAACTTCTAAGTTTAAATACGTAGGGAGAAGTTTGGCTGACTTCGATTCAAATGAACCCTGCTGCGAACTTTAGTTTTCATCCTCTTAGCCCCACTGCGTTTCTGACCTGTTTGTATTCTTATTTATTTAGAGCCTGCTCCAAATTCGGGGAAAATTTTGAAGTTGCTGCTATTAACACCTTCCTAGCGGAGTAATAAACTGTTTATCATTTTTGTAAGCAGTGTTACAGTAGAAGATTACATTTATTTTAATATGCCAAAGTCGTGAACACAATATTGAATTACATTTCATCCCGTTTCTCACGTTTGCGCGCGATATAATAACGTACCAAAAGCAAGAGTGCAAAATAATATTCTTTCCAGTAAGTAGATACGGAAAGCAAGAAATAGACGTCTCGGGAATAATATATTTCCGTTTCCTCGGATCGCAAATACCGTCTCGGGAATTCGAGTCGCAATCTTTCCTTTGTGATCCGCACGAAACAATTTTATTCCACCCTTTTTACTTTCATTTGCATAAACTCGGGTCCGAGGAGATCTCTCTGCCTCTCTTTCCCTCTCTCTCACTCACTCTCGCGCTCTCTCTCTCTCTCTCTCTCTCTCTCTCTCTCTCTCTCTCTCTCTCTCTCTTTCTCTGTCCCTCTATCTGCTGTGCAATCATTTCATGCGTGCTTTGTAAAATAATAAGCTTTATTCGCCTCGTTATTCGTAAAGGAACGGGCTCGATATTCCAATGAATTGTAAATAACAAGCTCCCGCGGAGAAATGTTGATCTCGCGAAATAAGGGAGACACAATTTAATGTCCCGGCGAATTTGAAGTATCGAATCTAGCCCCGGGAATTTTCCTCGGGCTTCGTGTTCCATAGTTCGGGACCGGCACGGCAAACTAATAGCGAGGCTGAATCGACTAGTCGACGCGGAATTATCGTCGGTCATTAATCTTCCGCGAACCTTTAACGAAATTTGTTGCCGCTTCGACGTCCCTGTAAAGTGCATCCTCCGCCGACCGGCGGCAGCCGCATCGATCTACTTTATTAACAATTAAAAATATGGGCTCGGAACCACCACTTCGACGCTCGGTCTGGTAAAACGCTAGGATGTAGGTGCGTTTACAGATTTATTATATTCGGAAGTAGTGATATATTCTATTTATTCTTTCTACTATTAGAGTAGTTGATTGACTAAGTTCGCTAGTTGGCTAAAGACTTGATGTATTTTTAGTGTCGATATAAATGAACATGGGTTGGAATCGATTAAATTAATCCTGTTGTATTCCACAGCTATTTCCCGATTCCTTCACATTTTTATTTCTTTTTATGATGCTATTATGATCGTACAATAGGTTTTCACAATAAATACTGATCTGTACGATAAATCGTGTCCAGCTACGAACTTTCGTTCCAACTCGATGCAAGATATTTAGTATTTAGCAATAAAAATCAGATTTAATGTATGCAACGTATTTAGACAATGAACAATTCATATTTCACATGTCATTGTGTATAGATATTTTTCCTATAAGAGCTTCCCCGTTCTCAAGAAAATCGATTCGGAAAGCCTGGTGAACACTTGTGCATTGCAGCAAGTGACAGATACATGTCGTGTCCAACCTCTGCTGACCGTGTCCACTTGCGGCAACGGTTGCAGATATATCGACAGTGGCATAGTCTGATCTGCTTTTTCACGATATAACTTCGCGCGAGCAGACACGACACAAAGTAATAAGATCGATGGGAGATTGATAAGTCAGAAATTGTCCATGCGAGTGACTGCAAGTATATTATACAGCAGAAGCAGACAGAACTGAACAGACGTATTGGACGTGCCATCGACGACGACGTTCCAAATTTCATTTGGTTGAGAGTGAAGCGTCGTGTAAAAAAGTTGTATCGCATTGTCATTCATTTTTACGTTTGCACAATCGCGTCCATTGAAAATAAACTACGAAGTACGTTTGTGAAAGTATTAAATGTATACAATGTTTTGTATTTGATCCATCATGAATACATGAAATCCGCAGTCGAATTGTTACATTTCGAACAAGTTTATGCAGTCGATCTTAATTATAAACACAGTAAATTCATTTAACGTTACAACCCAATAAATTCGTTTAACAATTTCGTACAAAAGCGGCATTATGACGTCGCCAAGCGAATTCTGAATGGCTCTCGTCGCGAATTCGTGTTTACAATTTCGCGATAACAGGGAAACTATATAAGTTGACATCACGGTGACGAGCATAGGCGAGGTATCGCTCATTGAAAAAGTTGGGTATCCCACTTGACCAGCAGTCGAATTAAAATAACTCCGAATGGCCGAGGTTGAACGGTTACGCGGTCCGTTAGCCCCGAATGAAAGGATGCTCTAGATTTTCGCGTGAAAAAGAAATATGGCCGGCAAGAGAAAGAGAAAGAGAGAGAGAGAGAGAGAGAGAGAGAGAGAGAGAAGCTACGTCACCGATCGCGGGGACAAGTATTAATGCTATCGCGTTCGCGTTTTACTTAGCCGCAATTACGATCCTTACCCAGATTCTGTTTAAGCTGTCGCGCGATTGAAAATGCGGCCCACAAGTCAAAGGTTTTCGACCGCTTTTCGACGTTCCCTCATTTTCACCCGTGAAACTCGGTTTTCACCGGAACACTTTTTTTCAGAAGAGCGGGAGGGAGAGAGAGAGAGAGAGAGAGAGAGAGAGAGAGAGAGAAAGAGAGAGAGAGAGGGGGGGGGGAAGGGGTGAAAAAGCAGAAAAAAGAAAAAAAAAGAAAGAAAAGATCTTCCCGCCCACTTAAACGCGGCTTCTTGTCCCCTATGTCGATGCACGGGAAAATGCTCCGTTAATGTATGTAGTCGCGGAGTAAATGAGGACGGAAGAGTTTCAATGCATTTTTCAGTTTCGTCGCCGGATTCTTTTATGCCGACCTTCTCTTTCCTCCGATCCTTCTTCGCCGTTCTCTCTCCCTCTCTTCTCTTTAATCACTGAAACTGTGTGTATCGATTCCCCGATAGAATGAACTTTTCTACGGGCGTACGGATGCGCCGGTTTCCTCCAGCCAATCTTTTCCTCTGGTCAATTAAGACCACCGGAAAGCTCCCGGTTAATTATGCCAATAAATACGTTGAAATTCGTTTTAGTCTTATTGTCCCTTGGGCCTCAAAACTGCGCGGCGATGTACTAAGAAAATTTTAAATAAACAGATTATTGAAAAACATGGCCATGTTCGTAATTAGGACCACCGGGAACATTCCGATTAATTAATCTAACGAATATATCGAATTTATTTTTAGTTATGTATTTCATGGGCCGAGAAATTGCGCGCGACGAATTAGTTACACAATTTTTAAATTCGTAATTTATCTTGAATTTCTAAAAATAAATTAAAGTCGACCGAAAATAATGTAAAATGTAAAACGTTTTAAATTTTCCGTCACCAATTAATAATTCTTGCCCAGATTTTATTTTTGTGCTGAATTCACTTCTCAGAATTTCTTTAACGGTTAACTGAAGCGCGCGAACAACGATCAATTTTTGAACGGTTCTTCCTGGCGATTTCCTTCACGGTGACAGATCTATTTCAAGCTCGGTGAAATAATTTAAAAGTCTCATTTTAGATTGTGAATTCATCTTCAAATAGTTCACTTCTTATTCCACCTTTATACATAGAATGCTATCTACCGCGAAACCTTTTATTACTTCTATTTTTCGAACACTTTTCAAGTTGTATCCGTTTTCTTCAGACTTTAAACAAGTTAGGTTACAGTGGGTTAACCTAAAAAGAACAAGCGTTGCAACGCTGTCGAACGGTGGAACGCAAAACTCGAAAAACCAATGCATCGAAGTTCGAAAAGAGTGAACCTAACCTCACGTTTTTTCGCCGGTGGATCCGATGGGACGTTTGTCCGCGGCGAGCACGTTCCCATATATTACGCGTCCCATTTCACGGGGCCCGGCCGGAGCAGCGTAAATTGAACTGTCACACGGAATTAACGTTAACGAGAAAATCGTTCACGAATCCGTTCTGTGACTTACGCGGGGCAGCGATCTCTGCTACACGTCCCGTTCTCTTCCGTCGGCGGGCGTTTCGCCTATGTTCGTTAGTGCGTGATAATTCGCGTGTACACAAGGTTACTCCCCCGCGGCAGACGCGCTTTGACACGCTTCAAAAACGGTTGTCTCGTAAAACCCTCGAGCCTCGGGAAAAAAATTCAAATTCGCGAGAAAAAAAACGAACTAATACTGTACGCATAAGATCGCACAACCGAAGTGAAAATTTCTATGGCGATTTTTATCGGCTCACCCGAGTTTACCGGAATGGCGTTTCACCTCGAAGCGTGACGGATCAGACTCATTTACTGCCCAGAAATGATGTACGCGGAAGTTAAACGAAAAGTTCGCGCGATGAATCGCGAAAAAATTATCACCGAGAGAAAGAAAAAGAGAGAGAGAGAGAGAGAGAGAGAGAGAGAGAGAGAGAGAAATATGTAAAAACAGTAGCTGATCAAAGGTACGTCGCCATTGCTTATCCCGTTCCCAATGAAAACCACACGTCATAACTCGGCGAGGTTTTAATTAACCGGTTCTCGAAACTCCCTTGACACGCCGAGAGATACCTAACCCCTTACTCGGAGACCGTAACGCCGCGACCGAGGTGCTGCTTTCGATAACGTTATCGATAAACATCGATAATATAGAGCTGTCAAACCGGGCTCGATATGTCGATATTTTTAAGATGACCGTAAATTGAATCTTGCTTAGATCCGGACCCGTATAACTAACAAAGAAACGACAGGCAACTAGATTTTATGAAATAGAGACATTTTACTGCAGAAACGTTGGGTAGTCAGATTTCAACAAAATTGAGGCTGACGTTGGTATGAATTTTTTAGGACTCCTAACCACGACTGTCATGGCGAGAAACTTTTACTCCAGGTGAACAACCTTTTTCGAAAGTAGAATAGATCTCTAACGATGGAATAAGATACTTTTGGTAAGTTTAACTTCCGCGTGGGTGAGGATTTTTTAATAATCCTTAAACAGAGACATCGATCTTAGATGGACAGCCAGTTTTATGCATTTATGACAAAAATGAATAGGTGCAATTTAAGACAGTAATAATATTAGAAGAATTTAAAGGTACTATTATATTATTTTCAACCTATTAGACATATTAAGAAAGAAAATGAATTTTTATTTCACTCCGCTTTCTTGCAATTTAGGTAGAACATTATTATTTTGCACGAAGGTTCGCTGTCTAAATATAATTTAATGAAACAATTATCGAAACGTAAATCCGTGTGAGAGAATCGTGTCGCGTTGTTGGAACTATTTTTCGAAATATCCCCGGTTATGCGAACTTATCGATAATCGGTACGAGCACCGCTCGGTGACGGTCGCTCGATGAAAAACAAATTAGCTGCACCGTGTCCGAAGAGGCACGACATCGAGGGTTTCGAATAACGTATCCCACAAAGAAATCATGGATGACAAGCTGTATTTCGTGACGCGTAATATCAGAGGCGGATTAACCTTGTAGAAAAGCGTCGGAGCGTTGGCGAGCGAGAAAACTAACACATTCGGCGATCGTGGGCAAGCACATACATCTGTGATTGTCAGGAAAAACGCTGCATGTCAGAATTTCAAAAAATTTATACATTAATTGAGCTACATGGAATAGGATTTACGTATTTACCAGTAAAAAAAAGTCATGAAAATAAAGGCTCGAAAAAATAAAGCAATTTAACCGATGTCCTATGTCAAAGCATTGCGATCAAAGCTTTAAACGGCAATACATATCTCGAAAGTGAAATTATGTGACATGCGGCGTTCTTCCTGACAACCACAGACATATTCCTCTGTAACGCGGAGAAGGTTCTTACGGCACTCCGGTTCGGATCGTTACAGCCGTTCCCATAACGCACTCGTGGAACGAAACGCATCGTGAACACGAGTGCATAGTGCATAGTGCATAGCATCGATCGAGGCTCCCGTGAACCGTTTGACAGGTAGCGCACGGGCTAATCGACAAGCGTTTAAAGGGAATTTTCACGAGGGCAGGTAGATTCGCGGACAGTACATCGATCGTGGATGCGCGTTGCGCGTGACATTTGCCGCTTGTTCCGTGCGGGGTGAGAATAAGGGGGACAAGAAAAAAGCGTATTCGATAGAGGAAAATAATCGAACTGACATCGGGTGAGAGCTAGGCGGAATTGTCCGGGGTCGATCGATTCGCGGTTCTACGTTGTTAGGCTCGCGTTTTACCGGTGATATTCACGATCATGGTTACTCACCTGAACCCCCCGGCAAACCGTCAGAACGGCCAGCAGTAGTCCGGCCACCAGCATCCCCTTCATCCTCTTTCCACTCCGCCTAACCTTTCTTTAAATCTCCGGCACCGTCCGCTCTCTTTCTCTTTCTCTCTCTCTCTCTCTCCCTCTCTGTCTCTCCTACGTTCGACTAGTTACCAAAGACAACGACAACCAGTTTTTCCCCCGAAACTTCCCAGCGAGTAATCGGCGACCGCACTCGTGTAACAAACCGCAGAAGAACGTTGCGGAACGATTTTACGCTGTTCGGTACGACAAGACACCCACTCTCTCTTCTCACCCGCCGTGTATACGGGAGCACAGCGTACTACTGTGACACTGCTGCTGGGTGGGTCGCTTCACGAGAAATCAAGATGGAGGTGAAGCGCGGCGCCGGTGCCGCTGAAACGACTCGACCAATCAAAAGCTGTCACTCGATGGCCGCGCCGGAGGGCGCGTTCACATGCGCGCAGTGGTCAGTCGATACTGTGGCGGGAATATTGAGATTTCGAAACGGCATCGGACCACTTTCACGTTTTTTTCCCCCGAAGCTTCTCGATTGAAAGAATACCTTTCAACTTTTTACATCGGACACGCTGAAAGCGCTTTTTACACGCACGTTGAATAACATAATAATAATCGGTTAATGGCATATTACCGGTTTACCGTTGCGTTCTTTCAAGATGATTTCTTGGTATACGAAGACTATATTCATGAATATGTACAATTTAAAACAGAGGATTGAGTAAAAAAACATGTTAATAGAATTTCAGAAGGAGATGCTTCGGTACATTAAATTAATTAATCGGTAAGAATTTATGTAGTATGCTTTATTTCATTATATTTTGATTAATTAAACACAAAAGGAGTTCGAAAAATACTTTCTTTCCCCAATCAATAAGTCGTCGCATTCAAAATGACGATTAAAATAATTAATAAACGATCTCTCGACGCAATTTCCTTCGTTTTCCGAAATTGTCGAGTCTTCCATGACACTTTTACGAGCCCATGAAAACCATGTCAGATAATAATGTTCGAAAAGCGCCAGTTTCGCTAATCAATCGAGTATTGTTCACGCATGTTTATTGTTGGGTGCACGTGAACCCGAAACGCAGAATACACGATGAATTCAGATAAACCGTGAAATCTGATCTATCCATCTTTGTTCCAATTTCCCTCGGTTCATCCTTTCGAAAATATTCGACTGGTAGCAGATGAAATAGCGGTTCCAATGATACGTGCAGAAACCTTAGCCGATGCCAATCGATGATAAAGTTTGACCGCGTCATCCGTCGCAGTAAGCCGGTGCTCCAAAAGCTTCGATTTAAAAGAGAAAAAAAGAAGAAGCGGATGTTGGCAGCTGGCACACCTCTAAAGATAGATCAATCGTCCAGCGTTACCCATTGACGATCAATAAAAACTATTAATTGATATAGACACGTCCGTTTGCATGTCATTACCACGACATTGTTTAACATGCAAAGAGTGACAAGGCAGCATGACATCGTGCGCATAGTTGCGCACCTATTACCACTCTAACGAATCTGTTCCCTTGCATGATGCCTTTGCCGACCAGAGAACACTATGCTGTTTGCAAACAATTTTCACAATTAACTCTAGAAATTACTGCGCCGTGGAAATTGCCACTTTCGAATAGATCAACATTGCACATTGTACAGGATGTTCGTAGAAATTAACACTTCTTCCGTGCATGGATTTAGTCGCAAACAGGATCCAATTAATTATAATTATAGCGCGCATTTCAATCGAGATTGTATAGTCGCGTCTATGCAATGGCCTCAAACGTTCCCACAAACTAATTTCAAAAGATAACGCAACGAAACTACTGCGACGTTCGTACATAACAAACTCGTAAACACATAAACGCATAAATCGGCCGTTCAACGACGCATTGGGAGCGCGTAACATTTCGGAAAATGCAGTTCCGTCCCCGCAATCGTAGAACGCTCGCTAATATGTTTGAAAATCGGCGATGCGTGATCGAGGCAAGGTCAAGACGGGGTTAGGAACGAAGACAGAGCCAAGTGGATGGAATAAAAATCGTGAGCAGCATGCATCGGGGACCGTGCTCGAGTCCGCACGAATTGCCGAGGTTGTATTGTCGCATCCGCTCGCCGGCCTCTTGTCATTTTTACGGTTTCGAAGACCGCGGGTTACGGTACACCCTCTTATCAAGCATCTCTTGACATTTCGTTTGTTAACAACGCAGCGTCCTTTCGGTGCACGGCCTTTTTCCCCTCTTCCCTTTCACTCTGTTTTTCGTCTAAGCCACTAGAACCCCGGGAAATTACACATTCCGCGTGGCTTTATCTGTCCTCCTCCTTCATCTTCACCGTTGGTTTTTTCGCCTTTTCCTCTCCCGCCCCGTTCGTCTTGTGTTTTCCTTTTTCCCCCCTCCCCATTTTCTTCGTTTTTTTTTCGCCCGAAGAACATGAAAATGCACGAGCAGATAGCCTTGGCCCATACCTTTGCCCGTGTGTCGGCCACCGTACCCACCGGTTACCCTGGAAACGGTATCGATTTCAACCCTCAGCTATGCAGTAGAAACCAGCGGCACACCATGGGGATCTCTTCGTCTCGAGTTTCGACAAGACAGCCCGTTTAAACCGCCCGATTACAACGCCTTTCGTCTCTATTATCGTCCGCCTTTCGTTTTTTCCCCCGCAATTCAGAAAATTCGGGGCCCGCTGAGGCAACCTTGCAAAATGGCCGAAGTTACAGGCCACCGCGATTAATTCCGCGAACGGCTTTCCACGCGATCAAACGTCGACGTGTTCGGAAACGAACGGTGCAACTCCGATTTACCAAAACGATAAAACACCTGAAGTTTTTGTTTACACGGAATTCTTTAAATCGACGATTAAAACCACGAGTCGTGGGTTAATCGGTCTCGCAATTCCTGCAGCAAATTACGATCGCGAACGGATAAACAAAACCGGGGGCTATAGGTACAATGCAACAATTTCTTTTGTGATTCTTACTTGAAGGAAGATTAATGGGCTTCTCGGCGATTCGCGCCGATAACAGAAAGCACTTTAAAAGACTTCCGAGTAGGAAAGCGTTCGCTCTGGTCGCTCGGAAGATGAATTTTTCTGCTTCGGCAAAAAGAAACCTTTTCGAGTTTTTCGCTTTTTTGTTTTTGTAAGCTCGACGGGGTGTTCGGATATTAATATATTTAAGAGGCGAGCGAACGCACGCCTTATCCTCCCCGCCGCGCCGCGCCGGGCGATAATGTGTTAGTTCCGTCGTCGATCCGATTTACACCCACAGTTTTATGCTAATTTCAGTCCCTTTTACATCGCGGTACATCCGGTTTAAATGTATTCGCGTAATCATCTCCCAGGCCGTTCGAAGATGTGCTTGAAAGAGAGGCGTGTGCCGGGGGTTGAACCTTTTGAGACTAATGCATACAGAGATTTTCATACATCCTTGGACCGTTTAAATGGAGAACCGGCGCGCTTTCATTAAATCCGCCTCCGTCTTCGTCGTAATATTTTTAATGGTAATAATAATACCGCTGTATTACGCAATTTGTACATACAAACCCGAGACAAGCACGAACTCGTAAACTCCGGTTCTAGAGCGGCCGTTCTATCCCGGGCTCTTTACGCAAATCTGATGCATTGCACGAACAGTATTATACGTCTTACTTATGTAGAAATTGCGCAACCGAGTCAGTATTTATCATTATTATTCCTTTTAAAATTTCCTGCGGCTATTTACCGGCAACGTCCAGAGAATAATTCAATGAAAGTGCAACCCCCGCAATCGTCTTTCGACGTCCGCAGCAATGTAGATCAGCCGGTAATGCGAAACCACGGTAAACATTGAAATTGGAATTGTTCAACCCTCCGACTGTGGAGTCCGGGTCTACTTTAACCCATTAAACTGTCTCCAAAATTATATTTTTGAAAACCCGACCCGATATTTTCGGGTTCTCGAACCCCTCCAAACGATAGAACCTTTAAGAATCGAGAGCATGATCGCCCGATGTTTACATATGTTCGAACCCGGATTCGCATAACGTTTATTGTCGAGAAATAAATACGTTTGTTAGCAGATCCTGAATAATCCACCGGGCGGTCGTGCGCGGAGTGTTCGGGGAAGAAATTTAATTAACTTTTTACGTGTTGGCCGAGCACTTTATTTAGAAAGCAAGACAAATATTTAGCGGGAATGGAAGGATTACGCTAATGGATTCCGTAACGTCAGATTTCGGATCTAGAAATAGTGTAGTACGGCGAATGCGACGCTCAAAGATTAAAAAGGATGAGGGGTGTTAATTACGGTAACAGTGTGCAGCATTTTGCATTTTGCCCTGTTACGCGTTTACGGGTGCAAAATGGCGACGCGTAGATTATTTTTGTCCGTTGCGCGAACCTGGAATCGTTTTATTATGCAATGTTTGTACACCGGTGCGACGAATCGTCGGTTCACGCCCCATCGATTTGACGAGCATAAAAATATTATGGCTCCTGTTCCTCTTTCACCTCGTACACTCCGCAAACTTTGTTGGCCGGCACCGCTTTGTCTGCAAAAAGGTAAATGGTCGAATGTTTTCCCGAATTTTTCGAAATATGAACTTTCTTCAAATTCTTTTCGATATTCCCACTATTTAGGAAAAAGTTATGTCCGTTTAATGTCACTAAAAAATCAGACATTTCATATGCAACAAACTGATTATACTTGACAGTATTTTTAGTTAATTTAACAGACTTCTTATATAAAAAGATCGTACTATATGACACTTCATAGTCTAAAGAAACAGTGCACCACCTCAGGGTTAAAGCCCGACGATAATATCGCGGGGCCAATCTCGTTAGTCCTTCAACGAAATTGCACACGGGGGGATTAGCATACCTATCATCTTCGGGTACGGCAGATTAAGGTTGTTCATTATGTCAACAAATTCATTCAGAGATTTGGTTAATCTCGGATTAAAGGTCTTCTCCTCGGCCACCGTAGTTACCGTTCTGCCATTGTAATCGTGGGCCGGGTACAGCCTATAATTTGTCGGCAATGCAAAAATCTTCGTGTGAACGGACTTGTACAAAGTTTCTGCCGAACCACCCTGTAATTTTCGGTTATAACGTGAAATTATGAAACAAAGAAAAACAAAGTGTCCCCCCCATCCCGTCCCGTTCCCTTCGAAAAAAATATCGTTCAATTTTCGCTCGGCACATTTCAGCAAACTACCATAACATCGGGTCGCGACGATGGGAGCTAAAAATAATCGTCGGAAGCGCAAATACGCGAGCAGGTTGATAAAAATTAAATTACGGATATTATAAAGTACACGGCATAATTTTCTAGCATTCTTGGGGCTAAAATTCACCCATTTTTTCTCTCTCTCTCTTTTTTTTTTATTTCTGTTCGTGTTGCAACACGTGAGATTGTAACTTCTGCGGAGCGTAAGAATTGGATCATAAATAATCTGTTGACCTCGTATTTCGTCTTTTAAAATTAGCGTTCATCGATTAAATAACATCCGTTTCCAATTAGCCGGAAATTCGCTGAACGCAAAATTAAATACTCGCCAAGTATAGCGGACGGTATTTTCCGCGACGCAGTAATGAGTTTTAGGTTTATTTACATAGGTATACTTAAACAGTGTGCAGTCCCAATCTAACTGTTACGCCGGTGCAGTCTAATAACAGAAATTTTAAAGGAAGAGGTAAAACTATTCGCGGCTATTATATCGATGTTGCTACTAAACGCTGCGGTGTTTAAATAAATGATGCGCGCCGGCACGGTGAAGTTACCGCGGACAATATCGAACCGACACAACATTTTACGTCACCGCTTCCCTGGAAAATCTTATCGCCAGATTTCAAGATTGTACGCCCAACATTGTCGTTGTATAATAAATTAAGAACTGCGCGACGCGCGACGTTGGGGAGGTTTTGACGCGCAGCCAATTACGTCAATCGGCTGCCGTATATGTATATAAGTTAACATTTATGGGTTCGGCGTGGCAAAGTATTTTAAACGATACAGGGTGGCCCACGCAGCTGGAAAAGATCGAATTTTTTTCACAGTTAAAAAAATTACGCAAGAAGAAAATGGCTAGCGGTCGACAAAATTTATTTTCATACCAGAAAATCTTTCCGCGACAAATCTTTTTCTAAGCATCTTTTTTACAGAAATGGACGGGTCCCATTATTTCGGGGAACTAACCAAATTAACATTTCCAGACTGTTTTAGCTACGTACATTTTTGCGGAATAGCGAGAGGAAAATAGATCTCTGCAGACCATTCAAATCCTCTTTCGAGCGTTCTCCTTTTTTTTTAATTGCTACCGGCAGAAAAGATACGAGCTGTCCCAGTTGCGTGACCATCCAGCGCGCGAAAGAGGAATATATGTAAATTATAAAATGTTTTCAGTGTTATATAAAATATACAGTCGTTCGTACACAAACCTGAAAGTCGGTTCTACCGCATCCACGAATTAAAAGAGCGTCTCCTGTGAAAGCAATTCCTTGCTCGTCGCATACGTACGTTACGCAGCCTACGGAAATAAAGAAGTTAATTAATTGCTAGCGTTAGTTTTGTTAATTTTTTAGTTTTGTGTACTCCGTGAAAGAAGAATCTAGAGTTTTTGATATGTACTATATCATTTTCGGTACGTGAAAAGAACATTTATAATAATCACGTCATGTGTCGTGTTAGGTTCTACGTGACCGGCAGTCGACGAACTGCTTCCAGAACACGTACTTTTACGTGACCGGCTCAATGTTAATGTCCCCTCGCGATTGACACGAAAGTTTAGTCTAATGCTAGGCATTTCGCCCAAATTCGGAGTCATTTCCCATTCGAAAATTTCTGATCGAGTCACGGACAATCTGAACACTTCGTAGTCGAATGGTGACTCTGAGGCGCTATTGAAAATTACCCTACTGTTATTTTTAAAAAAGTTCTTACTTTACTGAATTTATGTACTTGGTATCACAAATTTATGAAAGAAGATCAAGAATCATAATGTGTTAACATTTTAAAGGCAAGTGTAATAAAAATAATTACAATAGCGTTCTAACCCGCAGTATGACCAGGCGTGGACACCACCCGCAGATTATGTTTGCCGAAATCAATCTTATCATCCGGATTAAGAAGAACGTCAGCCTCGGCGCCGCTGCTGCGAGATATCATTGACAGGCAGCCAGGTAACAATGACTTCAATTTCCCAGTTCCGGTGATATGATCGGCGTGCATGTGCGTGTTTACTGGAAAAATCGGTATCCCAGTTAGTTATCGGTCATCGCGAAGACCGAGGTCCATTCATCGCAGTTTCCGGTCAAGAGATTCATCGGTTAAATGAACGTTTTTTGAAAGATCCGGATGATCCGGGGGTCGTTCGATGGGCCTAAATCTTTTCATCAATTCCGGCGTTCCCGGGGGAATCTCGGGGAAACGCCACTTTGGTAATTGCTTTTTATACTGCGAGCCTTATGCAGCGAGCACAAAAGATTGCAACGCGGTAGCCGGTCGAGAGACCAGATAAGGAGGACACGAACTTCGCGGGGGAATTTTAGCCAAAGTTTTGCAACTGAGAATTACACTTTCTGCCGCGGCCGGGATATTCAAATAAGGGCCGCGAACAATTTAAAAGCGCCGAGTGCTCGATCAAATTTTCTGAATAAAAACAACGCCGCTTCCGGTAATCACGCTTTACGAGCAAGAAGTACCAGGCGTAAAGATAGGGTACAAACGAGAAAAAGATAAGGGGACGCGAACTTACAGGAAATTTCAGTTTAACTTCGTCGCGAGTTGAATCGCTCCAACGCGTTCCCGTAAACTGCAAAAATTGAATAATTCTCGAATAAGGTGAATGCGTGTTGTCTTGCGTGCTTCATTCATGCCTGCGAGACTTAATCTTGATACTGATAAAATCAACTTTACTTCCAGCCAGGTTTCTCTTCCGATTTTTGATAACCGGAATGAA
The DNA here is from genome assembly GCA_028455805.1 of Lasioglossum figueresi. Taxonomy (NCBI): domain Eukaryota; kingdom Metazoa; phylum Arthropoda; class Insecta; order Hymenoptera; family Halictidae; genus Lasioglossum; species Lasioglossum figueresi. The sequence goes on along the minus strand of CM052192.1, from coordinate 706,184 downwards.
TGTCGTCTATTTCGATCCGATTTCGTCAGCCACAATACCGGGAAAGTGTAACGGAATGTATGTACATATTTTAACAGGAAGTTAAGGATCGATTTAGGTCCCGAAATGTATGTAAAAGTCTATACACAATCGGTTTCAGTTAATGATTGAAACGGTTCGAACCTTATTTTAACACTTCACCTACCGGATATGACCTGACCGTTTTCTAAAAGGACTCCTTCATTCGTTTTTCAACAGACGCGGTAACTTAATTGATGAAGCAATAAGTCATCTAGAGTTAAGTAGAAATTGTTAAACTTCTATTAAATACGGTACAGTTATTGAAATAGCTGTTAATAGAGAATCCCGGTGGGTAAAGTGTTAATTAAGTTGAGAAATGAGAACCTCACGCTATCTCGGCAATCTGTAACTGTTTATTGACTCCACATACTTCGTTCGTTTCGAGGAATATTTCTTTTTCGAGATCATTACGCGCACGGGTATGGCTATTACTTTGATCTGTTCCAATACATTCAACTGAACGTAATCGAATGGTTCCGGAAGACTCTTTTCGTGTCTTGATTATGCGGAAGGCTTCAAGTGCCAATTTCAACAGTTAGCGATTCGGCTCGCTCAACAAGCCATACAAATACAAAACTTGTACATTACAGAACTATCGGAACGTAAATTTCTGCATAACCGTTCAATAGACATTTTTCATTTGAGATGCTTGCGTCGACGAGGACATTTTTGACCTATATCATATATCGATACAGTCGATTACATCGCCAAGACTTTTATTTCGATTTATTTCAACAGTTAGATAATATATAATCAGTTTGGAATAATGAATCGGTAATTTAATTACTCGATCGCTGGGAGCCGAGCGAATCAATGCAAAAATATTTAAATAAGATTCGAAAACTTAAAAAACGCTTTTAATCACACTTTCATTTGGTAAATTCGAGTAATTAATGTAACGCATGGCGGACAGAGTTTTTATTCGTTATTATATTATATAAGGAAGTACTTAACAGATTGCAACTTACTCGCATATTTCAGAGTTAATCCCAGCTCTTGAATAATGTTCTTATCTCGGTTTGTCCATTCGATCACTGGATCAATTAATACTGCTGTTTTTTCGTTAATATCCGCCAGCAGATAAGTGTACGTGCTGGACACAGGGTCGAAGAACTGAGAATTTCAATTAAAAATAAAACAAAATATTTTGAAGTACGTACCACATATACACAAAATAAAATTCAAATTTCCCGCCTGTTACCGACCCGCATTAATATCGATAACCACCCAGCAATTTTTTTATTAAAAACAACAATTTCAAACAATTTCAAAACTAAAATGATTAAACAATTAAGTCGATTAAATATTGATTATTTGAATTTAATTATTATAATTAGTGCCGTTAGGTATCACTGCAAGTGCGACAATGAACTATGTAATCGGTAGAGATGCTGCATATGTCAAATGAGCATCTATCGACTTACTTGACGAAAGAAGAAATCTTTTGTAAACGGGATCGGTTCCGTTAATGTCGTAGCCATACTGCAATCCCGACGCGTAAACACGTTAGAATGTAAAAACAACGATCTTATTTGATACTGACACAAGTTTCTAACGAAACCAACTTTCATGTTTACGCAACAAGCATGCTGCGTAAAATGTGAGACGGTACTGACAGCAATTTGCTCGTCAAGTCTGACGATCGTCTTGTCGATTACATCATATCTAAGTAATAACAGATATCAGTTATCGCCTTTCCTAACATATATATGCGATAACCTGTATTACATCCCAGACATTATAACTCTCCCATCTACAAACATGGTAGGACATTTCCATGATGCAGATTCGATATTATTCTCTTCGATTTTTCATCGTATATGCCATATGCAATTTTATCCTAGCATTTTTATTCGATATTACGGTATATAAAAATTAAATATATATTGGATCTTAAAATTCTATTCGTATATAATTGTATTAAATGCACTAATACAAATATATTTGCTAAGGAATCATTCGTTAAGGCGCCTTTCTATGTACATACACAAACTTTATGACCGCTTCCTCCCGGTCAGCCATCTTGTTAAATTTGTACTTCTTACTCCATCTTGACTGTTCTCTTTCCGGTTAGCTTCTGAGCCAAGGTGTGTACTTTTTGGCAGTTTTCTATAAACTTTGCCATATTAGTATAAAAAAAGATAGCATTACTTGTAATAAGAAGCAGTGTACGTGGTTTACACTATATTTACATCTAATATGGAATAAGTAACATTCTCTAGCAGAATATTGAAATATATGTTAGAGTAATACACGTGTGGCATCTCGACACAACGTTTGTGTTTATCAGTCGTTCACACTTCGCATACTTCTTTCAGATGCCTTCCGTGACGCTAAAAGATGTTGATCAACACAAGTTTGTTAAGGCTTTTGCCGCGTTCTTGAAAAAGTGAGTATTTATTTTCAATTTCGTATACATAACCTCAAAATGAAAGGGGGTATAGCGGCATTCCTATACATTCACGCCAAGCATCAGCAATCGTTCAGTTTACTAGTTACAAATTATAACAAGAACCGTTTGCTAATTCTTTATAAATTGCAGGACCGGCAAAATGCGCGTTCCGGAATGGGTAGACATCGTGAAATCTGCACGTTTCAAGGAACTTGCACCGTACGACCCGGACTGGTACTACATCAGATGCGCTGCATTGGTACGTCACATTTACATCCGCAGCCCAATTGGATCCAGGGCAGTCACCAAAATCTTTGGAGGACGTAAACGCAACGGTACCCACCCCAGCCACTTCTGCAAATCTGCTGGCGGTGTAGCCCGTAAGGCTCTCCAAAGCTTAGAACAACTGAAACTCATCGAAAAGGCTCCACTCGGTGGACGCAAGCTCACCAGCCAGGGTCGTAGGGATTTAGATCGCATTGCAGCGCAGGTTAAAGCAAAAAGCAAAAAACAACTCAAACTGCAAGAGACTCTTGTTCTATAACTTTTCCGTTAATGTAATAAAAAAGAAAAATTCATACATGATTGGCTTTATTTACATCCGTTCCTGTGTTAAGGCATTGTAGGCTGTCTAATTATCCCATTCGTTTCATTGCTTCATTATGTTGTATATTTTGGTACATATTTTTATGCATTCTAACAAAAAGCAAATTGTGTCCAAATCGAAAGAAAGAAGCAAGCAGGTACTACCTATCGATCTTTAATGTGTGCATACAATAATATAATAAGACAAAAGAAGAGATTGATTTATAATAAATAGAATCAAAGTTTTAAAATATACAAGTGCCCAGCAATGTTTAATGTGTATATACATTATACAATTATACATGCAGAGTGTAACGAAGTGTTGAGACAAAAGAGGATCTATTTACAATAATCAGAATATACAAGAGTTTTAAAATATTTAGCGTATATATATATATAATTTCAACAGAAGTATAAATTTACATAAAAATATACAACAGATAATAAACTCGATTGTACAAGGGAGTCTTCCATGTAACCTTCAGGCATCGAATAAAGATAATTTGAAAATCGTAAACGAGTGCAGGGGTTTCCGGCAAGATGGCGGCACGATCGCGGCCGAGCTCGAGCTCGGCTTTCTCCGTAGTCGCGGGCTCAATGGTGAAGGTATGGGCGTATACAGCGCCGCCTCAGTGAAACTTGAACCGTGGACACCGTCGTTTCGGCACCGATCCGTCTGATTTTGGAACAAGTTGACGAGAGAATAGGTTTGGTGTCCCGGGACGCACAGCCGCGTTACGCGCGTAAAAGTGTGTATGCATCGGGAGTCGTCGCTCGCTCGCGAACGAAAGAAAAACGGTGCCGGATATGTTTCCTCGCGAGCACTGCGGGAAACCCCTCCGCGCAAGAATGTTAACGAAATAATCGTGTCGCGCAAGTGTCTCTCGCTGGCAGAGAAGACAGACGACCGAGAGTTTGCCCGACGAAGACGAACAAGAAGAAGAATTAGTCTCCGTGTCTCGTTCCTTCTCGTTCGCGCGTTGCAACAACCCCCTTTTCCCTCTTCCTTCAGCCATCGTTGGCCCCCTCCCTCCCACCCTCCCTCCCGCCACTCCTCTTCGGGGTCCGTTGGTCTTACCGGGACGACGTTTACCGTGCGTCACGGGAAACGGCATTGGGAGGAGACAGAAGGTGACAGCCCTCCCGCGGAATTTATGGTTGCGCACGGGCGAAACGGTGAAGTGAGTGGTGTCACAGTGAAGTGAGTGCGCGACGGGCACGACCCGGCGAACAATCGAACGAAGTTATCGGTTTCGGCTGCCTATTATTACGTAGAGACACGGGGAAAAGATGCCGGGCCTAATCGCCGTTAGCGAGTTCGTCGAGGAGACGAGGGAGGACTACAACTCGCCCACCACCTCCACCTTCGTCTCGCGAATGCCACAATGCAGACAGACCATCACGTCCCTCGAGGAGGTAATTCTCTTTTTCTCTTTTCCCCCTATCTGGCTTTCATTCATACACTCTCTCGGGGCCACTTTACGCCCCGTATAAACTAACCGAGCACCACGCTCGGGCATCGTTCGTATCAATTTTTATTTATTCCTCATTCTAACTAAACTAACTGACGATCGAGAATTGAGACATCTAATACATACTTTGTTGTCCCACCGGTATTGCCCAATTCAATCGTTATCTACTCGCGACTGACAAATTATTTTGTGTACGAATAACAGAACGAATCAATCCATTTGTTATTGAAAGTAACTTTTGTCCAACTCCGCCGAGGATCGGTGGTCGAGCGCGTGTTCCACTGCGTGGGCGTTTCAAAATTACATACACTCTATAGGTTTGCCTGGCGCGTCTTCGACTATGATTGATAGAATTTTCCGTGCAACGCACCAGCGAGAGACGTTGATTTTACAGTTGATTCTATCCGAGTCTGCTGTGTGTCAGTATCCACGTATCGATGTAAATAGATAGCGAGACGATTCCCAGGGCGAACGCGTTCGGACATGCTTTGGCGTTGCATTTCGAACGCGCTGGCCAACGGGAAAACATGGTGATCGCCAGGAATTTTTAATTGGTCTTAGATTGGCAACCGTGAATACGTTTAACCCTTGAAACACCTTAAATCACTGTTAATCGAATTCGTTGGAATTTATGAAATTTACACAACTGCATCTGCGCTTTGTCAAGCAGGTACATATGTATTGACACTTAACCTATGTGTCATGGGCGGTCAAGTGGGTGTCTCTATTAGAGATTGCTGGTGGAAAATAAAAATGAAATCACGAGGAATTAATACGTTTGGTAGACAGTTGGCCTGTCGATTGGACGACTGATTAACGATAGTATTTTTAATGTATTACACATTTGTCTCGCAACATTTCAGTACGCCTGTCGTCGTATTTACGAGTCGCGCAGGGCTTTACATTCAGATTAATTAGCGGGATAATGAAGGCACAATGCGACCGAGCGAGTTACAGGAGAGCGAAGTGACTCGAGTTAAAACCAGTGTCTCGCACAATTATTCTTTCACGCAGATGCAGATAATGGATCTTTTGTAATAGCAAACCGTAATACGCCGACGTAATTATCGGCGAAGAATGTTATTGCGAGAGTCTTTCGTAATTTAACTGCCACCGTAACTCTCGCGGACTGCACTGCCTGGCGGAAATATATGGGCTCTCCTTCTGGACCCGTTTCCAACTTATCCGACATAGTCAGGATTTTCGCCGATCGTTGGAAAAGCGGAAACGCTCGTGGAATTTCGCACACATAACCTATCATCGAACTCTGAGCCATTCGACGTCGAACTTTTCTCTATTCGATATCGAACTCGTTTCTTGCTCAAGCATAAAAACTCCTATTCGTGCATCAGCAATCAATTTTTTAAATTCGTTCGAGCGTTCACTCGGTCATAAAATATTTTTACAGTGAATAATGGCTGCTACACGCTTGTGTAGTATCGATAGTAGGGTCATTATTTTTTCCGCTTGTCATCAATAACAGTTCCAGTAAATTCCGTCGTGTTTTTTTGTCACGATTGAAATTGGGTCGTTGAATATTCATGCGACGCTGAATGTAAAGTATTTCATATAATAATGTCTTTTTTAGCATGCTTGTGTATTCGAATATTACACGTATCGATGCACGTACGTACACGTGTAAATCGTGTCTCATGATTTATGCCATATTTATTGAGTTAAAACCAATCGGCGACGATAAGGTGAACAATTATCATTGCGGCACCGCTGTTTTGCATATTATCGAATCGTGGGCGTATTTTGTAACATAGATAGAGAAGTTTGCGCCGAAAGTGTGCCGCGGCGCGGCGGCGCTCCTAAGTGGAATTTATGCATAGAATTATTAAAGTTTCTTTCCAGAAAGAAGAACCTGGGGAAGAATCCAGCATCGACGTTAAAGCCGATAGAGGCGAACCAATTTAGTACGTCGGCTAATTGAAACCCTTACAAAATGGGTTACGATGTAATAATTAGTGAATAATTATCTTCATGTGTTAAACATGATAACTTAATGGATCGAGTATATACAGGGTGGTCTATATGTATATAAAATACTGCAGCATCACGTTCTGCAGGATTAATAGGTCTAACGATGTAATGAATTTTTTCCATTCGCTAGGGATTTTCTCGTGACTTATGGCGTGTCACTGTCCGGCTTCCGGAAGAACCAGAGGGGGTTACCACCATGTACTTGTTTTACACAAAATGGCGAATTTTGAAACACCAAAATCAGATAACGAAGTATTATACCAGATTGCCGATTTTTATGCATTTATGAAGAAATTGGCTGAGCGAAATATAAAATAGTAAAGGATTAGACAAATTTAAGAATATTACAATGTCGTTTTCAATGCAACGAAGTCATTAAGGGATGAAATCAATTTTTATTTTATTCCTGCTTCCCACAATCAATGCAGAATACTTTTATTTTGCATAAAGTAAGTTGCGTGGTCTAATTATAACATTAATAAGTAGACTGCGGATTTTATGCGTTTGCGAAATAATTGAGTAAAATGAGCATATCAACAGTGAATATTTTATAAGAATTTCTCGAGATATGTCGAGGCGAGAAAGATGGGAATTTGAAGACGTGTAGATTGCCCGATGCAATTTCAATTTAGATTAGTGTCCTCCTGCTTCGTCTTTATTTTCCCGTCCCCAGAAGATTGCTTTCCCGATTGCTGGCACTCGGCGTCGTTACAGGTTCGTGGGGAAAATCAAGAAAACACTCGGCGTGTTACTTTAGCCTGGCAGCCGATACCGGTGCACTTGTAATGGCAGACGAGTCACTTTTACAGTGCAGTTCGACTTGTGGTGGTTTCTTGCGAATTATATGCCCGGCCACTTCCGTCTGCTTTGATGCGCCAGCATCTTCCGGGTCAGCTCGTTTTCTCCTGCCCCGCCTTAATGACCCGCACGATTTTCAACGAGGAAACGCTCTTTTTGCGTGGAATATTTCTCGCAGAGTTTCCCGCGATACGCTGCGGATAAACGACCACTTTCCATGATGCGTGTGGCCGCTTCTTTTCTTTTCTCGCTTTTCGCCGACCGTTGAATATTCATCGGTTTTTAATAAGCGTATCGTGCGAGACTCCTAAAAAAACTGCGCTCCGGTATAGTAAGACTAATTTTAAATGCGTTGACGACCCGGATTACGTGTGCGTGACGTCACAGAAACGTAAGTTTACTTCTTATTACCGTCTCTCGCGGTTTCACCGATGAACAGTTGGACCGAAAGACAGATTTACCGTCTTATGAATTCTTAAATAAGTTCAAAGGCAATGGGAATTTAATAAATATTCAGAAACACAATCCAGCAACTCCTCTTGAAAATTATTTTACATACGACAACTAATAAAACGTGTAATAGCAGTACAGTGTGTAATTTAATTTAATTTTATAAACAACTCGGAAGGAGTATTTTCAACATATAGGACCTTTAGAACACTCGACCTTTATGAAAAGCCCCCGGACCGTAATTTGGAGATAACATTGGAAGAAAAACGGTCTTCGCCGGAGATCGATACTCTGCTGATAATGCGAATCAATATTGCACAGGCTGAAATGAAGTAGGCTCGGCAGGAAATTCGCAGAGTGTCATATTCGATTCGCAGTATGTATCAGGTGTGCGTACCGAAAGCGCGTGTTGCGTGTCGAATTGCAAAACTCGAACGATACTTTGTCTTTCGATCAATGTATCGTTAAGGTTCTTTTTAATAAAAAAAAAGAGTGGCTTCAAATTTTAGAACCGGATGTCCGTGCATTGTCTTCAAATGATCTCCAATGATACGGTTCCTCCCGACCTGTAAGCTCATCGTCTACAAGCGAGAATATTTCCACTCCTACACCATAAACAATAATCGAAAAGTGTCGCATTGTGTTTCCTATTTAATGGAGTGGAATTATATTGTATATACCGCTTCAATAACTCCTACGTCCAATCCATAAAATTCTCGGTTTCGTACGGGATGAATCATTGTGTGTAGCGTTGGCCGAGCTTGTACGTTAATTAAGAAATTAATTAGTAGAGTGGAGGATTCGCGTGTCCCCTAGGCTACCTAAGCTGTGGTGTCCCATAAAGAACGGTTATGGGGGAGTTTGGCCTAGAAACAGACTGGGCATTTTTTGAATTAAACAATTATTATCTGTTAAGAAATACTAATTTACGAATTACTCAAAGTCCTGCAGTTGTTAATTCTTAATTGATCTGGTTTCAAACTTGCTACACATGTACGAATAAAATGTTTTTGGGGTCAGTAGATTTAAAAATAATAATTCGAAGCGCGAGATCGGTCTGTTAAGTGCTCGTAGGCAGTACATAGAGCCAATTATCTAAAATGTAAACAGGAAAGATATCCATTGATAAAACAGTTATTGCCGCCGCTCGGTCGCCATGCTAGTTACTGTATCGAATCAAGTGGCGACCGAAGATTGCCACTCGAATGCAAAGCGTAAACGGGGGTTGTTTTAGTTATGTTATTTCTTGAAGCCTGAAGATTTATTTTGAGTGAAATAACGTGTACGAATAAGCGACCCAGGTTGGTGACGAATGGTTCAAAAAATATTAGAATCCATTGTTTTAACGTGTTTCGTAGATCTTAGCGTCACGGCAGCTTAACGCATTACCGACCGGTGATTATTGCATAATTTCGAAAAATCTATGGTTAATGGCTAAACATTTTTTAATGGAACCTTCAACGGTGACAGCAATTTTCGTTGCGAACTTATAAGTCGCCCTCGATAACGTCATCTAATACTTTCATTTAAGATTATAACGTGAAAGAAAATTTCTACGCTTTCGTTTGGTACAGCACAATTATTGAAAATCCTATTAACAGGCAGGTAGGTAGGTAAAGTGTTAACGCCAGCGTAATCGTTGAGGCAGCACCGAGGATCCAGACCGGTCACGGGCTATTCTCCTAACCCAGTGTGTCGTCTTCGTTTACTCTTGACCCTGAGTGCTTGTAAGTCACCCACTTTCCCGCTTTAGCAGCGCGACTTACGACACCGTTGCGACGAAAATTTACGTTCCGCGGCTATTTTCGGTGTGGCGCGACCGCAGTCTATTCTCGTTAGCGTCCGCCGCCGGAAGATGACCGGGACCGTTCCGTCTCCTTTCCACGCGTTGTCGGCTTTCAAGAGAAAACCGGGTCCTCGTGCCTCTTCTAGAACTCTGCTTCCTCTGGTTCTGTCGCTTCACCAGATCTCGACACGCTGAAGAACACCCTCGCGACGCGAATACATTTATCGCACACTCGCGCGCAAACAAGCCGACACCGATGCTGCTTTCGGTCCCTTATCCGCGGAAACTTGAACGCTCGGGTGTTTACCGGACAGGTAAATGAAAGTTCGATGCGAAATCGATGACGGATCGTTTCTAAAATTACAATCCTCTGCCGCAGATTTTTAGGAGATTATTATGCGACGTAATCGTTTTGTTCCTGCTTCTTCATTGTTGGAGCTAGAAACATTTTTTGCGGTCATTATCATGTGTTCACAGGTGTTGGTTCTTTGGGATAAAACCAACCTTGCGTTGATTCTTGTTTTTCAAACTGGAAACACGCTTTTTAGCAATTGATACGCGTTTCCCTATTTTTCTGTATATTTCGGAAGATTTTCAGCTGTTTGTTTTTTCGGGTGGAAACATTCCTCGTTTTTTTATTATTGATGCGCACTTCTCTATTACTTCTCTATTTTTCCGTATATTTTCAAAGCATTTTTAGTTTTCAGTCGTTCGTGCGGGGTTTTCTATTTTTCTGTACATTCCGAAAATTTTTTCCAGTTTTCGGTTCATAAGGGTATCAGCGTCCTCTGAGATGATTGAACACACTCTGACGTATTTTGTAGTACGTTTAGAATATTTAGGAAGCAGAAACAAATTTTGAATGTTGCGCAAATCTGCAAAGTCCCCGTGTTAAATATGTACCTCGATTGTGTCTCCAATGAAGTTTAGAGTCGCAATTCCTTGCTTTTGTCGTCGGTCTTAATTGAACAGCTTGTTTCTAGGTTGCCTTAGCATTAGGCGCACGTTTTGCGCGGCATTTTCTGACCACTTCCGGACGACGAGTGTGTTAATTCAATGAAGGCTGTCGAACTGCGTCGAGACCTTGGAAATCGTCGTTCCACGCGTATCAAGATATATTGACTCGAGTCATTATTAAAACAAATTTTAATCCTACATTAAACGCCGATATCGCTTTTCAAAATCAAACGATTCGATAGCTACAAGATACGCCACAGTCGGAAATAAACTGTACATCCAATGATTGCACGATACTGATGCAATAACAGCATTACCTTTGACGAATGCGGCGTGAGTTAATAAAACTATTCGGTTGAAGACCTATATCATAGGAAGATTGTTTACGGAGAAGAAACGTCTGTGATTCTTTAATCTTTAATTGTAGGAGATAAATACGAGTAAAAATTAAGGTGGAAACAAAGAAAGGATAATTGAACGTATTTAATACTGCTGGAGTATTATAGGGAGCATAAGAATTGAATTGATCAATTGTCACGACAAATTGAACATTTTAGAAGTAACCACATCAGATCAAAAGCAGGAATTGAGACCAACTAATCGGATTACACAATCTTTCGCTTCATAACGGTATTATGAAACATCCTTCGCCTCCGGCCTCTCCGAACCGGTCGAAACGAAGAATCTGATCTAAAAATTTCAAATTTAATCAGCCGTTTCAGGCTAACTCGAGGAAAAACGTAGAATCAAAGCCCCGGATAGTTTGATCAAGGAGAAGGAACGGTTTCCCCCAGAAAGAAAGCAAAGATTGTGGCCGAGAGTGTGCTGCGAGGCGATTCGAGCGAAATAATTAAATAAGCTCGGGCCAACGGTATAAATCGGAATTTCCACGAGAGATTTTCACTCTCGGACACTTCACAGGCGGTTTATCGATTGAAACGCACGGGCGGAAGCATGTTCCGTGTGCTTGCCCTCAAAGACCGTAGTAGAGGAAGACCGGTAAGCCAATCCCATCGACAGAGACTGACTCGAGAACAGCATGCTATTGGATTTTGCGTAACCGGTCGTTTACATGTTGCCGATACATTAACACGCCCCAGATAATTTTTTTATAATTGTTCGACCAGCGTGGAACCACCTCCTCGCTGAATCATTTTCCTGTGTTCTGTGCACTGGCTGTGACTGAAAGCATCCTACACGAGGGCAAAGGCCGATTTCTTACGCAGAAATAAATCGGAACGGTGCGGACAGACTATAGTTTTTTTTTAGATTTTTTAATTAACAATCCTGACTGCAAAAAATTAAAAATATTTATCATTTATTTTGAAGATTGCGGGGGCGTATTTAATCACATCGAAAATTGTGCAAAAGATTGTATTTCGCTTGTTCGGTTGATTTTTCTATAAAGAATCGTCCTCGTCGTACTTTCGATCACACGCTATATAAATAGATCGTGTCCACGTGTAGGTTCTCTATAACAATTGTGATGCACCATAGTGCCGTGTTACGTATGAAGTTAGAGTGAGATTCTAGAGAACAATATTGCATGGTTTAACGACCCCTGTATTTCTACGATCGAAATATACACGGCGTAGTAATTCCAATAACATTATGCCGAGACTGGATTTTCATAAATAAAAAAAAGTTTTGCGAATCAATTGTAAAAACACAGGCGCCAAATAAAACGTTTTCTTTTTCTTCGATCGTTTCAATAACTAAAAAGTTACGATTGACGTTTCAAAATTCTCTTAATCTTTTAAATTGCGTACATTCCATTCGTATGAACAGTTTCGAAATTTTGCGTTCGATCTCGTTTGTAAGGAGCAATTAGAATTTAGTAGGTATTGTTCGAGTAAAATTTTGCTGGCGTCTGGTCCGAGGCGGCTAGAAGCGGCGCGCAGATGCAGCCGATCCCTCGCGTTTGCAAATCGGTCCAGGTAAACGACTCGGATACGAACGACCTACCAAGGCCGCGCGCGCGGCCAGGAATTTCTTTCGTTCTTACTTGTTGGTCGCTTCACCTGGTCGGCCGAGCCAGAGAAAGAGAAGAGAAGAGAAAGAGAAGAGAATGAGGAGAGAATGAGAATCACGGGGCGAGGAGACGAGCAGACGAGCAGACGAGCAGACGAAGAGCTGGTTCACAGCTCCTTCAGACCGGCTCGGTTCTCTCTGGACTCTGGGCCCTTGCACGAATTCACGATGAGTCATTCCTCATTCTATTTTTCTTTCACTTTCTTCCACCGTGAACTTTCATCGTCCACCGTAGAAACGCTGAAAAATTGGCGGGCTGAGAATCGTAGCGCTGTAAGCCGCATACACTGGTAGTCAAAAGTAATCCACTCTTTAAAAACCAATAACTTTTTAAAAATTGCGCTAAACGACTCGAGTATTTTTTGAGATGTTAGAAGGATCGATTATAACTAGGTTATGCGAACAACATTTTTGTTTATCATTTGCACGATACATGCATAGCAATTCTGCTGTTGGCCACTTTCTATTTGACTATCACGGTAGAATTGCATTTCGGCAGTCGTTTAACTCTTGGATACGATGAAACTAGAGAGTTATATTTGAGAGTTTCAAACGAAGGATTTTAAGCTGGACAGAAATCATGTAGTCAGCCACTTTCTACTCGACTGTCATGATAGAATTGCATTTTGGCAGAGTACTTCTGGCAGCCGTCTACCGTTGGATCCTCTGAAACCAAAATTATATTTGTGAATATAAAATCATGTTTATATCGAGCAATTTAGAGAAACATCGTGCTCTCGTACCAGCTTGAATTAATTTGTTTGATTATATCGTGATTACGGTGGAATACGTCCAAGGCTTTGATGGACTATATTCGAAGGTTTTTTGTCGTTCGACGCTCTGGGCAGTTAAATCGGCAATTAGTATCGATTGTGCGACGGGGGTGCGTTGTAAAGACTCGTAGTGGCAAATTGAAGTAAACGTGTACTGGATGGACGGATGGATGGCTTGTACTGTAGGTGGCAAAAGAACTGCGATGTACAGCGAAACTGCACCATGGAGTCACAGTTGGCGAATAAATCAATAACTTGGACGAGCACCCAATACACGATGCCGAGGACCTAGAGATGAATCCCTCGCGCGCTTAATCGTACCTAACGTTTCTTCCTGCGATCTATTCTCGAATCCCACATCACAAAATTGATCAAATCAACCAAGTAACTCGTAATTAAATGTAGCTTATCAATTTTACCGATACATACTAATCAAATAAAAATTTGACTAGTTTTACCAATACACCTTAACGTAATGGCATTTTTAAGTACACGAACAAGCTCGTTTCTGGTTTGTCTCAAATAACGCATGAAAATGATAATGCGCGCAAAGCTTGTTTCGAGAAAGAGTTGTTTCAGTCGTGAAACTTTTTTTGGTAAACGATTAACAGGTTACTTAGGACGGCATTTTTCTTAACACCCTTTATATGGTCGGGACACACCAGTGCGCGATGCCAAGCATCGACTGTGTCCTAGATACATAAAAGTGCGACAAGCTTCTGAAAATGGAAATACATGCACACACTAAGGCTAAGAAGGAGCGAACGGTCGACGAACGAGAACGATCATTGTATCGTTTCGCGTTATCATCGCGAGTTTATTATTAGGCCGGCGCCACGCGGAAAACTTGCGAACGAGAAACTCGGCCAACCCCTTTCAGCGTGATACCCGCGTAAAAATAATTATTCATAGACGGCTTACGATCTTCCGTAGTCGTGAAAAGCCAAGCGTGCGAGAGAGGTTGCTAACGCTAAACTTCAAGTTTTATTCACTGGCATTCGTTTAGTAGGTAAAAGTTTTTTTAAACGTTCCGAGGATGAACGTACGGTCTCGATGCTATCTATGTATTACGTGAAACATATTTATGAAGACCGAAAGACTTCGTTTAGTTGGAAATTATGTTATTTGTGAAAGTTGTTAATCTTTTACCAAACGAGTCGCTTCGACACTCGACGACGTTTGACGACTCTCTTATGAATATTTATGTTTGTTTAAAAAAAAAACATTGAATAATTCACAGCTTTATTTGTGTGTATTTTTAGACGTACAATTTCTGGAGGGATTGTTTTTACCCTTTCCATCGCATCGAAACTTGATTGCTTCGATTGAGCCACGCCGGTTCATGCACTTTGACATATCGATCACTGTACGCCACTAGAAGCCAAATAGGACTTTCATTCTTTTTTTCATAACATTAATAAGCCGGACTCGATACATTTATGTTCTTAAATTCTTTTAATTTGTCTGCTGCTTTAAATTGCACCTACTTATTTTTACCAAAAATGCATAAACTTTGCAGTCCGGCAATAACCGACTCTGTTATCAACAGTCCTATCAAAAATGTTTTTACATATCAGGTATACTAGGTATAGCATGGTTCGAAGAGAGCTTTCATTAGATTCTAGCAAATTTTTTGTAAATACACCTATAATTTTTTACGCCTATTTTGTTAAAGGACTTCAATGCGAATTCGGTAAGTATCGTAACGTAAAAAAATTGCTTTTCTAATATTTGTTACAATCGTTGGCTATAATCGCGTTAAAATTCTTTTGAAACCGTGCTATGTATATGAGATGAAAGAATTTTCGATTGGACTGCTAACAACAGAGTAATCTCTACTGATCACGATTCGTGGTTCAACCTGTATAGGAAATCGTGGGCCGATAAAACTGCGTGAACGGCCGGAAACGTTCGATACATATTACGCGTTCACGTGTCCTGCAAGAGTGCGCGGGGTACCGCAAAGTGTTAAACATTGGTCCCGGCGATCCTGGTTGTAAATGGTATCGTATTTTAAGCCGAGGTTCATTGGCTGAGTGGAGGAGCAGCGAAACCTGTTCCATCGGCTTTACCTGTTTCCTCGGCGTTTGCGCGGCTCCGCTGTGTAAGGGAGGTCAGTTCCGGACCGGGCCAGATTTGCCAATTTCCCCGCAGATTTGCCAAACACGCCTCGCCCCTCCTCGTTCCCGCGTTTCGCAGATTTCCAATTCGAGAGCAAGCACGATGACACGGTTCCGCCGACATCGGGCCTCCACAGATTTCTGCGTAACGCAACGCGAAATCGTTTCACCACACTCGTCATACGATTAGGGTCATTTCGCGGACAAACTCGTTCGATGGGGACCGATTCTGGGGATCCAACAACTGTTAGGCAAACCCTTCTCAACCAGTTATGGCGTTTTCGCATTCCCCGACGTCGAATAGCTTCGCGTATTCGCGCTTTTCTGGGAAAGCGCCTGAAAATTGCCATTTTAGGCGGGGAAACTAACGGTGCGGTGTGGAGATACGTATTTAGAATAGTTTTGCGTATGCGTTTGGGCCTGTTTCGATCGTAAAGAAAATTTTTGTTTCGTATAGCGGTCCACGTTATTTATAATAAATACCATTGATATCGACTCTCACTTGAATTTTGCACGTTCAACGGTTTTTGCCGTTGACAGTAAACGTCGGCAACAATTTAACAGAACGCGAATTATTCGCATTCGACGCATGTTAACGCGGTTCCCGCAATTGTTCCCGGTATCGTCCGTCTGCGATGATTTAGATTTAGGGCATCGTAATAAACATAAAATATCACTGACCCCGTTTCCACGACTAAAAATCAGACGCGAAAGCAATTAAAGTTTGTAGCGTGCCAAATGCAGTTTCTAGTAGTTTCCAATTGTAATTAGCCGTACCACAGCGATCAATTAATAGCGAATTTTATTACCAAGATGATAACCTTCGGTTAGATTAATACATAATCTAATAAAAATAATAATAAATAAATAATAATAAATAATAATAAATCATTATAGAAGTCGGCATACAGTCACTTTATTGGTTCAAGTTATAAAATAAAAATTATACCTTCCGTATAATTACCTAATACTTTGTTGAATACGTTGCGATATAAGTTGGAGACAATTTGAAGACTGCTGTGAGCGATACTGTCCGGGTTCGACATGGATCGATACGTCATCGACTCTCGACGTTTTCGGCCTATTATTACTATTTTATAAAAAAAATAAAATAGTAGAACTGTGCTAGCTAAGAAACAAACTTCATCGATAAATGAAAAAGAAATGATAACCGAACATATTTATATTACAATCTAATGAAACAATTAGTACGTGTGAACGTTGCGGAAAAATTATGCGAACACGCGGACCGAGAAATAGCGATTCGCAAGTAGTAATTTCGCGACAGGCCAATCGAGATAAAGCGAACATTGTTCTATAAAATTGCGGGCCGGCGCGGCGCGGCGCGGCGCGGCGCGGCGCGGCGCGGCATTCCGCCCACCCGACGTACAGATTGGATAAATAGTTAACAAGTAGGCAAATGAAAACGAGTACATTCGTTTCTCGTTTATGCGTGTCGCTCGCGGTGCGAATTTCTGATGTGCCAGTTTCGCGTTTACGAGGCACAACGACGACAAGATGCCCAAAGTGGATTCGTGCCGGTCGGGCCTGGTCCGACGACGCACGGGGTGCGAGCGGCACGAATCGTCCGAGTCCAGGCGAGAACTCGCAGCAACGTTTCCTCAGCTTTACGAACTATGTACCGGTCTGGGACACGACACAGTTTTGGTACCGGAATAACGCGAGATGCGGCTGCTATTATCGCGTATCTCGTGTTCCGAGGAAAAGCCGTTTAGTCGCCCGTTTGTCTCTCCGGTCGCGTACTGAAAATAGAAAACGTATCACATTTGCCAATTCGTTTCAATCGAGAGGGATTCGTCGGCGAACGGAAATGGCGATTGCTTTTCGCTTGCTGACACCGGAAGATTACAGAAACTCGGGGAAAATTAGTTTGGCAGAATTTATGACAGGTAAAACGTTGCAAGCATTTATATAATTTATAATCACCGATGTATCGTTTTCAATTTATTAGGATTGTTACGTAAAGGAAGTACTTTTTATTTCGCTCCTATTTTTCATTATTACATTTATTTATGTGTCGTGTATAGTATACACTGTATACGATACACGTCTTTTGAACCAAATTTTTTACGGATGTTGGTTCAGCAGTCGACGCGTTGAAATATGAATTAAACGACGTTGGTTGAAGTTCTGGGATGAGAGATAATTGTAAAGGAGTGTGAACAGCAACTGTTGTTCGCGAATAGTATTAATCGATCGAGCGAAAGCAGTGGAATTTGTTGAGTGGTGGTCTTAACCGTGCTTGTCGATACGCGGAAAATTAAATCGACATCGCCCCTCTCGTCGGTCGTGTTATATGTATTCCAGTTTGCCGGGCAGAGACGTTACACCGGGTATAATTGGAAAGTTGGAACAGAAGCGCACCGATCGATGGACGTCCCTATTGTTCACACAATACGGGGGCTGGTACTGTGCGAAGAGGATCGTCGAACAAATTGAATAAAACAGGGGACGGAGTGACAGAAATTCGATGACTCTCTCAGCTCGAACCGTCCCTCGATGTGTATCGCATTCGGTCGCGTTCGAAACCGTAGCAACTTCTGACTAATTAACAATCACAATGACCGCGGCCCGACAACGCTCGCCAACGAAATCGAACGAGTCGACAAAATTTTCTCGAAGCCTCCATCGATATCAAACGCTTCAATTTTTCAGAAAAGAAAATACATTTTTGCGTTATTTATTATTTATCGATTCGTATAACATTGTATAACACTTTACAATTAACAATTAAGTAAAATACAGTTTATCGCAGAAACTTCTCAGTCGTTAAAGATTACACTGATCAGACTATCTCAACGATCAGACGATGCCTATTAACAAAATTGTTTGACTACGGGCTTGGTCTACGGGAAATTTTACGCAACGATCCTTGATATATCGACAACGCTAAAAAAGTAAAGAATAATGTTTGTAGCAAAAAACCGCTCAAATATTTAAAGATATTGCATTATGCATGGCGAAGCCTCGGTCGTCGCCGACGCGCGACGCGGCGTGATAAACGCACTATCAATAAGGATACAGCCTTATTTAATCGTGTTACACAATACTCTATCGTTGTGTGCATACATTAGGGTCGGATTTAGTAACAGCGACCTTGTTGAAACTCGCCCACAGTTTTTCCTTTTTAAAACGCTTGCGAAACAGTCGTCGAACAACTATGGTGAAAATGTTTTCGCTCGAACAATGGTGATTTTTAAGTTCCTAATTTGAACCGAAGTAGAAGACATACGTATTCTTTCTTAATATGTTTAATAGGTTGAAAATAATATAACAGTATTTATCAAATTATTCTAATGTCGTTACCGTTTTAAATTACACCTACTCATTTTGGTCATAAGTGCATCAAATCCGCTGTCTAATAATAAATATTCGATTTAAGAAAAACGACTATCCCCTCCACTGCATACCCAGCGGGGGGGCCGAGAAGCTCGAGCTGTCCATTCTTTATTTCTCAGTTTTTTTGTGGGATTTTTCTTATTAAAGTGACACTAAACACGATACAATGTGAACTGTATTTAGAGGTTTTTTGTCTTTCTCTACGTTAAGCGAGATCACAAAAAAGTAGTAGCAACACGCGAATTGAAAGACAACACGGATCCGAGGGATTTTTTTTATAGATTTTTTTATAGATCGAACCTTTCCTGTATACGATATGTAACAAGTAACGATCGTTAGAATATTTCTTAGCCAGTCTATTGCGAATAGGGTTGAACGTTGAGACGCCCTAAATGCGAGGACACCCTCGTCCACTTAGGATAAAGGGGTCCAACGTCGTGAGTAGACGTCGATCGGCCGATAAATATCAGACATTTCGATCGGTGGATCGTTGAATGGGCTCGGTCGAGGAACGCGCGCATTGTAGCATACAATACGGTAACTGGAGGTGGGTGTTTCCGTCTTTCTTCTTCGTTTGGTAGGTGCCAGCAGGTGATCGCATCAAGGTATATCGCGACACGTCACGGCCCGTCGTTGAGCACGTTGCGCTGATACGGTAGTTTGTTCGACGACCGCGTCTCTTCCGGAATTTGCATTCAGCTGGCATGGCGGTGCGTCGGTGTTTTCACCGAGGATCCGGTTTCCGTGCGATCCCCGATATATGTATGTACACTGTTCGACCGTCGAGTTCCGCGACGATAATTAAAAGATTCGAAGACGCGATCGCTCGAGCGCGTCGCACCCCTCCCTTTAATCAACGCCGATCGGCAAACCTGTCGAATTGATTAACGCTTCGAGCACCGTGCAATTTTTATTAATACCTCTCGCCACGTATTGCAACGATTCTTGCAAAGTTAATGAAACCTTGGTGTATACTTGCCTCGGATCACCCCGTAGGGGTTGAAGGAGTCTCGTTCGTCGACCTCTGCGAACAATAAATAGACTGTGGAGCTCGGCACAAGACAACAATTTTCCGAGTTGTTTCCGAGGAATAGAAATGAAATAAAAAGGAATTCTACCGTTTTGTAAATTTTTGCAGCTCTAAAAAATCATCTCCACGAATATTTCATAGAAAGAAAAAATGATTTCGATGAGCAAATATTTTCTACCTCGTCTTCGAAATGATCAAACTAGTCAAACTGTATCCAGAACAAAGTGTACAAAGAGAATCTGACCAAGCTTGTGCTGATGTAAAGGGTCGTCTCTCAATCATCTCCTAGCAAAAAATAAATGAATACGAATGTAAAAATGAATCCCATTTCATTTGCAAAATATATGGAAGTGCCCGAACTTTTTGGAATAAACGCGGAGAGAAGGAACGACGGATGAAATACCCGAGGAGGCCGCGCAAGCCTTTTCAGTCCAAGATAAGCAGCGGAAATTTGCTCGGCACGGCATCGGGCGATAGGTGGATTTAATTGCGATTCCTTTAGTCGACTGCCGGGGAACGTACACCGGGATTCCAATACACTTTTACAACGACCTACCCCCGCGGTTTATTGAAAATCGTGAAAGCGCGCGAGTCACGGAACGCAAAAATCTGCTCCGATAAGAAGCGGCCGAGAGCGCACCGCGAGGAACGAAGATATACGAATCTTCCGCTCGGCGAAGCGTGATCCGATAAAATGTATCGCCGTCGTCGTTCTGCTCGGGAATTCCTTTCCTCCTTGTTGTTGCTTTTCCTTCTCGCGTTTAACAGCCGGTGAAGTCCCTTCTGCTTCGAGAACGTGCGCGCGCGAGCGTGCGTTCTCCGCGGTCCGCGCATTACGATAACGTTTGTTGCTCGTACACAACGTTTAGTTTCGTATCCTTTGAAAAGCTCGGGGAACGAAGGAAATTGGAAAAATTTTCTGGCTAAAAGGAGCGAATACCTCCCAAGAGGAAATTATATTTTACCTACCGGTGGCGCCAATGGTTTTTGTTTCGGCGCGCGATGACGATGCGGATTTTCTACATTCCCATTTTTAGGACACCCTGTCTAAAGTAATGTAGACTCAGTGTTAAAATAGTTGGACGTTTTATCAGTTTGATCTTCATAGATTCTGAAAAGAGGGAGATAAGAAGATAACGGAACTATTTTAAATTATTGCAGACGCTGGACTTCGACAGGGACGGCCTGACGAAGCTGAAGAAAGCGATAAAAGCCATTCACAACTCTGGAAACGGTGAGTAGCACGGCCGGCTTAAAAATGATCAGACATCGGATGAAAGTTTCCGATTTCCCCTCTGCTTGGCCTTTGTAACGGCGAGGTGTTCTCTAAGCGTTTAATGACCGGCACTCGCCGTTCCGTTTAAATGGAAGTTTCTGTCGGTTTTCGCGTGTTTTTCTACCTGGATTCTTCGTTTCTTTAATCAAACAAATAATTTTCTCGATATAAGCCTTTTACGAGGCAGAAGGCTCTCGACTGCAAGATAGTTAATTTCGCACGTTGGACCCTTTCGTTCGGGTCAGTCGTGCAAATATGTACATAAATCTTCACGAGCGAATTCATTGGAAAAGAAACAGAAAAAATAGTTCTACCGATAGTTCTACTAAATTCGAACGTTATGTTTTTCATTCGAAACAAAATAAAATTCTATTGTAGTCGATACTTAACCATTAAAGGAGATCTAAGCATACACGATAAATATAGATTTTGGAGAAGTTAAAGTGATTGTAGCCATGTGAAAAATCGTACGGCGAACGCTTAAGCGATTTCTTTTTCTTTTAACTCTTTTCGTATACGGCGTTCGTGATTTAACGTTCGTTTTAATTGCTTCCGTTGTAAATGAATGGCTGTATAAACGATATCCCGGTGGATTTTTTAGCGAAGTTTTTTAAAGATCAATTTATTCTGTTCTGCTACAGCTCACGTCGATAACGAGGTGTACCTTGGAAGGGCCCTGGAAAGGCTCGGCGATGCGGCGCTGAAAGAACAGGAACCGGATATCGGCGCCGCTTTCTTAAAGTTTGCGGTCGTCACGAAAGAATTGAGTGCTCTAATGAAAACGCTGGTGCGTATGGACGCCATACTTTCTGCCCCGGTCGTTCCGTTCTTTACGTAACAATAAATTATTCATTTGAAACAGATTCCGCAGGAAAATAATTCACAACTGTTCACGAGGGAAGACCGGTTATCTCGTAGTTTATATTCAAGTGCACCTTCTGTTAATTTTCGTTTCCTCGTTCATTCGCTGCAACAATTCCGGATTTAATGTCTATTTTACCGGTTGCAACATATCATGCTGACTTCTGTTGCGGGATTATGCTCTATCGATGGTTAACATTCTTTCGTAATTGCAACTATGCGGGTAGAAATTATCCTTGGTAATACATGTACAACAATCGGCAGTATTATTAAACGGAATCGTTAACATAGTATTTTTGGAATTATTTGACAAAACACACCTTTGCTCTTACGAGTTTAACTGGTACGACTTTATTAACATTTTTAATTTTCATGATGTAACTGTGATAAGTTATAAATAGAACAGTTATATCAGTTTTACGTAAAAACATGCAACCGACTTTAGACTGTCAATATTTATGCAAAAATTTTCTGTATATTTTTCTCGAGTTGGCCATTCGTTCCTCCGAAAATTGTTACATGTATCTTATCTGTCAACTGATATCGATTTTCTTCCTGTTTGCCCAAAATTGCGCAATTAACGTTACGCGTGGATTATTTATGGACAGATGCAGAACATCAATAACATCGTGATGTTCCCCCTGGATTCGGTGCTGAAGGGGGACCTGAGAGGAGTCAAAGGCGACCTGAAGAGACCGTTCGAGAAGGCGTGGAAGGACTACGAGGCGAAATACGCGAAAATCGAGAAGGAGAAGAAGCAGCACGCGAAAGAGGCTGGCCTCATTCGGACGGAAGTGACGCCGGCCGAGATCGCCGATGAGATGGAAAAGGAGAGACGATTGTTTCAATTGCAAATGTGCGAGGTGAGGCCCCCTAAATCGTCTCCGGAACGAATCACAGTAACTCTATATACATATCTCTCTCTCTCTCTCTCTCTCTCTCTCTCTCTCTCTCTCTCTCTCTGCGTATTTATTGCGACGATCGTTTGACAACCGGCCCCGTCCACGTCTCTGTTACAGTATCTGATCAAGGTGAACGAAATCAAAACCAAGAAGGGAATTGAACTACTTCAGCATCTAGTCGAATATTACCATGCGCAAACCAAGTAAGATTCATGGAGAATATTTTAGTACTTAACCCATTTCTAAATTAACAAAAACTTCATGGAAACAGCTTTTTGGATAAGGCACAATTGTCTACTGATTATTCCGTTATTTTGGAATGTCCATGAATTTTTTAATAGATCCATTACAACAAAGAGCTTATATGATGAACTTCCATTTTCCAGTTACTTTCAAGACGGCCTAAAGACCATCGAACACTTCGGTTCCTATGTGGCTGACCTCAGCGTGAAGTTACAGAAGATTAGGCAAACGCAGGACGAAGAGAGAAGGCGGTTGACAGAGCTGAGGAACCTCCTCAGGAGCTCAGGCTGCGACAAAGAAGTAAACCTTGAACAACCATATTTTAATCTTACACAACAAATTTGTAGACACGAATATTCAAGACGGTACATTGTTTTCAGTTAAACGTAAACGCGAATGCAGGGTATTCGCTTCACCAACTGCAAGGGGACAAGCAGCATGGTGTCACTCGGTCCGGACACCTTCTGAAGAAGAGCGAGGGTAAAATGAGGAGAGTATGGCAGAAGAGAAGGTGCGCCGTTCAAGCGGAGGGTTATCTTGATATTTGTCACGCGGACGAAAATAAACCACCCACACGAGTGAATTTATTAACCTGCCAAATCAAGCTAGTACCGGATGACAAGCGGGGTTTCGATCTCATTAGCTGTGAGTAGTTTAAACGGATGTATAAACCTGCAAAAAATATGTGTCGTTGTATCGCTACATGCATATGTTAACATATATTAACGGATTACCTACCGGTGATTATTCACTGCCTCGTAAAAAGCCTATGAGTCACGATGCGTTTGCGATGCTGCGTATCTTCGAAGTCATATGTTTGTTATTTGCATTTTTGCACGTTTGATTCATTTTATCGGTAAAATTTGACATAATGATTTTTTTGTGGTACTTCAGACAACAGGACGTATCATTTCCAAGCGGAAGACGAGGCAGATCAACGAGCATGGATGTCCGTTCTGGTCAACTGCAAAGAACGCGCTTTGCTTCGAGCATTCGATGCCAGTGGCAAAGCAGAGGCTGGTACTGGGAATCCAAGTTTAGTTGAACTACAACAGGCCGTGATTCGATGCGTTATGAGGTTACCGGGAAACGATCAGTGCTGTGATTGCTCCTCGCAAAATGGTAAATCTGATGGGACTCGTTTTGGGGGTCGAACGTTAGGTGTATCTCCTTGTATCTTCAAACCAAGCAAGTACACGATCAATAGTACAGTATCACAGAGGATCAGATAGACTGTGCAGTAGGTATATTAAACGCTTGCACTATATCGTCGTGTCAGACTCGTGATGATTATTATTAATAGACAGCAAATTTTATGCATATATGACAAAAATAAGTAGGTGTAATTTAAAATAGTAAAAATATTAGAAAAATTTAATAATACTGTTATATTGTTTTCAACCTATCAACGATATTAAGAAACAAGATAAATTTCTATTTCATTCCAGATTGTTGCAATTCGGTTAGATCATTTTCATTTTGTATAAAGATCCGCTGTCTAATTATTAATCTCCCAACACGGACGTTGTAGAAAGACAATAGGTATAAATTTACTTCTTTTTCTAAGAGATTATGAACGACAAAGAGTAACCGTAAAATAAATCGTAGTGCAAGGGGTTAATATTGTATAAAATAGTAATAGACTTGATTGAGGGGTGGTAGGTGTTAGTACTGTAGTACTGTGAACAAATAATAACCGTTTCTTTGCAGATGTTTAACACGACTATCATTTGAATCTTTTACAGATGCTACGTGGCTGTCCACAAATTTCGGCATAATCGTCTGCATAGAATGCAGTGGTATTCACCGAGATCTAGGTGTACACATATCCAGAATACAGTCTTTAACACTCGACAATGTGGGTACAGCTCAACTGCTCCTTGCACGACACATGACTAACCAGGCGTTCAATGAAGTGATGGAAGCAACGTTGCATCATAACCACAAACCAACTCCAACATCGACCATGTAAGTACAACCATATATCCTCAGCCCCCATTCCTTTTATCTCCTAACTTATGTTTTACCGAACAGGGAAGAGAGATACGACTTCATAAGAGCCAAGTATGTAGACAAGAGGTACGTGATGAACACATGCGCGGATGAAAGGGATCTTCTCTCGGATCTAGAACATGCTGTAAATAATCGTGACCTGCAACAACTTCTGCAAGTTTATGCTGAGAACGTGGATCTGGCAGCGCCGTTACCTACTTCGGTAAAGTTTCATTTCAATCGATGCCACACTTTCAGAAGTTTGCTTACACCTGTTCGACTCGAGAAAATGTGACCCTCGATTATAGCATTACTGTTCTATTATAGGATGTGGGCGAGACAGCTTTGCATTTAGCCATTTTACGCGAGATGGGAAATAGTTTACACATTGTTGACTTCCTAGTGCAAAACATGTCAGCAGGCGGTATTGATAGGACCACTGTTGACGGAGAGACTGCGTTGCACCTTTGTGCAAGGCACGACAGAGCGGAGGCGATGAAATTGTTGCTGCGTGCAGGCGCCGATCCCACGCATCGGAACAAACAGGATAAAACTCCGCTTGATATTGCCCAAGAGATGGGCCACCATACTTGCAAAGAACTGGTATATCATGGAAATGAAATTTTTAAGTGGTGTAATAATATCATTAGACTGCGGATCTTTATGCATTTACGGCTTCTGAAACTTTTCAGAAAAAGGTGGAATATAAGATTCGACAGAATTTAGTAGAACTTTTATTTTTTGGTGATCTGCAAAGGCTCTTACCACTGGAAATGAGATTGTATTTTATTCCACTTACTTAAAATTCGTCTACAAAAATTGAAAATTGCATAAACATCCGCAGTCTAATCATCATAAAACCCAAAGAACACGATTGAAAATGTTGTATTGTTTTTAGTTGAGTCACGCTCTGCAGAGGCAGAAAACGTTATTCGACAACGTTAACATTGAGTGGAATCTCTCACACGATGAAGGCTCAACAGATTTTTCTGATGACGAGACGATAATAGAGGACAGGGTATGATCATAGAAGATCAATAGCTAAATTCTTTGGCTAGGGTTGTTGTTTATACTTTAATTGTTTCTTGTAGAACGGATGTCTAACGCCAGAGAAGAAGTCCCGCAGTAGACCGCCATCTTATGTGGGCGGTGGTGGCAGTGGCGGGGGCACTGGGTCAGGAGACTCACCAGTGACACTACGAAGTCGAAGTAGCACTTGCGACAGTTTGCAAAGCGGTTCTTCGCCAAGTGCCTCGACGAATAGGCAACAAATGCCTCCGCCACCTCCACCACAAGCAAGGAAACCTGTTGCCGGTACGGCCTCTCTTTTGTTGAGTTAACGCCTTACGTCATATCCTCGGTACTCTTACCACTCCCTCGTCACTCGTAATAGGCGAGACCGGCTTGCAACTTCGAAAAATCGATTATATTTTAAACAATCCGGAGATGTCACTTCAGGTCGTCTCTTGTAAGAACAGATTCTTCATCGAGGAACACCGGTCCTTGTGTGTCTCAAATATCCGGAATCCGCTGTATGTGGAATATTTATCATCATTAAAGTTGGAGAATCCGCGGTGATGAAATAAGATCCTGACACCTGGAAGTCCTAGGATCAATTCTGTTGAATTGAAGTACGTGATCTGTCCGGAAAGTATCCGATCTTGTGCTGTAGCGGGTGGAAGTATCATTCCTGGTTGATACGAATGGTATCCCCTTCAAAGTATTGTCCGTTAGAAGCCACAACTTTCTTCCGGGAACAGCTGCCTCGTCGTATTCTGTTTTACTGCTTCTACGTCTGCAAATCTTTGTTCTTTGAGAGGTTTTTTCATTTTGGGGAACAATCAGAAGTCACAAAGAGCTAGACCAGGACTTTATGGAGGATCATACCAATGGTTTCCGAACAAGAATGCCAAAGTAACTGGCAAAACTTAATACATATCTGTTGTTTCACTCGTTCGATCACTTGACTCGATGCTTGCAAAACTGCGTATCTCTTTCAAATGACGGCATGCAGAGATTTGTTGCATGGGTAGGCCACTTACTACAAGGTCGCCTCTAATATAAACATGCGCTATCCGCCTTAGCCCACTTAGGAACGAAGATATAAGAAAAGGTCGGATACTTTCCGGACAGACCACGTATTTTACGACAATTTTAAAGTGTACACATTACGTGCAGAGGAACTAACTGATGATTTCTGTTTCAGTACCCGCACCCATGGCTCCGGACATTTCACTGAATATCCATGGGTCTCTGAAGAAACGTGTCGCTCCGCCACCACCACCGCCGGCCGGAAGTACAGGTGGTATACCCTCCTCTCATTATGGTACACTACCTTCGTCCGCGTCCTTAGCAGCGTCGACGCATAGCCGTACAACGAGCGAACCGATCTTAGCTGGGCATTCTTTGCATACTCTACCACATGCGTTAAATACATTAAACAGTCAGCATCATAAAAGATCGCCCAGTGGAGATTCTTCAACGGGACACGGTGCGTTTAAAAATTTATGCGAACTTCTCTACGAACTGACGCCTGGCTCGGGTAACCTTACCAAACTTTCCGCACCCGTTTTCTTCTCAGAATTTATTGTGTCTCGTCTGTTTGTTAGGTGCCGACAAAGTGAACAGCTCGACGCTTCAACGACCGAGAAATCCTCCACCTCCGGCGCCTTCAGGCATCAATTCCTCGAGATTGAGCAATGGCCGCAGTAGCGAGTCATTGAGTTCCATGTGCTCGGATCACGGTTTGGGTAATCCTGTTCCACCTCCGCGCAAGGTAAGCTGCGAATTATTCGTGTAAGTTATTGACAAGATTATGAAATATTTTTATGAAACATGAGACTTCCTCGAGAGAGGAGGGACGAGACGTTGAAACAGGAAGTCAAGGAATACTCTCCTGTATACATTTTTTCATATTATTTTCGAATATGTAATGCTAAATCCTACCGAGACATTTATTATTTTTCACGCTAAAGCGAATGACGTTTTATTTGTATTTTATTTGGCGCAATCATCAATGCCGGTAGACTTCTAACATCTCCTTTAACACTGTATGTGTATGTATGTATATATACATCCATTCAAGTCATTATTGTTCACATTTAACAGCGTCACTAATTTCAGTAAATTTTAACTAACACGGTGTTACTCCTCCCACGTTTCCCATGCAGTAGTTGATATAATAGCTTCTTATAAACGATGGTACTTCGCAAATCATATTAGCCACATACGCATAGTATATCAGTAATTTTCAGTAGATTACATATATTAATCACGAGCATCATATGCCCACCACATTTTTACATTCTTTAATCTTTGCAGTAATTTATAATGCACATCCATTCTTTCACGTTGCATAATTCATTAATCTGTGTCATCTCAAAAGACAGCCGAAGCAAATTTCTAAATTGTCCATTCAACTAATAATTTTTCTTATAATATAAATCATTTCTCATTTGATGGTAACGTGATTACGAAAACGAAAATTCATTATTTTATATATAAAAGATATCTATAGATCTTTTATTCACGTTGATAGAGTCCACATAGAGACAGTTAAAGTTTAAAAAGCACTTGGTTTTTTATTCAAGAACTTTAGAAACATTGCGATCTTTAGAAAGTGCATGCATTTCAAAGACGGTGCTTTATGGTTTGTTATTAACCATTGTTGGTACAGCGAAGGGACCGGTCCAGACTAGAGAGCTACGCCGAGGAGCCTTCATCTTTGCTCCCAAATCTGAATCTGGTAAACATCAGCCATCCCACATTACAGCTTGTTACACTTGAAATGTGTTTTACCATTGTTCTCAAATATTCAAACAAAAAAATACCTTCCATTCCACAGTATACATTTACACAACAATTGCAAATTTAGAAGTTTCTTTTTTACATATACAGTTGACATTTTTCTTGTTTTATCAGAAAACCAAAAAATTTTCTTTTTATTTATACAACAAAACTATATAATACTAAATTATATTGTTCCTATTCGTTGATTTAATTTTCTCGTCTGTACGTTTACTAAAATTTTAAACACTCGTAACTTGTTATCAAGAATTTTTGTATTAATAATTGCTTCAATAAAATGATTCAATCAATAAAGTCGAATAGTATAGTTATCCTTTCAAGTGTGGCAATGCTTTTGCATGATCAGTCGTGCTGTCCGTAACAATCGTTTTTTCATTGTCAATGCTTTGGGCATAATTTTCGTCAGAATAACATTTTATTTCGATTCGTCGGTTCTGTTGTTCGTGCTATGATTCTAAAGATTGTTTTACTCAGTTCTAATCGAAACTACATTATTATTTCCTGGATTTCTACTGTGCGATTTTTAACGAGTAAACAACGTGTGAAAATAGAATATACATGATAAAATTAACGATACTGAATGACTAACACTCGAGCTTCCTGTGTACAAATCCTATATGTCGATGTAATGTTTATATTGATCAAAGTATATTGTGCTAGGATGCTTTGAAAGTTAATTCTCGCATGAGCCTCCCAAATTTGTGTTAACAATAGCACTTGAACGCACTGGGCCCTTATATAATTACTCTGGTGTAAACTACCCCCATAAACTCACAAAGTGGATGCAAGCAGATAAGCTAAATTATTTCATTGTAATCACGAGATGCGTCAGCTAGCTATTTTAATTGTTTCAAATATTGTTGTGTTAATCTTGGATTATTTTTGTATATATGTATAAAGAAAATGCCTATGTCCAGATAACACGTTATCTTCCACTTTGTAATTTTACATTGTATTGATAGCTTAAATCTAAGGACTTAGTCTAAGCAATACTTATAACAGGCATGAAATTGGTGCATATTATTGGAAATTCTAGTTCAGTATACATAAAGTAATTAAAGAATAGATGTATTGGATTAAATAACATAGAATATTTTTCGATAAAATCGAAGTTATAGTGTACCTAGACAGAAACCATTAGAGAATATGTATGTACTATCACGTAAAAAAGAGTTTAGCAACTATTGTTAATTTTTAGAATTATGTAATTAAGAAAGACAATTTAAAAAAATATGCATGAAACTCTGTATAAATATGTCACTTACACAGTACATAATAGCTAATAGACTCTAATACTGAATGGGTAACATTCAAATAGTTCGATTATACATAAATTAGATGTAACATTTTCATGTAACTAGTAAAAAGCTATGTGTTAGCATTTTAATATAATCTTACATTTTCTGAAAACAGTTTCTTCTATGCATGGTACCCATAATGGTAAAAAAAAGAGAAACAAGTCAAACAAATATTTAATTAACTGTGCACGATCTGCATACACTCTTGAAAAGAGACTGTCTTCCTCTTGTCTTCTCTATCTAGAATTTCCAATTTAGCTGTCTTTGTGATTTAAGGAAGCATTCTTTGTTTCCATCAACTCTTAGAAGTTAACCCTTTGACACCTGACGGGTTCCAATGAAAGAAGATCCGCTCTATCATGAACTGTAATTATATCTTGCTTCGAAACTTTAATTTTTAAATTAAATAAACAAATGTCTGAGAAAATTGTTGCGTTTAAGGCACTTGGATCTCTTTAAACATGTTTTAAACACTCTTAAATGTTTGTAATGCTACAAAAAAAAAATTCACTGTTGTGTTTGGGAGGGTCTACAGAATCATTGTATGCAAAAATTTTTCTGCTTGATAATATTTTGATACATTCAAGAGTAAATGAGGTATTCCAGAGACAATAGTTGAAAATGAAATATTGAACTGCGTAAGAAAGAGGTAACGTGCTGCTATATGTTTGTGTTACATGATGTTGGTCGTCAGGGGGTTAAAGTGTGCTTGCTTCGTCCTGGAGAACTAAAACAAACGTTCCCACTTTTACGCATCAATTCTGATCTTGTATTCGTTAATTTTTAGCCAACCTCGTCGACCTTAAGCGGTTTACGACGTTGTCGAGCCCTGTACGACTGCGAAGCAGACAATGAAGACGAGTTGTCCTTCCGGGAAGGGGAAGTGATCATCGTCACCAACGAACAAACCGACGATGACAACTGGATGGAGGGTGCGTTGGAGCGGGCTCCGGAACGAAGGGGAATGTTCCCAATCAGTTTCGTACACATGTTTCAAGATTAACATTCGGTAAGCCTGAACTCATTGGCAAGTGTCTCCAGTACTGCCAGCGCCGTGAGTGTCGCAAGCCTCGGCAGGAAAAGTTGGATACGAAAGCCGAAGGATTGAGAGAGACAGGGAGACAGAAAAAGAGAGAAAGAGAAAACGTGAAGATCATGCTCCCTGCAGACACCTCCTCCACAACCGTCGTACCCCCATAGAAGACCCGTAGGCCTCGAACTTTTATATGTATATCTACGTCTATCTTTCATCTTGACAACGTTCGAAGCTCGGTTCTACACCAAAACAAAAAGACTTGATTTCTTTGGATTGCCTTTCTAGTTCACTCGAAGTGCTATTGTCCATAAATCGCTATCTGCCCTGGTGCAACAGTGTCTTGGATAGGATGACAATCAGTTCGTCGGTTAAGAATTATGGTTTGGTCCTGCACTGGCACTCTGTCATACGAGTACGTTGGACTTGATATCATTCAGAGCTTATGGAGCACGGTTCGCTTGAAATAGGATAGGAGGAAGCGAGATCAGATTGCCTATGAGATAGGCGAATGAAAGGTACATAGAGTTTTATCCTTTGAAAAAAAGATAAGAAACTGAAAGAAAGAAACATCCAAATTTTACTGCATTAAGCGTTGGAAGATTTTGGTCACTCTTGGCCATTGAGTGGTAAATCCCATTGCAATTTCTATCAACTTGGTTGTATTCTCGCCATTTTTATGTATTTTTTTGTACTGATGCTATTTAAGGACCGTCGTAAAATGTTAGTCCACCTGCTTATTTGCTGTACCCTTTGCTCGTGTAACTAACAAAGGGCCAGAATGTGCTGAAAATTCATTGAACTATGCAAAAAGGAACTATACGATACAGTGGGTTGGCCCCCTGAATGGCCTCGAGTAATTGGTCCGATTTCACGGATTAACTTTCATACAAAAGGATGGATGGATCGGTTCGAAGACGAAGAACAGGGGGAAAAGTGTGTCGAGTGAACGGTTTCGGCTGACGCTTTCGTAATCGAAAGACTGGAAAGGGGACTGTTCACGGGTTTTTTTAAGGCCGATGTTAACAAAAATGTGATATAAGATATATTTCAGTATGAATCATTAGTATTACGAATCGGGTTAACGAACAAATTCTACGCTAAGTGGCACTGTTGTACGCGTGCATTGATAGCCGGGCAGGCGATGCATGATCGGACAGTCCATTCGCCGTGAATCATACAGTAATTCGTTTATAACGAGAGATAATGCAGCGGATACTGGTTTATCTTGCTGGCTGATATCGATTCTACTAGGTAGAAGAGGTGTATTCATCGTTCGTAATGATGATTATGTTCGGCAAGCTGTGCACAATTCAGAACTACAAAACAAAAACGGAAGCGCGGGTGCGTGCGTGAGTGTGTGAAATGGAATGAAAGTGTCCGTGAGAAATGGTCTAATCTCTAATACGCAATTCTTACGATATCTGGCGCACACTTCTTTTCTGTACTGCCAATTACGAGTATAATAGCTATACTCTTATACTGTCGCGTTCTAGGAGAAACAAGAAAAAGGAAAGATCGAAAATTCATAATGATTCTCGTCGTAACGACACGTAACTAACGTTTAAACCGTGAACCTAGGATGTTTAAAAAAAAAAACAGGTCCTCAACCTCTGCGAAGGACAGAATGTGACATTAATATTGCATGACACCGATAGTATTATTAGTATACTCGATCAATAAGGAGATCACGTCGTTACGACTGTATGTACATTTTTGTAATGCCATATTATTTGTTAGTACATACATAATTACGCGTTTACACACGTACATGCGAACACGATACCCACACACACCACGCGCGTCTCACAATGGATATATATATTTAAATATATGTATTGTATATCTTGCGGAAATAGAATTATTGAAATTAGAGGTTTATTAGCGGTTAAGTATGTACATGAAGAGAATATTACAGAAGGGAAGAAAGGACGAAGAGTTTTAGAGCTACGTATGCGACTTAACGATGATTATGCGCCGGAAGCGAATTAAAAATTTATTTTTATTTCACTTGAAATATATATACGAGACCAAAGAAACGTTCGCAAATAAAAAGAAACAGCTGTTTAGCTTAATCTATGGAACTATAATTCCTCTAGGTGATTGTAAATTTGCTTGTGGCCGCCGTTGCCTCTATAATTGGATCAAAGTCGTTATGGCCGCTCAAGGTCATGCCTTCCGATAACAAAAATCACAATTAATTAAATTGCATTTTTCGAGGTTGCAAATAAATCAAATATTGTTCATAAATGGAGAACGATTGTTGATTCGAATGAGATTCTTGAAATGTATTCTTGTAAAACCTTTTTATGGAGAAGAAAATTAATTATTATAAAAAGCTTTGTAAATTATTCATATATTCGTGATTGCATCTAATCTAACAGATAGAAACGGAAACTTCGTTCGATTGATACGGTAAAAATGTATTCGGTGTGAATGTTACAATAATTATTTATTTGAAACTTGTCCAACTGTGCAGTTAGAAACAGAGCGTACATAATTGAATGCATGCAGAATTTGCATGAACATATGTGAAAAGAGGAGGGGTGATAATTTGGTGGCGTCCAACGATGGTCTCTTCGAATGTTAAATCTTGTACGAACATCCTAACACCCTTTGTGTTTGTAAGCTCCCTTGCACACGATTAAGCAGCTTCGCAAAAGACAACGGGGTTGCTATCATTCAGGGTATCGCAAAAGACACAAGTCATTTCACATCATGATGGCACCCTACCTGGTTTTTTGAAAAGGATTACGAACAACCAGATTGTATTAAATTTACTTTTTTTTTTTAGAGTTCCATGGTTCTCTTACCAGTGATTGCCCCTTCGCTTGAGGATAGTTGGTCTGCGTGTATCACGGTTGGTTGTGGGTCAATCATTCTGCCTCGAAATGTGCAAAGCAATGGCAAAGGAGCTTTTAATCAGATCCAAAATCGCTTCTGTTACAGTCTGTGTTTTTGAAAAAAGAAACCCGAGGATCTCCGATACCCATAACAGTTGTCCAACTCACTCCAGTCGATCACATGCCTTGAAACTGGAGTGAAATGGACGGTTGTTATGTTCTTCCGAAAAACAGGACATAGTCTGGGGTCCGCTTCGAAATCGTTCGGTCGCACGGCAGGGGTGTTCTTCGCATGGCCCCTTCCACATGACCATGAATGATCAAGTTGACCTTGATCTAATTATAGCTATTCACTTTACTTCCGACATTGAAACGCGCTTGTCATTCTTTTGTATTTAAACATTTCTGGAACGTCACCAAATATATTTGTGAATGCTAATAATTGTCGCGTTCTGTTTGTATATCGTTCGATGCTCGGTTCGAATGCGAGAAATGCGAGAAAATGCAAAGTGTGAATACACGGTCAGTCGAGGACCGTGTTTGCTGCCTAGTCGAAATCGGTATAGAATTAATATTTTCTCCAACGTTGTCTCCGAGACTCTACTTTATGTTACAGACGAAATTCTTTCGGCACGAAAATAAAATTAAGAAGCTAGCCCCGCCGTTCGAAACACACAAGATAATATTACGAAAAAAATATATAATTACTCACAAAGTTACATAATACAAAGTACATAATTACTCACAATCACAACGTAATGATTTCCAAACTTTCTTGAAATTAACTCTACTAAAATAAAATTATACACACGTACTGTATACGCATAGATTATAAAATATTATTATATTATTATTTATTATTACTATAAATGCATTTTTCATTCATTTCCTCTGACGCAGGAATAGAAAAATTAAATAATTCATTCACCTAAATTTGTACTCCTGTACGTAAAACATATTGCACATTAAATTTTGTGAGTGAATATAAATGAAAAAAAAAAGAAGTAGAGTATTCGGAACAAAGTTGTTTCCTACGTATAATTAGGCTAGGCTTGCAACGCTTTACTGTTTTATTCGAACAAAACGGACAAAGCTTTTATAAGGACAACTATTACTAATTAGTGTTAACACTTTCGGATAGTGAGTTATTATCGCGCGAAGGTAAAGGTAGATGTTTTGATGAACCATCAGATAGAATACCATGATGACTGATGGTGTCGCTGGGTATCTCTTTTATAATGACTGTACTGTATCTGTGCAATGTACTGATCACGCTAAATAAACGATGTCAATGTTCGTTAGGGGAAAAACCTGATAAAGCCTTCCGTTCTACTTGCAAATAATTCGAAATGTAATACTTGTTGCGCGTTCGATTTCTATACGGTGATAAAAAGAAATCTGCTGATCAGATTCGTAGTGTTGAAAATTATATTCGTGAGATGTTCTTTAGGGATACGCGCTTCTAACAGGGAAAAACAGAAGAAAACAGGGTTCAGCGTAACTTTGATTTCGACTCACGTCGCTGTGTAATGCCAATCTGTAATTTAAAAAAGGAGCGAGAGGGGGAGAGAGAGAGAGAGAGAGAGAGAGCGAGAGGAATTAACATGAAAAACTATCTAATCCATGTAGCATTAGCTGCCTTTAAATCTGTTTTTAATATCCTTGTAGTCTTTGTTGTGTCTCACAATAGTGTCAAACTGTTTGACGCTGAAAAGAGTACAGGAGACAGTTGGTGAGTGTATATATGTGTATAGAGTAAATAAGCGAGACGGTGAGAGCAGGAATCGATGTTTATACTGTTAAGCATACGATAAACAATAACATATAGTCTTAAGTATGTATTATATAATAGATATATTTAAAGAATGATGTTGACAAATGTGAGTGGCTTCTGTTCTTTGCATGAAATTTGCTGTGATGTATACGTTGCAATGGAAATCGAGTGTTTCTGGGACAAAGAGCAGGACAATATTATTTTTCCAACTATGTATATTTTATAGTTTTTTTCTAAACAATTTTCTTTGTTTCTTTGTTACTTGATAATGTTATGAAATGTATTTATTTACATGTATAACTCGTTACAGGCGCGCGAAACAATTAAACATTGTATTAGTTTTACAATTATTATTTTACTGACGTGTCAAGTTAACAATGTATATAATTATACATTTTTTTTAAATATTATTCTAGTGTGATTTCTTATCTTCGCTCTAGGGATATCATAGTCTATCAGTTACCCTTAACTTATCATTTATTTATTTCGTGCATAGTACAGACGAGATTCTAACAATCCATATAATTAATACAGCTACATCACACGATCTAATACCAATGTATGTACTACCAACACAAAACTTCGACAAAGAACGGAAGCTACGAGCACGTACTTTGTTCTCTGAACTTATTACACTTCATGCATTTAAAGAAGCGTTAAGTAGATGATAAGTATTTATTACTATTATGTAGTTATTTGTAATAGATACAAAAACGTACGTCACACGTAGGTATCTAAAAAGTTAAGGATTATGTGTACCATAATATGAAAGAAATTAATTCTCCGGATAAGAATAACGAGATCTCTTGTTTATTGGGATCTCATGAGCCAGATACGATACGGAAATGAAACGCCGTTACATTATTAAGTCTATCTACGTGTACGTACCTAATAATATCGTGCTACTGAAAAATTAATCAGACGAGACATCTTGTTTAGATGCGGCCTTCGTCAATATCGAAGCAGGTCTAAATATTGATATTATATGATCGGTAATGTGCTAACATTTACTGTCTCCGTTGCGAATAAATCGCTACAGAATTGTCTTTTGAGCAGTTCACAAACTGTGAAATGTATCAGAAATAAATACCATTTAGAGAACTATCAAATTCTTTGTTTACTCGCGTGAATTTATCAAACCGTATTCTTTAAACATATTCCATAAATGCTGTTCCTATCGCTTCTAGTTTCAATAAACATGCTCCGTCAGACATTCGGGCAGAGCGGGCCGGCATGAATGGTCGGGGTCGGGCCCACTGGGGCCAGTCGGGCCGTGCGCCAAAGATGGCCTCTCCCTCTACTGAAGATTACATAGATCGCCGACTCTACAAAATTTCATAACTTGACTAGGATTGGACAATAGTAATTTAGCATAGATTGCCGACTCTACGGTAAAATTTGTACTCGGTCGTATACCAACTCCGTCTCATGTTCGCCTAACACTCCCCTGGTAAACGGATTCGAAATTTAGCAGAAAAGAAGGTGGCATGAGCGAGACCTACCGAAGATTACATAGATCGCCGACTCTACAAAAATTTCATGACTTGACTAGGATTGGTCAATAGTAATTTAGCATAGATTGCCGACTCTACGGTAAAATTTGTACACGATCGGATCCCAACTCCGTCTCATGTTCGCCTAACACTCCCCTGGTAAACGGATTCGAAATTTAGCAGAAAAGAAGGTGGCACGAGCCTCTACTGTCCTTGTCGCACACTGTGTATTTCCTTGTCTTACATATTAGAAGAATCTGAGAAGAGAACATGGCCACATCTGTCAATATTTTTCAGGTTAGTTTAGAACAAGGGTTTGGATAATTGTTTATAAATCTTTCATCCGGAACAAAATCCGACGAAAAACTGCATGTGAAAGTTGCTGAAGGTTCATTCTATGTTATCTAATTACAAATGTTCACAAATTAACTCTGATTAATTAGTTATTAACAATTGTTGCGCAGGCTGATCGTTTCGGAAGATCCCATAATGCGTAAGACAAGGAGGCTCGAACTATGCGACAATGACAGACATACAAAACATACCGCTCTTCCGAAATTTGATAATAACTAACAATTTAATCATCAAACCTGCATAAAATTGAAATGGGAATGAAGCCGAGGCTTCATTCTACATTCTTCAATCTTAAAAGTTCACCAATGCAGCCTATAAAGTTGGTAAATTAATTATGAAAATGTTAATTGTCAATATGTACTCGGTTAGCAACTAACCGACCGTACATAGCAACCGAGTATAGTTACTTCCCGCTATAATTCAAATGTCAGTTTAATTTGATATGATTTTTTCAAATACATACTGTATCTTGAAACGAAACGGAGCTTGCGAAAGCAACATAACGGAAAGCTATTTATACGGGACCAAATACATATAAGTAATCTAAACCGTTTACACGGCTAAATTTAACGTCACGTTCATTCAGCAGCAACCGATATCGTGGCGTTAAATCGAGCGAGATAAGCGCATCGTATTTAACGAAAACAAAATAATTTGCACGTCTGTTGTCTCGAACGTCTGGCGGCTTTGAAAACTGTAACTAATAAATCTGCAAATGATCTACATACAGTGACTTCCACTAATATTCGGACACTCTTCAAGAGACGATAACTTTTTAAATATTGGACTATACGATTTGAACTTTTTTTGGGACCTAGAGCAATTAGTTTACTATAGGATGTGAAAAGAAATTTTTTCAAAAATTGCAATAGATCGGAATTGTAGAAAAAATACTACAAGTTGCATTTTACAACTTTTTTATGTGGGCCTATATCGAACATTTAGTGCATTGCGCACTAATGGATGAAATAAGAATGGGTGGCAGAGAAACGCAGTCTCGCAGTCATTTTTGGCTGATAACGTTTCGACTGTGTCTGATCGATGTATTTTTTTTCCAGAGGAGTTCAATGATATTGGAACGTTTATGGGTGTACTAATCGAAGCGATAAGAATGGATGAAAACAGGAAAACGCGGGAAACCTAGATGTCGGGGGAGGGCAATGTCCTAAGCGGTTTCGGGCGCGGTTCTTCGATCTTAATGAACACGCGGCGATGGGTGCCGGCTTAACCAAAGTGACGCAAAGGGAAGGAAGTGGAAGAAGAAGAGGGCGGGTGGCGTCGTTTAAATTTGGAGCGGCGCGCGCTCGGAAATAGCCGTTTCTTTCCCTCTCTTGTCTTGTGCACGCGATCCTCTGCTCTCGCCCGGTTCCGCGTGGCTCTTTCCGATCTTCCGATCTTCAGCGACGGACGGAACGACCTCTTTACCGGAGATCGCCGGAAGTGGCGCCCCTGCCGATCGAAAGCGTCACCGCTGAAACAGTACCACTCCCACACCCACACCGAAACAAATGAAAAATCTGTTTTTTTACACAGTAGACATATTCGACAAAAAACTGTGTTAAAAAGAAAAGAATAAGTAATGGAAACTTAACTGTATTAGTTCTGAGATATGTAAAACGGATCCAAAAAGTAAAATTTCTGATTCTCGAGAAATTCACGATATGTAACTAATTGCGACAGCATTCGCGCGTGTCGTAAAATTGAGAAATTTCTGGATCTGGCCAAAGACGTTTGGCTCAAAAATCAGCCAAAGTCGTGAAAATGAATATGTTGTAGTTTCTGTTGAAAATACAGGGGCCAAGTTTCGGATTTGGGACTGAATCAGCGAATCCAGTTAACACATCGTTTCTCCTGGAAAACATTCGATGTAAATTTGTCATTCTACTTTGAAATGTTCAGTTGAAATTTGCATTGAACTTTGCGTGGCTTGCTCGAAAATGTGACTCTGCCAGTTTAAATGGAACACAGAGAATAATTATTCGCGCAATTTGTGGATAGTTAATAATAGCATAATTTCTCATTCCGAATGTGGACCAGCAACATTATCGAGGGCGAGAATTCTCCTGTCGCGCAATAATGCTGATTCCAAAGTAGATCTCTGCCGAGACTTTAAACGATGATCACATTTTCAAGCGGTGTAGACTCAACGATCAACGTAAATTAAAGAGTGGCAGCTTCCTTGTTACAATACGAAGCCCGGCAGTTGTTGACAACCGAAAATCGTGCAACGATGTCTGTCGACGTGTCCGACATTACTGCTTAGGCCGTGGGGACATTTGACAGTCGCCTCTACACGGAGATACAGCGAGAATCTGGCAACATCGATATATTTTGGTAATTCTTTTTTAAAGATAAAATTCGACGCAATCTACAAACCCGAGTTACATCGTTCAAAAATAGGAGAGAAATCTGTGAGTGCAACCTTTTTGCCCTTTGAAAGTTCTCAATGACATAATAAGAACGTTTATACGAATGTTTCAAGTTCGGTATTAAAAAACGCGATAGGATCCAAGGCACGATGGGAGCTTGTTACCGTATCTGATTTATTTGCAGACGTCCAACGAAGACGAGCCCCTTCAGGCTCGAAGAATGATAAGAAGTAGCAGGCCAAATGGATCAAACTCGTTTCTGCTTCGAATAGTCAAAGTTTATCGACAAATCGACTTATTCGTATCGCAAATTTTTAGAACGAGGACAACTTTGAGAAATCATCCGGTAAGTTCCAAGTCTTCCGAGTGATCGATAAATTCATTAAAATTACAGCTTTAAGTATATAGCTAAAATTATAGAAGATTGAATGTTCTCTAAAATCCACAATCCAGTTATGATTTATGATGCGATCGAATCGGTGAATGAACGCGTTCTTTAGTTACGAGGTAGTTTTCTGGAGTGTCGAATTTCGTTGTACGAAGAATTTTCGTCGTTTCCTGTTCGTGTTCCGTGTTGTGAAACGTGACCAAGTCCTGTGAGAGGGTTCGATCGATCGGAAGTCGTAAACCGGGACGAAACACGGCTAGTTTGTTTTCCCGGCCGGCGGCATTCGGTACGGATTTATGCATTCGTATAATTGGCCAGATGGCTCCCAGTTTTATTTCGGTGACACTAAAATATTACGGTATCCGCTTCCCCGTGTCATTCTACGTCTATTTTTGACCGGCAGAAGCTTCTAGGGGCGTTCGACTCCTCCATTCCATCCCGGCGCGCGGCGGGACGAGAGCCTAACTTTCTTCTTCGTTGTCGTAGATGCTCTATGATGTCTCCATTCAGAAACGCCGGCCGTCGCATCGCCCTACCATTTGCAATTGTCAGTTAAAAGCGAATTAGTACTCGCAAATGGGAAGATCGCGGCACTAGATCTCGTTGATCCGTGGCTCTGTCATGGCCGAAACTTGACGCTCTTCAAACTCAAAGGACTCTCTCTCTCTCTCTCTCTCTCTCTCCCCCTCCCACCCTCCCACCCTCCCTCTCATCATCTTACTTTTGGCGCACGTTACTCCTTCGGAATATGACATCCTAAAGTTCGGTGTTCAAGTTAAACTTCAAAATTTCGGATTCCGCGAAATCACGGATGCACGTCAACGCGGTCGTGTTTGATTAATTCTTCTACTTCCTCAACGCCTGAAATTTAGCGCGACGAACGCGCAGAGCACAACGCGCCATTAATCAGCCGTGATGGCTGACATTCTTGTACATCCCATCGAAAATATTGAGCATTGTTCTCCTTGAGTTGTTCGTTGATACCGGCCCTGGCGTCTTGTATATAACTGCGAGTGTGGATATTAATTATCCGATGAATTGAATTTTCGCGCTATTAATATCCGAGCCTGATTGGACGGGGAGAACACGGTGATTGAACATTTCAAAGTGCACGTTGAAAATGGCGAGCTATTGGCGTTACAGATGGTTCTAACATTTTAGAAAAGGCTCGTTACCAGAGTTATGTAATCTTTGCATGTTTTATTGCAGCAGCTCACACGTTTTTCGAGTACAATTTTTGCAGAATTTTAATCCGTTCTTTTACTTTACCCGAGCGCGTAAAGACTAGCTGCGACAGACGAAACAAATTTTTCCACGACGGTTCTCGCCGAACGATCGAAGCCAGGAGTTGCAGGAAGATTCGCGGGGCTCTAATGAACAAATAACAAAGTGGTTGAAATACGTTGACGTAGGTACCGGAACGGGCGAGCCTAATTGAAGCGCACCGATGGCAACGCTCCTTTTTCTCCGCGACGAGGCCAAGATTGGTCGCGGTCGTTGCCTATTAATATCGAGGGGTATATTTCAATTAATCCAAATAAATCGGCACGCGACGAGCGCCGGGGCGCGTGCGTCGACAAGAAGAGGAACGGGGAAAAAAGAGGGTCGTCGGGGCGCTTGCGCGAAGAGCGTCGCGACGGCCGCCGACGCCTTCGTGAATGAAACCGTCGCAGTCAGTTCGCATCAAGGCGTCCACCCTCGCTTCGACTTTCACGGAGTTTCTAATTACCCGTTCGGGGAAGTCGTCCAGTGACGTTCCACGGGGATAAATCATTGGACCCCAGCTAGTTCCACACCGTCGTTCGCGAAACTATGTCGCAGGTACGTTCCGCGAATTTGAAACTCGGCCGAGATGCAACAGTTTGCCCGCTTGCACTTTCGAATCTCGCTCGCAACGCTCGCGTCCTTTCGGAGACCCCTCCGGTGTTGGATATTACTATTAAGGGTTAAAATACATATTTACAACGCCCAGGAGTATTCTTGAGATTTGTTCGATAGTATCTATTTATCATCTCGTTCTTGCACAAATATATCAAACTACAAGATAATCGTATAAAAATCAAGTATGCAGGAACTAAATCGTAAAATAGGTAAATGGGAAAATTAAAAAAAGGACAAATACTCTTGTTAACCCTCGAAATAGGAGCAAAAACGAAAATTTCGTGCAAAACGTTTCGTTTCGTTGTATTAATTATCTGCGTCAATGTCGCGAACAATCTTCGTTGCAATACTCGCAACGAGACAAATCATTCTTCGCCAGCATGTCACGGTTGCGAAAAAATTCCTTTTTACAGAAGCCTTAGGCAAGGGGGTTTCGCGTCGGATTTTTATTAATTGAACCGCGCATAGCATAAATCGTCCGAAGTTTGCTAATTTCGTGTAATCTACGATTCCGCAAGCCTCTTTTGCCGTCTCGGAAGAGGATTCGATCCGATCGCTGCGGACAGTGAGTAATTTCGTGTTGACTGGCCAGTTGTGTGCGATAATTGACGAGCGATAGAATCGTTTCGCGAAAGAAGATGCGTACGGACGGGGAACGATGGATGCATTTGCATATGCAATTTATATCCGCGAAGGCTACAAGCGTCGTGATAGACGGCGATCCTTTCGTGTTTACGACGTCCATACGTCACAAATATCTGGGGATATCGCAACCGATTCGCTGAAATATCACAATTCCCCGGTGTCCGTTCAGGAATAGACTGAGATCGTAACAGAGAAGCGTGGATTGAACGGATTGCGTTATTACAAAGGTTGAATTAAAACGTGGGTTAATGAAATTCGTAATAATCTGGATTGTATTCTCATCGAAAACTGAGAAATTTTCGCAGAACTATTGGAAACCGCGTTTGTCACCGCAATTCAAATTAAACGGTATTAAATTTGAGCTTAATTTTGCATTTGATCGAATGTTTCACAATTTGCAAGTGCTTAGCGGAATATTTTCTGACTGTAATCAGCTTCCAACAGTCTTCTCTCTTCGATTATCCTACATTATGAATTCTACGTAAACAGATGTTATTTTCGCCAACGTAACGTCAATCGAAAATCGTCTTACTTCGAAAACAAACAAACGGCCGATCTGTTTCAAGCTCCGAGGATGCGCGTCCAATATTGCGCGTCATTCGCAATTATTGTCTTTGGCCACGTAACGACGCTATGTATCCGTTTCTGAAACTGTTTGCAGCAAAATTATTCCGATCGGGGACGTCTTGGCGGAGTGTTCCACAGGTCAAAGTAATTCGATCGGATAAGTCAAACCCAGTTAAATCTGTTCGAACGCGATTCGACGGATTAAACGTCCACGAATCCGGTTGGATCCGATAATCGAAATTCTGATCGGATTCGCCGATGGTCTACGAATCCGGCTGGAAACGGGTTCGATACCGTGTAACTGGTAGCCGCCGCGTCGCGCCGCGTCGCGTCGCGTCGGGATGTTTTCTTTCCAGACGATCGTGCGCGCTGGCGGAACGTATTTGCGATTTCCGCGGGAACGCGCGCCGCGGCGCCAACTCAAACAAACCAAGCGTCGCGGCTGCGAGG
Source organism: Lasioglossum figueresi (assembly GCA_028455805.1). Taxonomy (NCBI): domain Eukaryota; kingdom Metazoa; phylum Arthropoda; class Insecta; order Hymenoptera; family Halictidae; genus Lasioglossum; species Lasioglossum figueresi. The sequence continues at coordinate 662,208 of CM052192.1, read as the reverse complement.
AGACGCGCGTCAGGGGTCCGACGGAGAACAAATAATTCAGCCCCCGAGCAAAGCCAGAGTGGAGTCCTTCGGCTCCGACATTCCATCTCTTCGTCATCGATCCCCGTTTTCGAGAATTCTCTTCACAGAAGCTTTTTTCTAAGCCAAAAGATTCCTGGATAGGTTACGCAAGGTTAATCAATTTGCAAAAAGAGCGATAGAATTCTTTGGAACGATAATACCTTCACCGGAAGCGCAGCATTAATTGTGACGCGAGAAACGGCTCGCACTTTCCTCGCGGATCAACGTCCACCGAACCGACGTGTTAATTAAATTCCAACATCGCACTGGGCCGCGTGCTTCCCGCCTCCCGCCTCTCGCGGTTTCATAATCATTTTAATGTTCCGCTGTCCTCCTCCGGGAAACGCACACATCGGCGCAGAAAACAATTCTCACGGGTCCGAGCGTAATGGATTCCAAACGACGACGAAAGAACTCGGGTTTGTCAGCGAATTCCCTTATCTTTTTCAATAGGCGCCGCGACTAGCTAATTAACTCGAAGCTCGACAACGTCATAGCTCAGCGAGATACCTATCTCCCAATTACGCCATTCCTCTCCCCGTTGGCGTCTTCGATTGTAATAATTTCCAATAGATCTCAACACCACGCCGCGCCGCAGCGCCGTGTCGTAGAGCTTTTTAACAAGTAATCGTATATCAGGGCCGAGACATTGGACGATTAGATCAGCGGATCAACGGCCGGACTTTCTGACGTATGGTATCGCGTTGAACGTGCAAATTAGCGAGCACGGTTCACTGCTAATTGTTTCAACACTCGCTTGCCACCGGGAGAATTGTCAAGCTGAAATACGACCGTTAGCTACTGCGGACCTCCTTCCCGTCGCTCATACTATATTCGACGATTACCACCGCGACAACCATTCGACCACCCTCGGCATCGCTATAACTAATTTCCGGTTACCTTCGCGATCTCGCGAAACCGTTTATTGTCGGATTGATCGAAGACGTTCCCGATGTCACGCGTTAGCTGAACAATTAGACCGGATTTTTCTGGTTTTAATTTCGATCGTACTGGAAATTGTCAGTATTGATCGCAAGATACCGGAGCTAAGCACACATTTGTTCCTTTCGTTGATAATATGAATTTTCCGAGTTCGATAGGTGCTCGAATTAAAAATTGATTCGATCGTATCCCACCAGACGATCCTTACAACTTTGTTCATTGTAAAATAAAACTGTTCCACATCGATCGTAATGTGAAAAATTGTTTTCTCCCTTCGATCCCGTTCGAATAAATCGTTCGTAGCGCATCGATGCATCGATGCATCGATTTTTGTCAGAAATCAAATCTACGGAATAGCCTCGTTCGATGCCTCTATGGAATCGTTAAAAATGAAGCATCTGAAATCCGTTCGTTTGCCAGATTCGGTAGATCCAGGGTTAAAAATCAACCCTGAGGCCCGGAGTCGTCTCGAGAACAGGTTTGACCAGTTAGCTGCCGGTCAGTTATCTGGCCCGAGAGTCCTAAAACGCGACTCGGTAATTCCATCAACCGGAAGTGGTGCGTGGCCCGGGCACCGGTCGGATCCGCTTGACAGGGGTTTTCTCGGAAAATCTAATTAAGCGACCGAAAGCGAACGGCATCGGTGCGCGGCCCGACGCGACGTCGTCGTTGCTAGGTCCACGCAGGAAGTCGTCCGCGGTCCACGTCCAGCGGCCAGCATATTAAAGGTTCATAGAGAGAGCCGCGTGGATATGACTGAGTGTTATATAAGGCGGTCTTAATATAGCGGGAACACTCTCTGGATCCACGCCATGTAGCTGGTAGCCGCGAGTGCCGTGCATAACGTATGGACGATGCTTGAAACCGCCGCGCGAGCGTAGAATCGGTCCCCCGAGAAAGAAGAAGGACGCGAATCGTGTGCTACCACGACGAACCCGAAGAAGAGTGGAGACGAAAGGATGAAACGAGACCAGCATGGTAGAAGGCGGGGGGTGGCACGGTGAACGCACGACAGATGCGTGTAATTTACTATCGCATTAGCCCTCGTGTATCTGGGAAAAAGGAAGTCGTGCGTGGCCTTCGAGAGAAGGAAGTCTCGGAAACGCTCGAATATTAATCCCCCGCGGGTTGGGATTATTAAATTGTAGCACGGGAAGCTGTCATTTGCATTGTTTTTCAGCCTGTCAGGAATTTTCGCGCGTGAAATCATCAGGCCATAAATCGTCAGCTTCGGCGGCCCGGACTTTCGGGAATGTTTCACCGAATTTATATTTCGCCGAGTTGGATCGCGCACTCTGGAACAAAAAATACTTGTTTTTTTTTCTTGGATTTCAAAGACACACTTTATGTAAGAAAAATACAGATGATTTCGAAATCTCGTAAACAGTTGCTCGAAAATTCTCCACCGTCGTCGAATACATCTTTTGCCGTAATGTAATCTGAAACAATTTCTCGAGCAAACAGCAGAGACAATTAGCACGTCTGCTTAGTTTCCTTACTGGTTCCACTGTGGAATTGTACGAGTATTGTAACGATTCTGAAGTTATTCGATTTGTTACTTTATTTGACGATTGCAACTGGTTATTGCTTGCCAGCTCTCGCTAGCCAGCTCTTTACATTTAAAAATACGCAGATAGAACCTCTCGGCAGATAGAACCTCTCGGCAGATAGAACCCAGTTTTCACTGTGTTATCGAGATTGCAAAATTAGCACGACTACTTACCGAAATGTAGCGTCTATTTTTAGGACTGCTACATGGTCTCGCATTTTTCATTTAGCTACACTTTCAAGCATTGCTATCTCTTCGGTCTTAGACTCGATTTTACGTAAGCGTGTTGCTATCGTACCGCTAAAGATGCTCGCAACTCACGGAATGGTTACACCACAGAGGTTTCAGATGTTGGTATTTCGATCTTGTGTCTTTGGTAAATATACAAACTCGTTTTTAGCGAAAACGAGGGCACGAAAAACAAATATTCCATATTTCCGATTCGCTTTCGCATCGATGTTCTATAAAAAAGTATGTGTACGCTGCAAGGTTTCTGGGTGGTGTTTAGACGTCGCTCGATACCGATCAACGATCAATAGTTATTCCCAGTAGAAACGGCGCGCAATGGTCGGACGGATTATCGTCGATTGTTCACCGTTCAACTGTCTTGCCGAAAACTGTGTAAATATTTTCTTATCTGATATTTGTCAGAGTTCCGTACAAATATCGTACTTGAGATATTCTGCAAAGATTTTGGACAAATTGGGCAAACTTCGCACGATTTCTTTATGAATTTGTACTCTGTAGAAACAGCGAATACCGATCGGATCGAATCTCATCAGAATCGGAATCAGAATTTCGACAAACGGATTAGACTCCCCCGCTGGCTCCGTACAAAAATTTGGACTCGGGTGTTACGCGAACAGGTCAAGCGTCGGAGAACGCGTAGCGGCTTTCGCAAACTCGATTTCACCGAGCGTCGCGCGAAACCCCGAAGTTTAAGTTAGCCGCGCGCACCGCGCGTAAACAGAGTTACGGTTAATCCGCACGCACGGTGACACGTCCTGCAGGACGCGTCGACGATTCGGTAAATTTATGATTACAAAGTGTCGGAAACTTTCCGGCGGCATTCCTCTGTCACGAGTCAGGGGCTTCCTACCAGCAAGTTTTCGCGGTGCCATGATTAATCCTTTCGGCACGGAACTCGGAGAACTCGACTCGCTGCTTCCCTTATCTTTTCCTGGTGAAACTTATCAACCGCTCCGTATCATAAATCTAGCAATAACGAGCATACCGATGCGACGGTCAGGTCTGTACCTGATTCTGTCCTGGTATAGCTAGTTTAATTTTTTAATACATCCTGGATAACAGTTTTAAATTATAGACGAGTGACAACATATTTTTTGATAAGGTTTTCGAAGAAAAAGTTTCCGTTTCGCATGACGCGCCGCAATGCAGTTAGAACTGTGTCTGACCATGGTTCGCTGTTTCTACTTGCAGCGAATGTTCACGTACATACCCAGTAAAATCTCTGCCGCGTCGCGTCGATCTCTTTATACTTGAACTATCATATTAATCGTCATTTTAGAAAATAAGTGATAAACATAATATCGTTAATCGTGTTCGTAGCCATCAGCGCAAGTAGAAATACCTGGCAATAGACAGAGAAAAAACTTTCTGCTACATTTCCCACTGGCAGAGTAATTAGCTGGTAGAGGGCGCATCTTATTTTCCAACAACGGGGATCGTCGATATATAAAATTCCAGCACGGAAACGCGCTTCCGTCTAGCAATGGACGCCTAATTGCGAGGAAAGCGCCAAATAGATGTGCCCGGCAGATATATTTCGCCTGTCAGGAAAACTTGTAGTTACCTAGTTGCATTTAGTGAGCCGGCGGCCGCGTTAATTAGATACAAATTATTTTACGTAATTAAGTAGGTGTACGTCGCGAGGGATGCATTTATAATCGAAACGATGATTAAGCACGCCGTCGCGCTGCGCCGACCCGGTGACTCTCGTCGGTGAAATCGTAGCCGATGTACAAACGGAAACCGTCACCCTCGTTAAGTGCGAACGACATACCTAAATTTCAGAGGGGAGGAGAAAAATTCTTTATCCCTCTTTCCACGAACGTGTTTACGGCGCCGACCGTCGCTGTATATTTTTTCGCCCCACTTTCGCCGGAATTTCTGATTTAGAGTCTTTTTATTTGAATTTCGTCTTAGACCTTTCCTCAAAGGAAATTCTTCGGGAACTCGTTTCATTTCGGAACGGATTTCCCATACCCTGCTCCTCGACGACGGCCGAATCTGTTTCACACACGACTTTTCTTCGGAATATAAGAATTAAGCCACCGTTATTAAACTTCTCGGCGGTACTAGTTTCTATCTGAGAAACCCTTAGGAGCGCGCCGAGTTCGCTAACGGTGACAGTAAAACCGGTGACGTTTCGCTAAAAATTGTATCGCCCAATAATCCTAAACAATTTGTTGCAACCCGGTGTAACGATCGCGGAAACGTCGCGGAAACGTCGCCGCGATTTAATAAACAAACGGCCTAAAACGAACGGGTCTTCCCCATGTATTTTCGACCGAACGAATGTGCCAAGATTCCGAACACGATGCAAGAGCTTCGCAAATCCGGTGAACCGGGTGAATTGGTGCTCGATGTGGTAGGCGGTTCAAAGCAACAGGTATTCCATTTGCTCGGAGCATCGAGACGCCGCGCCGCGGTCATTGTTTTAAGTGATCCGGCGTTCGCGTCCGGACGAATCTGAATGTACAACCTCGTCTCGAGGACCGTTTTCACGAAGCTTCTGGAATATGTTATTTCTTCTACGTTTACCACGAATTCTGTGGGAGACTGCTTCCGAAACGTGGCCAATGTTGATAAACATTCAAGAGTCGCTCGTACTTTGCACCGTTTTCTTATCCGAGACCGCTATATCTATTTTCTGGATCAATCTCCCCGATCTACGCAACGCAGATCTCAAACAAACCCGACAAATTCAGTTGTTTGCGTACGAAAATTGGAGAAACTTGTAGAGCACCGCAGAAAATCGTAGGTTCCAGCATAATGGTGAACGAGGCAAATACTCTAAAATCGACGGGTTGCGTGCGAATAAAATTCGTTTGTCGCGGTACCGCTGTCGGAGCGTTACCTGGTCCCAACGACCAACCAGGTTGCCCGTGTCAAATTGCCAAGCTTCCGCGAAGGGTCTCGCGCACGTGTTCAACGTCACAAAATGGACCACCCGCGACGGTGCCGTGTACATGCGTCATTTCGATAATTGGATCGCACCGCGTTTTCCTTCGACGACGTTTTAGTGGGCCGCGAAGCAGCGTGGACGCGTCTGCATTAGCGTGCGTCCCTCGTTAGCGTGCGTTCGTTGACACGCGTCGACGAGCGTGCACGCACCAAACGCAGAAATTCGCTTAGCCGAGCCTGACCGATGCGACGCGACGCGACGCGACGCGCGACGCAAGCTCGCGCTGCCATTGTTTCGATGGAATTGTTGGAACGCGTCTACACCTATCACGACTCGTTGTTCTCTGCTTTGTTTGCCCTGACACTTCCCAGAACTGGATTATGTAACTATTGTAATAATAAAACGCCGACACGGAGGACGCTCGTTCGAACGTATAATCGAATGTGCGTTTATACTGGGAGCGGAACTTTCCTATTTTACTATGTTGTGGTAATCCTTTCGAGCCCACAATATGTACACCATCTATGTTGTAGACATTGCATTAAATAGGAAAAAGTCATTCCTCGAACCTCGATTCCCCTTGCAAGAGTCTCCGCAAACCGTTCCTCCGAGACCAATTGCTTACGAGTAACATCTGGATATGAATTGGCGCGCGTTGCATCGGTAGGTTACAAATACTCGGGGTAATAGAACACCATTCGAAACACCGGGCAAGATCGACTAACCGTTTGCAAATATTTCTGTTTCCATCGGCAATATATATCACGTGCCGGCGACGACAGCCGGGATCCGCGAGAAAGAGGAGGAAGAAGAGAAGGTTTCCAAAATCCCGATGGTACAATTTCACCGGGAGGAGGTTGTCCGAGTGGCAGGAGTGCTGGCCGAGGGTGTGTCTTTTTCCGCTTTGCTGCCGCTGCGATGGAGTCCGCCAGCAAAGGGGAACAGGCCGACCCTCCCGCACCAGCGAAATAATATTCGACGACAGTGATTTATAAGGGACATCGTCGCGCCATGGACCAAAGCAACTTTCTCCCCGATAAATCTCGTCAGGCCGGTAAGTCAGTTTTAAGGCGGCCGACCAGGCGATCGTTTCTTTCGCGCTGGCTACCGTTCAGCCGTTTGTCTAGATCCCCGTTTTTGCTTTTGTTTTTGTTTTTGCTTTTGCTTTGCTTTGCTTTGCTTTGCTTTTGCTTTTGCTTTTGCTTTTGCTTTTGCTTTTGCTTTTGCTTTTGCTTTTGCTTTTGCTTTTGCTTGAGCGGTGCTGTCGTTTGACTCCACTACTACGGATGATTTACAGTCCGACGACAGTCAGGACTTACAGGATTTCCAGTCTGGACCAGGATATTGTCCGATCGGAAGAGGTTACACGCGTTCGTCGCTATCCTAATCGTTCTTTTGGTTCAAACAACGTTGGAAGGCTCCGAGTTTGTGTACCGCTTCGTATGGGACTCGTTGCACGACTTTAGAGTGGACTGGACACGACATTTTTCTATAGTTTGAACTGCAAAATTCTTCTCGAAACAAATTTCTTACGAATAAAAGGTACAAACGGTGCTATGGTCTTATTCCAATTTATAATTTATACCGATAAACATTTAATGTCGATCGATTTAACGTTCGAATTCTCACTACCACGCTACGATTCTTACAAAGTAAAATTCATTTCCATTTACCAACTCGGTGAAAATTTATATCGTAGAATATATCAACCGGGCAACTGCATTTTTCAAGCCTTAAGAAGAAAGAAAATTTGGAGAATCTATTGGCAGGATTTCCGATTGGAAAGTATGTTCTTTCCACGATTTTGTAGTCAGGTTACAGTACCGAAAGGCTATCACGGACGCCATATCGAAACGACCGCGGAGGCCATCTTGAGTAGCCACCGAACTTCCTGCAACATCCTCGCTCGATAATTCAAATAATCGATTTTAAAAAGCGATTTAACATGATTTTTTATAAAAAATATATACATACATATTATACGTATACATATCGATGCTTACCGAACGCTATAATTCATGTTACACGGTATTCCTTGACGTAAGACCGATGAATATGGAACGTCCTCGTATTCGGAGCACTTTGCCCATAATAAATGCATTCGTTGCGAGTTTCGCGTGCGATCCAAGCCGGCCAGCGTTATTTCGCGCCAGGCCGATAGTAAATTCATAAATCTGCGACAGCCGCTGATTTATTAAACCCCGGATAGAATTAAACCGTGGCGCATCGCGCGGCGATATTTAAAGGCTGCACGCGTTCCCGCGATTTTTTCATATTTATTGTCGCGTCTCGCGCCTCACGCGATTCGATCTATTTATCACGGCAACGCGGGCCTGACATTGCGACGTATTTGTGCCGCGAACAAATCATATTCAGGAAGATCTGCGTCACGGTTAATTTGAAACGAAAGCGAATGCACCGTGACGGCTGCGAGGCGGCTGCGAGGCGGCTGCGAGGCGGCTACGAGGCGGCTACGAGGCGGATGCGTTCGTCTTACCAACAAGCAGAAAACATAAACCAGTCGTACGCGATAATTGCAGGAATTCGTGAATATTGCACGCCATTATGGCGATTGATCGTGCAAAGAAACTTGTTCGATTATTCAAATAATTGGCATGCCTAATAGTTATGCGTTCGGTTTGAATCTTGCCATAAACTTTACGGACTTTCAATTCTCCGAGAAATTATATTTTACGAGTAGACTGCGGATCTTTATGCAAAATAAATATTGTCTGTATCGATCGCAAGAAAAGGTAGTTACATAAAAATTGATTTCTTCTCTTTGAAATATTAATAGTAGTTGTAAATACTTAATCGTATTCAATTTTATTTTTCTAAAATCCGTAGTCTATTTACGTGACAGCGAAAGCCAGGCACTTCGAATCTCTAAGATGTTAACGTTTGCGATGAATATTTTTACCGTTCGCGAAATTCCAGCTTCGCGGCCTACTTTTTCTGTTTCACCGACTTCCTCTTGCTAACCTAAATCTAATTTGAGCTGCCGCGTTCGGCTTGTTTATCGTTCTATTAATATCCACGTGTTTCCTATATCGGCACTTCGTCACGTTCGCTAAACCAATGAGAAATTACGCGCAACGGTATTACCGGATCTGAAAACGTTCGCCGCAGGTGTGCAAGGTGCACACGTGTCTAATGGTGTCTTATTATAGCATAACTAGAACAAATCCTAAAAGAAGAATCGGTAAAGATATTATTTAAAACATAGAATTATGACAATAAATATTTATTTCTTTATGCGACGCGACGTCCACGATCAACAATCGTCGAGGATGAAAACTTAATGCCCCAGACATAAATTCCAGTCTCGCGCAAAAGAACCTTTCCCCAAGCGGTACCCTAAAATCTGGAAGTTATGCGACGTGGTCCGACGTTCGTTTATTATAACGAACAGACTCCGTTTACTTTCTTTGATCCCGCTGCACTTTTCGATACCTTCAAATCCTTCGATACCAAGACCTTTCTCTCCGACGATGTAACTCGATACTTAATACGATATATCGGATTACGAATAAAATTTAATCGACCGAATTAAAGCGAAAATAGGTGAGTGGCACGAAAGGATTGCGCGTGCAATTATTTTCAGACTCGTACGAGGGTTGATCGAGGTTTATGGGAACGTTAAATAACATCGTGCAGAAAAATCGCACACGCGTATCCTTTCGTTTTCGGTTCGGAGGCTGTACAGCGGTCTGTAAACATAGTGTTTAACGCGTTTCGACATTCCAGCGATAAGTAACGCTGTCGACGAACATCGATATAAAGATATTAGTAGGCCGGCGCGGCGCGGCGCGGCGCGGCATCGGGAAAACGAGGATCCGTTTACTCTCCGTGGATTACACGCGTGCGGTGCGTGGCGGCGCGGCGGCGCGGCGGTTGCATTTGGCAGAGATCGCAGTTTGCACAGCTGTCCCCCCCCCCCCTCTCCCCCCTTCACCGTTCCCAGCGAAGACAAAGGCAATTGGATCTCCGGTCGATACCGCCGGATCGATTCGCGAACCGAGTCTCTATTGCGGGTGGATGATGTCAGCCGCGGGATGTCTTACGGAAATATTATCGGTTACCCTGATCGGTTTAATATCGTAATGGAGAAGCGGCTAGCCGCTGTCGCGAATTTAATGTAATTGAATCGAGACGGGGATGTTTGTTCTTCCGTCCGGTGTCTTAGAATGGTTAGGTTAAGCGTGTCGAGAGGGTTGGGTCGGACAAGTATGCTGTTAGGATAACGGAAAATAAGTGGACGATCGCCATTCGTGTTCGAGGGGTGTTACGATATTATTTACTGGCTCGGCTGATAAATAACTTCCTCCGTGCTTGTCTGAATTTATGTCTGCTCACGATACCTCGGACTAAACATTGATTTATCACGCGCGCTCTAGACTAGGTACCTACTACATATTTAGCGTTTCTCGATTCAAATGTTTTTCCTGAGACTGTTGTTTAATGTTTTATTTGTTGTTATCGAATAATGGACGGATGCTGATTCAGTCTAATATTAGTGCTTGTATCGTGGCGTGGGGCAGTTACGAGCGAGCGCGGTGATAAAGATAAATACGAATGTACCGCAAGAGTGAAATATAATAATGAGGAAGCTGCGAAGCATAAAGCAGTCGTCGAAAATAGAATTCTGGACGAACTTGTATAAATGAAGTTCTGAAAACCGTCTGCGTCGCGTCGCGTCGCATCGCGAGCAATTCCCACGACGATCCCGCGCGTTGCGATGGTACAATGACTTGCGACGACGAGTTGGGCTTGACGAGAAGTTAAACGCTCGACGGAATCGCCGACATTTCACTGGCAAAGCTAACGCTCGGACAGTGTCCGCGGAAACGTTGGAATTGCTAGCTCGCGAACCTGAAAACGCTCTCCGACCGCCAGAATTTTTAACTTCCCCGACGAATTCCGTCTGCGGAATCGACAAATTCTATGAATTAATCTCTTTCCTGAATTTTTTAAATGCGATTTCTGTGCTTCGATTTAATGGGCAACGTGTGGTTGGGGAGTTTATACAGACAGAAGTTTAGAACCAATGTTGATAAACGCAAAGGTTAACAAGTCTGTGGAATGTCTGACTTCTTTCTGTTGTACAAATTGGATTTGTTAAAATCGTCAATTTATACGCGTGAACCGCAATTTGTTCTTTCAAAGTGTCCATCTAATAGGAATGAAGCGCTCTATCCTAGGACCTCTCGAGCAACTACTGTCGAAGAGCATTAAACGATTAAGGAAAGAAGTGAAAAAATTTTTTTTACAATTTTTATTTTACAAGAAGATGCGACGAACAGCGGTGACCAGAATTGGATAAATTAATAGAGAGACTCGTTGTTCGAGGAAAGGGGCCGATTCCCCGTGGCCGTTGGTATTCCCGAGCGAGCCGACCAGTGTCGATTCAGACACGAGCTCATCCACTCGAGGACAGACTCTGCTCGTTATCCGGCCGGAAAGAGACACATGGCCACCCTCGCCTGACAGAGACCGATGTCGGCGTAAAGCGTTTTGCTTCAGGCCGCGTTCGCCGTCACTCACTTTCACTCTCTCGCACCGTGTTTCCTTTCGCGAATACTCGTAAAATATGAGCGGCTTCCGAGTCCCACGCCCGCCCGTTAAAGGCTGATCCTCCGCAGAATTCTGCGGAACCCGTCGTTAGCCACTTCGTCATGGCAATCCGAGTCGCGGCGCGGATAAGGTCATTAGAATTCTACGTTTCCGGCACCTCGACTTCGTTACGGAATTCCCCTCGTTACAATTTCGCGTGCTCGTCGCGAAAGATTTTGCGAGACAAAATTCAAATTCTCGAAGCCATTCAGACGCGACTGCAGTTTCGATACGCGCGTCTCGGTAAATGACTTCGGTGAAAATCGATGATGGAAATTAGCTTATAAATTTGTTCGAAAGCAAAGTTCCGCGTGCGATCGCACGATCCTCGATTTTTCTATGTAAGTTTCTCTCCCGTTGTTTCACCGTGACTGGCGTAGGTAGAATGGCGAGTTCGTCGAGCGATCGCTTTCGAGGCAGATCGTTGGCGAGCTTAGTCGCGGGTGAAATAGAGCGACAACGCGACAAACTAATTGCATTTCGCTCGGACCATTGTGAGAGCGGCCTGAACGTTGAATGTCGACGAGCGAGCGGATCTCGTTTATCCCGCCGTCCTCTCGCTCGTCAACGCGAAACCGTCCCTTCCGCGGAACGCGTGTAAATGCATAGACGGCATTCCGTATTCGACAAGTTTACGATCCACTTTATGAACACCGGGGGTCCGCGAGCGATGGAAACGGCGAAAGGGGTGAAAACGACTACGATCTCGGTCACCGGAAGGTACGAATGCCCCATTAATGTTAACGACATCGGTCGAGTATCGCGAGGAATCGTAAAGGGGACAAAGCACACGTGTCGGACGTTTCACTGCATCTTTTCCCACCGCGCCGCCCCGCGCCGCCCCGCGCCACCCCGCGCCGATTCAACGAAGATCCTCCGTAGACAGCCGGAAATCCAATTCTATTGTCTTGCCGAGCCAGCCCTGTCCACCATTTCTTCGAATCGATATATTCTCACGAAATCAGAAGTTCGCCGACGTATTCGATAATTTCTTCAAAAATTGAGAAACTGTATCGTAAACCGTGGTTACGGTACATTAAAAAATATTTATCGACATACTTGTTCAAGTTTTGTATTACTCGTTTAGCTGTACGTCGAACGGAAGGTATAAATAATACTACGAAAATAGTATTAGACGATTTTCGAACGTTCTTAGTTACCCTTATGACAAAAATTTCATATAATTCAGACTGAACTAGTTTCGGATTTAAATAGGTTATGCCTGGGCTCGCATCGATGGCTCTAACGAAGATTATCGTTCGAAAGTATCAAACACGATTTCGATTAGGATGTCTCTATCGTCGCACCATATAAATTATAAATTACGTAGCAAACACGACATTAACGACACGAATCGTCGCGGCGCAGTTTACAGCAAGTGGAATCAGCAACCAACGAAAAGACACGCCAGCCGTTCCATATTCAGTGGCACGGTTACCCGGTGAAAGTATTGCAGAGTGTAATAATAAATATAGTGTTCGTCGCGTGCAACGAGATCGCAAGATTAACGATGCGCATGCGAGATTACGTTCCGCGGATGCAATGCCAGTCGAATGTCGAACACCGATGGTCGGATAGCTGTTTCCCCGGTTCGAAGCCAAATGTATCAAGTGCTGAAAAACTAAAAACCTACGTAAATTACGCTTTATCAAAACCAACTTCTTCTTGTCTGCATTTTAACTCGCTTGAGATCGTTCAGCAAGAGCAAGCGATCGTTTTGAGAAGGCATTTGCGCGTTCGCGGATTTACTTTCGTGACAAATTAGGGGAGCAGAGGCATTCGTGTTCCCCGAGCACAGTGGCTACGCAAAGTGTAGACAATGTCGGTAGAGGCAGCCAATCACTGTCCGAGCGGCGAGACCGCCTTCGAATTCCGCCGATTCCGAGATCGTTGTCGAATTCCACGGGACACCGTAGCATAGATCACGCGGTACAGACGGCGAGTCTAATCGAATCTTTAAACGGCACGCCGCGGCCAGACTCCGTATTTACCGACGGTGTTAGCAGACGCCCGTGCCATCAATCATTCCGAGTGCGTAATTAGAGGCACGCGAGTCTCGCCGAGAGGTCTTTTTTCAACGGCCTCGGTTACGGAGCTGCAATTTACTTTGTCGCGACATCGAAAGCCGCGCGCACAAACGTTATACATTGTTCGGAAGCGCGCGTGCTACCCTACACCACGGCTCTATGCCTTTTCTACGCCTCGTAATTTCAAGGATGGAGGAGTAGACGAGACGTGCACGCTTTAGGACGCTGGGAGATGTTCCCAGAGCGTCTGCGGTCAAACAGGCGCGACGCGGTGCGGCGGCTTAAGTCGCGTTCTCGCTTATTATTATCATCGTGTTAACAAGTCCGCGGCCGGCGCGTATCGCGCAAACACCGAAAAGACCTGCAAAGCCGAACAAAACTATCGTAAATTTCGCTCAACCCTCGACAGGGCAGCCCTACGGCGAGCCAGACGAAAACGAGTTGGAAAAAGCAAGAACGTTTGTCCGTTTGACGCTCTCTTTACGTTCGATTCTTACGCGGAGAAACATTACCGAAAGTCTCGTCTTCGCTGTCTAATCTCCTCGTGACAATCGAGAGCCAAGCTGTCGAGCATTTCGTCCGTATCTCTCGAGTGGGATCACAGCGCTAGCCAGTGTGGCTCGAGTTCTAAATACATCTCTATATTGTCGCGAAATAGTCCGTGCAACCGTGTCCTGCCAGAAATTATTCGCCACAGAGCGGACTTGTTTGCGACTTCGAGAAGTCACTCGGACTATGTCTGCAAGGTGCGGCGGGTGTGTTGGTAATAAACGACACCACGAACTGTCCGTGTATGGTCGTTAGCAGCTTCAGAGGCTGTTAGCCGTTCCATCCAATTCGCGAATACGCGACCCACTTGGAATTTTCCCCGATTTTCAAAGGGTATCTTAGGGGGAAACTTGACACGCGTCTTTTGATCGTGGCGCGGTTAACTTTCAGACTTGAACCGATAATTATACGACGGCTTAACGCGTTGCGTGCAAGCTTCGGAACACGGTGTTCGCGTATCGCACGAGTTTAGTACGGTTTGTGCCTCTGGTCCATTTATGGCACAGCAATGGCACAGTTATAGCCCGCTCAAGTACTATTCGCTGCTTTTCAAGTGGAGTAAAGGCTGATTTACATTTGCCTTTTAGTTACGGCGTGATCGCGCGTCCTTCTAATGTGTTCAGTGAAATACGACTCCGTTGCTTACAAATATATTAATCGTATGTTTATCTCGCACAGATGTGCCGTCAAAGACTTCCACGCTCGCGATCGTTGTTTACATTTGCCACACACACAGCGCAAAGGTACGTACTAATAACAATCGCGATATCGCTTCCGTTGGAGCACAAATCGCAGCAAAATCGGGTAATGCGAACGCTGGACTGCGGATCTCGTGTGTTTATAGCAAAGATTAGTAGGTGCGGTTTAAAACGGTAGGAAGATTAAAATGATTTCGAAACACCAATGCATCGCTTTCAACTGGTTGAAACGATTAAAGTAAAAATCAAATATATCTATGGAACTCCTTCAAGGTGTTAACAGGATTCCTTCGAGAAAAGACCGAAAATTTGTCAAGCTTTCCGCGGGATCGAATTACTTCTCCTGATTACTTAAAACCATAACAAGATGAGCTACATGCGAACATGCTCTGCAACCAGACCCTCAACGTAAATCACGCGCACGTCCCCTAAATCCTCGAGTGATTTCGCTGATCGCCGGTACAACGCAACGTCTCGTCAATATTTTTAATTGTCGTCGAGTAACTCGACACTCGCGGCCCGATGATTTACGAACCGTAAACGCCATTTATCCTGCACCATGTTAGACCAATAATAGACTATACCACGGCGCGGCGCGGCGCGGCGCGGCGCGGCGACAGGATCATCGGATTGTGGCGTTCTTTTCTTTCCTCGTAACAATGATTTACGCGACCTAAATCCGGTTTTCTCGCGTTGCTCGTTCCGTTGCCTCTCGATAACTCTTTAATATCATTGCATAACGGTTCCGCGAATTCGTTGATGCTACCCAGAATTCCAGGTTCCATTGAACGCTACAGTTGTGGTAATTGCGTTGATTAAATCACTCGATGACTGTTCCCGATACGATAAATCGAATTACATACGGTGCTTATTTATATTCTCTTCGAGCGTGCTGCTCTTGGTATGCTATTATTAAATCGGAGCGGTGCGTGGGTCCATTCTGACCCGAATTCGACTCCACTCTTAAAGACAATACTCTGGATACTCTAGATATTGCAATAATAACCATAACAGCTACAAACATCGGTTCAAAAATTAATTATCTTTTTATGAGAAAACTCGATTCCAAGATAACAGCTACCGAAACTTTCAGAAATAAATAATTCTGTTTTTAATGTAGATAGCTACATTATTATTAATATGGCTAATACAGTTACGTTAATACAGGATGTAAAAACCGTGTACCACGTATCCCACGCTAATTCTAACGAGAAATAGTCTTTTCAGTCCAGTTGCTCGCCACCCAATAAAATCGTATATATAGCGATGGTGATGAAAATAGGACATATCCTCGCAACATTTAGTCGAAAATACGATAGTGCGACAACAGCATGTTTACGATCAACCTAAAACGCAGCGCGACATTATAGATGGCCACAATTATTTATTACACCGGTGTCGCCAGATATCATGATTCTCGGCTAACCAAGACCAAAAGAATTCCAGATCGCCAGATTAACTTATTTTTACTTGAATCTCGCAGCATCGTCTCGATCCGAAAGTATTCGACGGTGCGATCTAATTTTATCCGAATTTTCATGGTAACGCCGCCTGTCAAGTGGATGGTATTATCTTCTTACACGATTCTTTTAATGGTAAACACATTGTCTCTATTCGCTTCGCGTCCAGCGTAAAAGTAGCCAAACCTTAACTCGTTTGTCACTTTGCTCGCTTTTAAACTTTGCCCGACAAATCAGTCGTTTGTCTCGGCAACGTCTATTTCGCGTCGGTAAGGAGAGACGTTTCTTTCACGAAAATAGAACCGTCGCAAAGAGAATTTGTACCGTTGTAGACAATTCTGCGAAACGAATGTCAGCTTAAAACGACACATCGGTGAGAAACATGTAATATTTATTCTTCTATGAAATAATATTTCCTGTAAAAAGGACGCCGATGAAAATCGCGAAGAAGAAAATGACGGACAGCGGAGAGCACTAGCGGACCACGACTCGTCTCGAATGCGATTCTCTGATCATCGAAAGCTCGTAATGTGACCACGTGATCTGCAACGAACACAGGGAAGGATGGCACGAAATTGACTTTCGCGTCGATGTTACGGCGCCGCGCCGCGCCGCGTCGCGTCGCGCCGTAACCGTGCTCGTGCTCTTGCTCGTGCTCGTAAAATAACGAAATCAAAGACGGGGATTTACGAGTTCTAAAATTGTTGGAAACTTTGCACCCCTACAGTCGTTATAAATGTACGCTTGTATCGCGTCCGGTACGAAGTACGAACTAAATATGGTCTCGCGCGGCAGGCTCTACCACCGGCGCGGCGGAGAAGGTTCCGAGTGGCTTTGGAAAGAACCGAAACGAAAAACCAACAATTCCCCGCATCAGATTTTTCCTCGAATCTCGTTGCTAATTTTCACAGTAACAGATAACGTTCTTTCGTTCCTCGTCAAGTATTCTATTTATCTCCAAACACTGCAACCTAATATTTTTTCCGAGCTTTTAGGCTATAAGATAAGCGCGTTCTCTTTTTATTTATTAAATAATTCCCGTTGAACCATCTCGAACCTATCGTGGCAGAGGCGCTGGAGAAGGCGTTTTGTACCAACGCAGCCGATTCTATCGCGATCTATGCTGTTCGGTGGCCGTTTTAAAAGTCGACGCAGCTACCGCACGGAACCGAAAATACCAGGCGTGCCAAGTAACGGGAGCGTTCCGGATACTTTTTCCGAGCGCCCTAATCGCGTTCCGCTATGGGGGAAAAAGGAAGTCGGTGCGAAGGGACCGAGATATCCCGCGGTCGCGGGAGCAAATGGGGTACATGGAAGTAGCCGGAGAATGTGTCAAAAGTGAATGTCGTTTCACCGAGAAATCTTGCACGCGGTTATTTCCGTCGTGGCCGCCCCCGCCACCCCCGTCCAAACACCCCGACCGTGGTGTGTTCCCGACACACCGCGGTATAAGGGCCCTCATAAATATCGTCCGATGCCTTTGGCCGCGGTTGTCGACGCCGCACGCCGCACGCCGCACGCCGCACGCCGCACACCGCGCAGAGGTTTCCTTGGTCTTTCGAGGTGGGACCGCAAACCATGCCATTAGCGTGATCGGGGGTGGGCGACTAGGAGAACCGAACCGGATAAGTCGTCGAGAAATGTATAATTCGCTCGCGCTTGGGCCGGCCCAATGAGAATCATGACTGGTCGACGGACGAAACACTGGCGGGGTTTGGCTCTCGACGTTTTGGCACAACCTCCGCGTCTTTCGCATTTTTTTTCTCTCCTCGGTCAACGAATTATCCGGTTGCCGGTTGGTCGAGGGTGAGCCGCGTGTCGAAATTTTTCAACTATTTCTAGGCCAACCTGCGTGTTAACCCTTTGCACTCGGAGCTATTTTCACTACGGAGTTCGAGGATTTTATCGGAGCCAGACGGTTCGATGTCGGAACATTTTATGATATATTTGCAGTAGCAATTCTATTGTTCCAGCTTTAAACGAAACTCAAGAAGAAGAAAATTATTTTTTCACGTATTGTAACAACGTTTAAAATCCTTTATTCGGTACTTAATGTTTGGCGGTTCCTCGCTGGGGTTTCGCTTGCCGCCTTTGCTCGCGGCGACAACGCCGAACCGTAACGAACGTACCGAATTCGGCTGTCGAGTTCGGCCGTCGAGTTCGGCCGTCGAGTTCGGCCGTCGAGTTCGGCCGTCGAGTTCGGCGCCCAGGTCCAGGTGAACGACCGAAACGTCAACACTGTGGCAGCCCAACGCTTATTACACGCGACGTGTTTACCACGCGCGCGCGCGCGCGCTCGCGTGTGTGGATCATCCTTCAAATATTCTCTACCTATGTCAATCCAATTCCTGTTTTCCTATTTTCCTTTTCTCCACTGCAGCACCGCCAAGATGTGCTAGCGGCAACTCGGCGCTGTTTCTTCTAATTGCAATTTCAAATTGCCCACTCGAAATTTTCCAACAAGCGAACGATAACGCCCCTTCTGTCCACGTTTTCGTTCGGGAACCGCTGAACGATTAACGTGAACGCCTCCTCAGGGGGCCTTCGCGTTTTCGAAACGGTTCTGGAGCCAAAGAAATCCTCTTTGAACGTGGTGGCCAAACGACGCCAGCAAAGCGGGAGGAGTTCCGAGTGTGTTCCGCAGACCGCAGACGATTACGCCTCCGATGTAATTTATTGCGCGGGAAAACGGCGTGCGGTCGCGTCGTAACACGAGAACGAAGGAAACTTCGCGCCAGCTTCGCCGATGGGATTAATATGCAAACTGTCGAGCGGCAGCGCGTCGACCCGCGCGATATTTGACACATCTGTCGATTTATGCTCGCAACACACGAATGAACCAGACGGGCTTCCTGTTGGGCCGCCCATCCCCGCGCCTGTTACAATATTTAGTATAGGCGGGCGCGCAACAATATTCTATCACGTATTTGCGTTCCAGAAATATTTTGTTGGTGCTTGTACTGCTATATCTATCGGTTGTATGCGAAAGTATTGATCTTTCTCAATCGTTCAGGCATAGCGACTAGACTACAGATTTTATGAACTTATGATAGAAAAGAGTGCAACAAATGCAAAACGGTACAATCGTTTAAAGAATTTAAAAATGCTGTTGTATTATTTTCAGCTCTTCTATTTTGCGATTAGTACAGACAACTTTGATATTGCATAAAAATACGTGTCGCTCGCGCACACGTGAGCGTGCAAAGAAATACGCGAGCGAGCGCACCTAGCCGCGCGTGCGGTCGTTCCGTGGTAATCCTTCGGATTTGTAGAAGATCAGCGGAAGAGGATCTGCCAGTTATTGGCGCGAACGGGTACCGGTTATTGCCAGGAAATATATCGGACGTCGTGAGGAGCAGTTGGCCGATGGCGCGATGGTGGACGCGTTTCCCGCGTCCCGTTCCACTGCGATTTCTAAACCGTGTGCAAACCGCAGAAAGTTGACGCGTGGGTGTATGCCCGACGCGCGACGACGTTCGCTTTTGGCAATGTTCCATCGCGCGCGTTTCTACCAACGCAACGGAAAGCATCTTTTCGAGAAAACGGCGGGCTCGTTTCGATCCGAGGATTACGAGCATCTCGCTCGTCGATCGATAAATCGATCGGCAGATTCGTTCTCGGACGTTTTGCTGGAAGTTGCTTTCAGAGTTTCGAGCGGATCGACACGCGACGCGACAGTTCGAATATACATATGTACCTAGTTCTGCGCTTCTTACTAAACTATATTTTTATGTAAACGAAGTGGATAGCATAAACAAAAGATTATATGTATTTCGAATCTCCGTCGCGAGTTCAACTTGATATTTTCTAGCAACGATCCGACGAGTAATCGCGTGGAAATATAAATGGCGAGTGAACCGTTTAAAAATATGAAAGGTGTATTCGAAGAGATATAATATAATGTAGAAATCATGTAGGTTCTATGAAACATGTATCCGAGGGAACTCGAGAGTTACTTAATGTTTCGAAGGAGGAGAACAATGCTCCAGGCTACCGAGAATAGACGAGGAAACACGAGATATGGTTGAATGGAATCAACATCGGGCACCGTTGTATCAGCCGCACGCATACCGAGTTCTTGAGTGGTTTTCGGCACACGGAATTCGTAAATATTTCGCTGACAGGCTAAAATAAAGCCTCTCGCGGAATGCATCGGGCCTTGTTCGCTTCGTTGGCTGATTCATCGATTGTTATACGCGAAAACGAGCACTCTCTCCCTGGTACGTTTCTTGCGTTTACTTCGAAATGCTCTCGCGTAAGCTCGAATACGATAATAAATCGATCTATAAATACCCTGGAGAAAAATACTAATTCACTTTTTAATCACGGGCCTTCGTTGAATCAACAAGTTGAGAAAACTGGGGAAATCGTTCAGCTTAACTTATTCAGCTGCATACTTCAAGATTAAAAACCGTATTATGTAATAAGAACGATGTTTTTGAGAAATATGATTATTTCGAACCAGCTTTTGCCTATACGGCACGCCCTCCGCAGGTAGGTCCTCCGGACGGGTTGCGCCCAACCACTGGCGGTATACCTGAAAAGGTTGTTATAGCCCGACAGATGAGATGAACAACACACACGTTCGACAGACCCACCGAATCAGATCGATGGGATCATACACGCGCACACACACACACACTTTTCTATTTTATATATTGTACAGATTGTAAGAAATAAAAGTACACTGTGTAAGCATGATTTTTTTATTCTTCCCAGTTTACAGGTCTACACGATCGCATAATTGCTAATCGGTCTGACAATGAGATAGAAAATTGGAGACGCGTCGACAAAATAAGTCCGCGAAGAATGTCTGAGGCATCCATTTTCTCACGACCGTAAAGCGTTCCGATTTGCTAAATAAATTCCATTCGAATGTACTTCCGGTTCTCGGTGCTCGTTAATTCAGTAAAGGAAGCAATTAAAACGCGGCATTTAAGAACGCGAGAAAAACACGTCATTAACGAGAGCCGTTTCAAGAACGCGAACGCGAACGCGAACGTTCACGGCTGAAAAGAAAGGAAATGCCACGCGGCGCGGCGTGCTACGCGATAGCGAATAGTTCCACAAATTATGCGAAGAAATTTATTTTTGCCTTGCGGGCCTGAAAACGGGCCTGAAAACGGGCCTGAAAACGGGCCAAAACGCGACTTGCCTCGTGGACCAGAAAACGGATCGAATTGTATCTCGTTCCGCTCTGTTAAAATCGATCCCTGAATTAAATCGATCCCTGGAGACTGTATTCCCGAGGCTTTCCGGAGAGTACGGCACCCTTAAT
Organism: Lasioglossum figueresi; assembly: GCA_028455805.1. Lineage (NCBI taxonomy): Eukaryota > Metazoa > Arthropoda > Insecta > Hymenoptera > Halictidae > Lasioglossum > Lasioglossum figueresi. The sequence goes on along the minus strand of CM052192.1, from coordinate 640,884 downwards.
GACGGAAAGATACGGTTGATCGATACCTGATTCGAATTGCTGTTCTACTTAATTCTTAGCAACTTTTACGACTCCGTAAATTCGATGCGGTAGATCCAGCTGGCGAGAATGGCACGCGATTCCACCATTTTGGAACCGTCACGTTAGTTAGGACACCCGAATCGCAGCTACGAATTTTGGTGAACTCGAGTTTCCGCTACGCGACTGTTTTCGTGAAATACTATAGGTAAGTAATTGCAAGCAAACAATTTGCTTGTTAAATTTCATTCGGAATCGAGAGAAATGTATACATACATTGACGTTTAGTAAAAAATTTACTTGATTGCTTAAAAAAGGTAAGCTAAACATCTACCTGATCCGCTTCTATGTGCGTTGTCGCGAATATCTTTTGAGTATCAAGCGTTTGCAAATCGTTAAAAAAGCTAAGCATGATTTAACGCTGCGCGTCGTCAGCGTCCGAAGTCTAATTTTTGAATAGTTTTGTAAATGGTGGGGAGTGAAGAGTATACGCGGGATGAGCGTGTTCGCGGTGTCGCCATCTGGGATAGCAGATTCCGGTATTCGGCAGCAGTAGAATCATATTATAATTATAGAACGTAGAATAGCAGTTACACGCAGGCAGACAGAAGTTTGTTTATGTTTACTTACGTTCTGTCAGGAACAGTCAGGAACAGGAACTAATAGTAATTTCGGCCAGGTCTGCTTGGAAACTAAACTTACTAGCTGGGGATGTTGAAGATAGTTGCGCCTAGGTAGTGTAGGTGTCGCGTCCGGATCGCCAATGGATGGCCAATGGCGCAATGGCGCGATGGCGCATGCAATCTAGAAGAAGCGCGATCCAGCGCGATCGCACAAGCGCCATCTGGGATCGTAGCTTCCGGTATCGAGCAGCAGTAGAATGGCAGTTGCGCGCAAAAGTCTGTTTATTTACGTACTGTCGATGATTAATTGATCGCGAAACGTTGTCCACGAGCGATATCTGCTGAGCGAGAGTTGTAGCAGGCGGTGCGGGATGGTGCTCGTGTGACAGATCGTGGAAACTGTGAACGGGACTCGGTGGAAATGTGGTGATCGTCGACGGGCACACACGGCTTTCGTCTGGCTGTCGTCATCGTCGTTCTAACCTAATTCTCCTGAAACGTTCTACCCATCGTTCTGGAATTTTCCGACGAGCTGTCAACGTTTGTTTGCCAACAGTGGTTCGGCACGATGCCATGTTCCCGCGAGCATTGAGCACAGAAACGTGTAAAACAGTGAGCATGGCTGACGAGGTGCTGCCGGCGAGTTTGGAGAAGCTCGAAATTGATCGACTCTCGACGAGCTGTCCCCAGTAAGCAATCCACCGCCAGAACCGAATGCTCGGTTATAGTTCTCGCTCTTCGATACCAGTGATCATTCGAAGCGCCTGCTCTCTCGCAAACGGGTCCGGAACGCGTTCGACGTATCGAACAGGCGATTTGCGACTCAACTCCTTTCCGCGCGCGCGGTCAAGGTCTCCGATTAACGTTACCTCGTTTTGCTCAAGTACGTGACTGGCCATCTCTTTCCTTTTCTTCCTCTCCCTCTCTCTTTCTCGCTTTCTCGCGCTCTCCCGCTCTCCCGCTCTCCGTCGCCGTCCCGTGTCTTTGTTTACATCGCGCGTGACTTGGATTTATCAAAGTAAGCGACCGTTCGCCAGCATACATTCCAACGACCGACGTCTCTTGTTCACGCTCACGATCGCGGTGACGACGCAACGACCCGACTACAGGGTTAACCGTGATCCGTAAGGGAATCGATATGTTTACATGCCAGCAGCGAGTTCGATAAAAACCGTTACGATATGGCGCGAGTCGCGAGTCGAGACTCGATAGTGTTCGCGTCGTGACAGTGTTATTTACGTTTCGGCGGACGTCGTTTAATCGATCGAACGTGGGCGATCGGAAGACGGTTCGAACCGCGAGTTTCCTTGGTTTCGTGTGGTTGCATAAGGGACAAACTCGGCCGATATTTATCGATATTCGACCCGAGGCTGTGTGCCAGGAGCGATGAATCATCATTGGATAATACCGAACGATGCTCTTATCACGGTTCCGTTGACTCTTACTAAATACATTGTTCGATTAGTACTATATAGCTGTCACATCCGTACATTGATATTATTTTGTTTGTGTTTATCGAGACTGTTGCTGCTGCTCGCCGGTGATAATAATTGTGATCGTTGCTTTTTGTTGTTTCAGTTTAACGACCGCTGACAAAGCAAAGTCGCCGAACCCGTTTAGAAGTACAAGTAAAAGCGTTGGGTCCGATTGTAGTTACTTATTTCAAAGGAGATCGATGCCCGGTAGGCCAAGTTTATCCGAAATCAGCCCGAGAGGCGTGAAAAGTACAACGAACTTCAAACCTTCGAAGAACGAAAGAGTACTCGATAAGAATAAGAACTCGATAATCAAAGAGGCTGTCTTAAAATTAAACGACACTGGCGCTACTTGTCTCGTCGATAGTCCTACGAGTACGCTGTTGAAGGGGACTTGTAAATGTAGCGTCGCATGGAAGAACAAGAAGGTTTTCGGTCATTGGTCCGTCGCGAAAGACTTTAAAACTCTGAACATTAATCAGGAGAGTAGGCAGGCTAAGGACGACACTAGCATCCAAGATAATTACCAAGCGTGTAGTTTCCTACGTGCGCGTAGCAATACGATGCCCAGTTTGAAAAGAGGGCCTGGTCCTGGCAGAGGTAGCAGCGGTACCAGCCAGTCGGAGTCCAGCGGTTCGACCGGTCAACCTTCCAGTTCGAACACGTGTTCCGTACAAGCGAGAATGTCTCCGCCTTCGTGCGACGTCACCATCGATGAACTTGCCAGTTACTTCGAGGAGTTTGTTCATATCCCAAAGAAGATGTCACACATGGCAGAAATGATGTATATTTAATTCTAACGTACCGAGTTACTGGCAGATTTCTTATACGGTTCTTCGAGGACTAGCGTGCGGCGTTCGTGTACGAGAGACGTGTCTAAATACTATATGTTTGCTACGAGAAACCAATTCAATTTGGTACCTAAATTATACATAATATAAAATAGAAAATCTTCAAACAAAAAAAAAATAACAAAAATAACAAAAAGAAAGAAAGAAAGAAAAAACGAGAAAAAGCGTCTGCGTCTTTGTAGAAAGTATTCGAAGAATGAAATAACATTTAAAGGATTCGATGTCGATATCGTTCCAAACAACGTGATAACAAAGACAAGAAACATGAAGATAATAAAACAAGATGTACGGGTTTGTTTTGTTTTCCTAAGAATCGTTTGTGTCCGACTAATTCAGTTAGTTTTTAACGAACAGAAAAAAAAATTAAATTTAATATCTTTATTTACAAATTTTTGTATTACGAGATGAGAGATTGGTACTAGAATAAATTTCTTCAAATTAATTCATTTGTATCATTCAAATTCCCAGTCTTCCGCTGCTGCTCACGCGCGAAGGTCGTTTTTTCAAGGTCATCAACATCTTACGTCTTCGTATGATACATAATATATTTATATCTGCATAGGCTTACGATACTTAATACAATGATACAAAGTAACCGTTAAATTACTTAATGATAATAAGCTTTGGTACGTAAACAATGACGATATATTGATCCGTATTCTTCTTCTTTTTCTTTTACTTTTGTTTCTCTTTACTTTAGGTACGAGTGTGAACCATGTTGACGCGCTGTGTACTGTGAGAAACCTTCGACGAAAGCCTAAAACTGCGTTAAAAAATATCCATCTATGTATTTGGTGTGCGCATCACGTGACGACTGTTCGGTTTTTCTTTTCATCATAATCATCTTTTTCTTTCTTTTTTCTTCCTTCTCTCTCTCTCCCCCCGTTTATTTTCAACATCTACTACGAACTGTATTATTTAGCAGCTTCTCCGGTACGACGAATGATTTCGTGGTAACCCCGCGCAACACTCAAACTCTGTATCAAAACATGAGGTCTGTCGCTATATCACAGATTTAGTAAAATTTCATTTGAACGGAGCCACGACGAAACGGATGATTTTTATTTAAAAGGAAAAGAAAAAAAATGAAAGGGAAATGATCGAAGAGCACGAACGCGCGTTCGCCGCCAATAGAAACCGAAAAGAACATGTTCGTGTTTGTCGTTGCGCTCGATATTTGTCTTCGAGCCGAGATACGCGGTGTTTTTTCTACAATAAAGGGATGAAAAAAGGGATCGATCTCTCTCTGGCGATCTCAGACGCTCAATCAAATGGATTGTTATTACTCGATGTACCTAACAATGGAAACGAAGCTGTGCCTAAATATACAAGTCACAATGCAATGATTGGTGTTGTTAATAATAACCGTACAACGCATGCCAATAGAACCGAAAGTGTCGTTTGCGAAAGATTAGAAACGATATACGGCCGATCGGACCGATAAAAATAGATTTTACCCGATAAAAGTAGTAAAAATACAGTCGAAGTTATCGCAAAATGCTACTAGATCGATAATCGAGACGGCAAACATTCATCGACTACGAAACTTCCAGTCTGGATCATTATAATTCTATCAACTTGGCATTGAGAGAGGTCTGCAAACTATTGAACAGGCTTTCTCGCCACTCTTCCGTAGAAATTTCACTCTCGATAAACTACATATTATAAAACAATAGAGATACGACAATCGTTAAGTAGCGTACGACCTGCGAGATTGAAATAAAACTGAACAGTTTTTGTCCCTCGCCGGTTTTTATAATCTGACAATCAGACCAATAATTTGCATACCTCTGTATATTTCTGATAACGAATGATAGACAAGCATCGAAGAAAAAGTAATAGCGTTACATATACTTGCGCAAACCAGCGTATTAAATATACTTTGGACTACCGGACGCATTACGATGATACCATTAGCAACAGGTTCTTTCGTCATCGGAACGCATGTGTGTCGCGCAGCATTCGGAACGCGGCGCGGCGTCTCCCGACGAACAGTTCAATTTCGATATTGAAAACAACCGCTGGAAACCTGGAAATTTGCTTCTTCTTCTTCTTCTTCTTCATCTACCGCGAAAAACTGTTCCCGTTCGAATATGATAAGAGATTGTGCCCGCCTAAGGTTTGTATTCAAATATCGACAAACAGATAATGATTCAACAGGCACGTGCAATAGAAATTTCACAACAGTTTTTTGTCTTGTACCAACACCGTACTCTCGATGGAAGAGACACGCGGTCGTAAAATCGATCGGGAGCCAAAGCTCCCGTGTTTCAGACGTTTCAACGAACAAATTACCAGCTAAAGATTTCATTCTCTTTTTGTTTTTCTACGTGCAGGAAAGAAAGAAAAAATTTGAATCTTCCAACTATTAAAAACACCAAGATGGTTGGTCACCAAGATTGTCATTTCGAATCAAAGTATATGTACATTTTACGACCACATAGAGTCGTTTCCAGCGACTACAGTTAAGTTGTCGATTCGAACAGATCGTGGAAAATTCGTGTCAGGTATAGTCGTCGAATACATTCGAATACAGCTGTTTCTGTTTTCTCTAAACGATATCAGTCTCTAGGTCCAGTGGAAAAGGCCACACGCGATGCCCTAACCAGTTATAACATTTAAATATACCACTCTCTTACGTTTTGCTCGGGTAAAATGATCTATGAGGACAGTGACACTCGATACAGAGAAATCAAACGATACTTTTCGCCCAGCTGGACGGGCGAATAAACACGCTTGGTCGTGTTCGAACGGACTCGGACGAGTCCGCTGAAAGCGAATCTTTGCTTCCTTCCGGTCTACCGAACCTATGGCGACAACATGATCAGTTTAGCGAGATACCTCGAAGAGTGACCGTTCTCCGTGCAAGAGAAACACAACAACATTTTGATCGGTATAAAACGCTCATTAGAAAAAGTTTTTACTGGACGTAATACAGCTACTCTCTAAACGCTACACGTAAACATGATGCTTTTCCACGTGCACTCACCGCGTCGTATTATATAGAATAGAATAAATTAGTCAACTCGCACAACGAAAGTATGGCGTTCGCCCTGCTAATCAAAGTCATACTTTATATATATGTATATATAAAAAGTCGGCAATATAATGTCGAGTTCGCGACGAGTCCCGTTGAACGTAAGCCGTTTAAATGCGTTACACTGACATGGTATTCACGATATATCGATGTATGTATCTTGGGACGTTTGCGGTCAGAACTACGATAGACGAAAGAACCTGGTTGCTCGAGGTGACTTCTCATCGATAATATAATACAATGCCTTGGCCACAGAAAATATCGCTGATATTAAAACAGAAAAGTTCGAACTCGGACGTGTTTGAATTCCATCGTTATTTCATTAATATTTTTTTGAAATGTTGTGAACTCTGATATTCTATTTCTTCAACGTGTACAGAATTATCCAGTTTGATGAATTGCTATTTGAAAAATTCCGCGGCTTCGGGCAACCAAGATCTCCCATCTCCTATCCCATTCCTAAACGTGATCAAGCGAGAACGCTTCTATCGAGCAGCAATGTTTTACGGGGCGTCCGAAGAGCGCGACATTTTATTGCTGTTCACTTACTGTCACGGCAAGATGCGCGTGAAAAATGAAAATAATACCGCACAGACACTGTGTAACAATTCACTACACACGCGTAATCTCTCTGTCTCTCGTTTCGCACGCTATCTCCCTGTCATTCATCCATTCTCTTAGTCTCTCGCGCTCGCTCTCTCGCTTCAATCAATTGTTTTTTTTTTTTCTTATTTGTTTAAACGTTAATATCTAAAGTGTCATAATGGCTCATCGTGTAATTTTCTTCGTCTTGAAATCGTGACAATAGTTGAATGTACGTCTAGGGACTTACGTTTAACGATACGTTCCGCGGGGGACGACCATGACGACGACGACGACAACGATGTCCTCGGAATCGAAACTGGGATCGAGATTATCCACGTTAGAAAATGAAAGATTCGCACGATTGCGCGTTTCACACCCCGAGGAGACTTATTTTCTCTCTTTTTTGCTCATCTCCTTTTTCTCTCGCTTTACATTTACCATGCGGCCTACCGTCTAGACACTATCCTAAAATCTGTCGTTCTTTGCGTGTTTAGTAGAAAATTTACAATCTCTTCGCTTTGTACGAGAAACATCGATGACCGAGATTATTCGTCTCGTTCGACCGGCAGCTGCTTCCGTTCCGGTCCTCGGAGACTTCTCCTCCGAAACACAGACGAGAAACGACAGTTCCACTTTGTTTTTGCGTTCTTTTGCAGGCTTCGATCACAGTAGAAAATAATAATACGTATATTACAGAAACGTATCGTCGTGCGGTGCTTTCGAATCTTGTATTTTCAAATGCACCGTTCACAGAACAAAACTACACCGAAAAAACAGTTCCCCTACCGTTGTTTTTCCCTACTCTTCCTCCCTTTAGCTTTTCGTTTGCTTGTTCATCTACGTAGAAAACGTATCAATCTCTCGTATAAAATATTGTTCTACGCGACGGTGCGCCGTTCGAAAACTAAACGATAAGGTCGCTGCTACACTCTACACATTACCGTAGAACGTGATTGCGTTCTATCGCCGATTTGTGCGTCCGATGGATCGTTCGCAAGCGAAACTTTTCGATCCTCGAGGATCGGACTTTAATCGCGTTACGATAAAAAGAGGAAAGAAAACACGGTTTTTGTATTTTTTTTCTTTTTTCTTTCTTCGGATCCTAGGAAAAGTCGGTTCGCGACCGATTCGAGATCAACGAGAACGCTTCTTCTTTTTGCTCGCGCTGCGATCGTACATCGACGGACTAATTATTACATCGGTTACATCTTCTACCATTTAAGGACTCTACTCTTAGATCTCGACGCGTCTCCGGTCTCGTCTATCCTCTAAAACACGCATCTCCTCTCCCCTCGTACGATGTTCGGTACGTACCGCCATCGCCGACTATACTTTCTCAGCCCCTCGAAAATTGTGAAAATGCTTACTTTTTTATGTATCTCGAACGACGAACGATTTTCGTTTAAACCTTACATACATACTGGATACGGGTAGAGATTCTATTAATCTTATTATCAGTCGTCTGACTTCGGTATCAGTCGGCAGTTATTTACGATTGGTCACAAATTTTCATTTTTTTCCCCCTTTTCTTTCCTTTTTTCGTTTCGGTTCGGTTCGATATTCACAGTTCCATGGCACACCAAGATCTCAATTTCGTCTTGAGATGCTCACGCAATTTCAAAAACATCCGGAATAGAAAGAAAATAAGAACACTTGGTATACCTCGCGAACACCATGGGGGAGATATTTTGGCAGCGTTTTGTTACAACGATTGCTTCGAGAAATCTGGTGACGTTTGGAAAAATTCCTGATCGCCAATCCGCGTTTTCGCAGTGTTCCATTTCTTCTTCTCCGATTTTTTTTCCCACGATTCTACGCACTCTGTCATTCCGTTTCGTTTTTTCTCTCCTTTTGTTTGTGTTACGTTTGTTTTTTTTATGTTTTCTATTTTTTGTTTTTTCGTTTTGTTTTTTGGAATTCTCGGAGAGCGTATCTCCTCGATCGGAGGCTCTTTAGCAGTAAATACCATAAAACTCCATGGCACAGTTAATGTGCGCTGAGTGGAAATGACCGTGCGGCATCATGTGACTCGGCATGTGAGCTGTGTATCAGTCCATTGGCGGCTCGAGATACGGTATTTCGCTAGTGACGTTAAATGACTCGAAATAGTGATTCAGGAACTCGAACGTGGGTCGCTTCTCGGGACTGGCGTCCCAGCATTGCAACATCAATCGATAAATGCTGTCCGGCAGCGGGTGATTCAGTGGTTTTGGCATTCGGTAGCCCTTGTTTATCTGCTCTATTACCTCGCGACCCTGCATACCTGCGAAACAAACCAAAATCAACCGTTAACTTGAAACAATGAACATTTCAAATCCGTATTAATTAAGATTTTACCCACCAGGATAAGGAACTTGGCCATAAGTGAAGAGCTCCATCAGCAGTATGCCGTAGGACCAGACGTCGCTCTTGATGCTGAACCTGCCATAGACGATGGCCTCCGGAGCCGTCCACCTGACAGGGAATCTGCTACCTTGCTTGGGACAGTACTCGTCGTCCTCGATCGCCCTGGCAAGGCCAAAGTCGCATATCTTTGCCTTGTTCTTATCTCCTATCAGCACGTTCCTCGCCGCCAGGTCCCTGTGTATCAACTGCTTGCTCTCTAGGTGTTCCATTCCAGATGCCACCTGTGCCGCGATGTAGATCAGGTCCTCGAACTGCATGTACTTTCCGTCTCCCGCCCTCAGGAAGTCCAGCAGGCTACCGTTACACATGTACTCCTGCACGATGTAGATCGGCTCCTCCTTCGAGCAGATCGCGTACAACGCTACCAGGTGTCTATGCCGAAACTGTTTCATAATCGCCGCCTCCTGGAGAAATGCTTCGGTGGACATGGTCCCGGGTCGCAACGTTTTCACAGCCACTTCGATCTTGTTCCTCCATTTTCCGTAATACACCTCGCCGAAGTTGCCGTGGCCCAGTTTGCGGATCAGCTGAATCTCGTTCCTGTTGATCTCCCACTTGTCGCGCAGCTCCGGACCGAGGTCCCACATGTCCGGCTGGGGCTTCGGACAGGGTTTCGAGAGCACGTGGCAGAGACCCAACGCGTTCTCTGAAAGATCATCATTTTATTTAGCACAATCTTACCCGGGCGGACTGCTGTGATCCTCTTATCAGGATTTGCTTCTTTGTAGTAATCGAATACGAGCTGGTATTAACCTTACCGATGAAAGAGGTATCTACTCTAACGATAAGCTGAATAATGTACGATAGACTGATTCGTGCGTATTTTATCCACGATAGAATTAGGGCAAATACACTTTCGATGGATGCTGCCAATGTAAATGAAACCGGTCGTTTTGACCAGTCGCGGTACGATTAACGTTCAAAATAAACGGATTTATTAACAGAAAAATTGTTTGGAAGCACGGTTTGCTCATTTTTGGCGACGCTGTAGAGCGCAAAGGCTAGAACTTACTGTAATCTTTCAGCGGAAATAATTGATTTTCGGGTGATAGGAGCAGAGTCTACTTTGATCCAAGGTGTCAAAAGTTGGTGGTTATTTGTACCAGCTCTAAAAGGTAATCGATGCGTCTTTGATTTACTTTCGCTGAAACCATCGCCGTTCTCTAGAGGTTGATAGCGCGACAGAAGCAGGCTTGGCGTTAGAATCGATGCTTGCGTTAGCAAAGGTACACGATAAATATTATTGGGCTCCGAAGAGAATGCTCCTAAGAGACGCAACGGGGCGACGGAAACACTTTATCGATTCGCAACTGTGTCGCCGCGCAAACACGTGTTAAGGTAGCAAATAGTCTACGAAATGTAAGGGGCGCTGAGCAATAAACGATAAGCACATTTCGCACTCTTGCGGACTCTGTGTTCGTCTATTATTCGATAGAACGAGATCCTAAAATCGATCTACTTCGAGAAGACTCTTCGTTTTAGCCGTTTGCGAATGAACGTCGCGTCGCCCCCCTGTGGCGATAGAAATTGATTTCCCCCTAAACGAGATCAGTCAAATTCTGAAAATTGCGATAGAAACAGTTCTTGTCCGCAAAAATAAAACATTGACTGTCGCCGGTAGTAGTTGTTTTTAACAACGCTGATCATATTTCTACGAATGTAACAGCTGTTGACGCAACCCATCGTTTTCATGTTACATCGAAGCAAATTTTTCGAGGGCATGCGAGTGAATTGCTTACTGCTGTACGCCATAACGAGGGCCGGCAGAGTGGGGAATGTCTGGTTGGTGGCGATAAAGAAGCCGCCATTGTCCAGCGGTTTAATTTTATAGTGTTTGACGTGGTGGCCCCTTCCTTCCTCCCAGTCCTTGACGGAAAGGCTGTATCCTCTAGGATTGTGTTCGCTGGGTCTGACCAGGAACGTTCCCCGCGGGTTCTCGTCGACCAGCAGCAGCTTGCCGGCCTCCTTCCGCGAGACATTTTCGAAAAACCAGCTGCGAACAGAGATTTTTGTTTGTTTCAGGCAAAGGGAGTCGCTATAGAATCAACTGGTACGGCAAACCAAATTGTGAAAACGAGGGCTCACTCTTCGCTCTCCACCGAACGCTCGACGGCCACAAAGTTCCAAGGAATCAGGCCCTCCTGTAAAGTTGTCAAGTGCAAAACTTTCCACCAGTCGGGCTCCGAGTCGTCCAATACTTCCATTCGGTCGCCCTTCACGAAGCTGACGTCGGTGCTCTCGCGCGCGGTGTAATTGTACAGAGCCACCACGATCTTGTTCGACCTCTGTGAATGAGCTGTTTCAAGAACGAACCAATTTACATACGGGTCCGAGGGCCGAGGGGGCGGCGGTCTTAGGCGACCGACGCGACCGAATCCTAATTTCGCTGCGTTGCTACTGGTTACTACCGAGCCTGTTTCGCAGCCGCAGTATCCGACATCGTACAAATCCCACGCGCGGCCGCGAAACTCGCGAAGCTCACTCTTCGATGGGGTAACTCGTGCAACACGATGTAACAAGACAATTTGCCAATTTTTCTTTAAACCTCTGCAAAGTTACTCGAGTTGTCCCTCGCTCAAGTTCAACTTGAAACCGAAGAAAATGAAATCTCTCGTGCCTGGTCTAGGCCCAGGCACTTGCCAAGCTTGTAAAGCTACATCGAAGTCAATTGTATACGTACAAGTTGAACCAAAAGGTAACGTTCTATGCTACGAAATAAAAGAAAATAACATAAAATACACACATGCAGGCATAACGACAGGCGAGCTTGTTTTACGGGGTTGATGCGGAATCTGTAGCTTACAAGGTGTCGGCCTCTGCCGGATGATGTCAGCCCTCGCTTGTACACCCCTCTGATTAGGGTCGGCAGTGTACCGGTCCAAGGAGCCTCCATTGCTGTGTTTCGAGCTTATCCCTGTGTCTGCCTTCTTGTAACCTGGACGAACATAATCAAATCGTTTCATTCGGTTCCTCTTGATTTCCAACCCTCCGATTCGCTTAAAATACGTATTAAAATCCTGAACAACCGATTCGCGTATGTCCTTCGTCGTCGTTCGATATTGAAAACTCTGAAGACTCGGCGAACCAGTCGAGTTTGTTACCCCAAACGAGCTGGTCTTTTCTTCATTCCGGGTTCGCGATAGTCGCGCGAAACGCCAAAAAAACTCAAAAAGATAAAAAAAACTTTGAAAAAAGAGATCGAGAAAACCTTCAGCTGGTTTGCGTCGAAAAAATTAGGTCAACTCAGCCTTCCTGCGTAACGGGTCCATTCTTCAACCCTTTCCCGCTGCAGGTAAGTCCACAATAGCGAATCGGTACTTTCCCAAGAATATCCAAAGCGATACGAAGAACTTTCAAAAAGAAATCAAGAGACAGAGAAAAAATTGGACAATCCCCTCTCTAAACCAAAATCCAAGATCCCAAAGAAAATCGCCTATCTCGTTCCCCACGGCACGATCCTTGTACTTTTCGAACACGTCTTGCAAAACACGATCAAATCTGGTCGTATCGTTCGTAAAAGAGATCAAGATGCTCGCAACCGAAAAAACGGGGTTATCTCTGGCACCCTGAAGAAACCGTCTAGTCTGCCAGGGAGCCGATCCGCGGTCCCGCGCCTATTTAGCTACAACCAGATCCTCGACGGTCGGCATCGGCGCGCATCGTAGAGCGGCGCGGCGGCCACTCGAAACTTTCCCAAAAGGATACTTAAAGCCCGACCGTAAGTTGGAAAAGAAAACTTTATCGCGGGGAACAGCCGCGAGATAGAAGTTCCAGGGAGGCCAGGCTGGTGGGGATCGAAGTTTCGGAGGTACTTACCGAGGGGTTGTGACTCTTGCCGCTTGCTGCAACACTTGCCCATCTTGGATCTTGCCCGAGCCACGACGCGACGGCGATGGTTCCCCTTGCGATCCTGATTCTACGCGGCTTCTAGACTGACGCGAGCGCCGAGGAAAGTCTCCATCTCGTGAACCCGAGGTCGAACGGCGGCGGCTTCCGCTGCGATTTTTAGGATCACTTTCTTCTCTCCATCGCGTGTTTATCGATTCCGCGCGCACCTGCAAGGTAAACCAGGAGTATCAGACGCCGCACGATTCCCAGGCGAAACACGCCGTATCCAGGACGGTTGCAGGATACGTCGTCATAATTCACGGTTGCGGATAGACGATCGTTCAACCGTGGAAAATAACCCGGCTCGATAACGCTCCGACCGTGACGCCATTATTATTGCGATCGACGGCGTCCCTCCCTTTTTATCGATAATCGACCACCGATCGCGACTCCTGCAAACTTTCGGCTAGGGAACTCCTTGCGATCTTCCTCTCTTTGACGGAGGAAACAGTGTTCGAGGTCGAACGGAGACGGTTTTGGCAATTCGAAGGCCGCGCGATCAACCAGAGTAACGGATGCTGCGCCAGTGACTAAGATTAAGCTGAACCCGTTCTCAGGCACGAAAAACGAGCAAACTTTCCCAGACGGACCTAATATCTCGAACGATTTCATGAAACTACGAGCCGCCCCCGCTGGATCATCGATCACGTCGTATTTAAAGAAGCCTCGAGGCGTCCGCGTCGCCTTCGTTCTAGTCTTTTTCTCTGTCGTGCATCTTCTTTACCGGGGCGGGGGTCGCGTGTTCCGTTTCGGCACGAGACAAACCAGGCATGTGGCCTGGCCGATGTTTCCGAGTAGCACGCTAAATTAGAGCGAACGTTTCGACGACTAACGACGACGATTCTTAGAACGCCTTCGTTCAGACATTTTTCACGCTTTTTTCGGCAGAATTTATTCCGCGCCGCAATTGTGCCCGCTGACAAAATAAAATATCGATCTAGAACACTAATTTCACAAAAATCGAATAATAGGAAAGAAATTCTTGCAATTTAAGGAATTACCGTACAGTCTAATCGCGATAGAAATTTAGAAATTGTACAATTGATAAAAAGTGCAGTTTGCCGGAGATAAAGAGGCGTCGCGGTACACGGTTTTATGAAAATGCAAATGGATCGCGTGTGCATAGATCGCGTGCGACAATGCGAGCCCGCGGACAGGCACGATTTTCCGCGTTGCTCTCGATCCCCGTTGGCCTCTCGAAACACAAGAAACGCTGAGACGTTGTTCCCTATTCGCGTTCGTTCTTCGACCTCGACAGATGCAATCGTCCCCGGTAGCGTACACGAAACCGCGGAGCAGCCAGAATAAATAAAGTTGGACGCGATGCCTCTAGAGCCTCGCAGGATTCATTTGGTAGCGCACGGCGACGCTTCCTGTCGTCTACGACACACCGTTACATCTTGCATAATTATGAGCCTCTACGCGACCTCGTGTCCGAGCCCCGTATATCGATCCTCTTTTATTTCGGCGGTTGAAAGCGACCAGGCAGGAAATGCGTTACGATTTTTAACCAACCGTTGCCATCCGATGCAGTCAACACCAGGCCCCGTTTCGTCGTTCTAAATTTTCGGACGTTCCACGCTTAAACCTGCTCGCGAAGAACTCGAAGATGGCTACGAAAAATATGAAAAAGTCTAAATGACCAACAACGGATCGTTTTAAGTGTCTGTTGTACGATCGGTGAAAATTGGCCCCCCTCGAAGGGTTAAACTGTGAAAGGTGATAGAACTTTACGAATCTCCGTAAGCATAGCGACGCAAGAAAATGACCAGCGAAGCAATCCGAACGTAGCAGGGAAACTATGTAAATGCAAGTTGATAAAAGCTCGTCGGGTAATTCCCAGGAAGAGGATCGATCGGAACGGTCCCGGCATCCATTCTGATCACCGAGAAACTTTCGCAATTACAGAAAGACACGAGAGCAGCGAGGCACTCGCCGATAACAGCGTCAACTTTTGAAAAACAGTGCGCCGCGGCGCGCCGCTCCGGCTCGGATCCAATTCGTCGGAGAGTCTAAATATTTACGAGGCGATTGAACGGTTCTGCGAGTTCGCGACACGGCTGAGCGATGTTCCAGAAACTGGGATCGGCCCGTACGCGTTTAACCCCTTTTGTTACTGTTGGCGTCTAAACGCGCCTCGAAATTTTGCTTTTGTTCTGCTCTCGGCGCCTATGGACGTCCACTTGACAACGCTCGAAATTAAGTGAAGGCGCCCCGGCATGTCTCGTATCAAACATTTCTCCCGACCTAGGACGTTTCCATTCTATACGATTCTGTCCATTTCACGCATAAGACATACCGAAAGTTTTGATAATTCGTAAAAGTAAAAAGTCGCCTCGGAGTCGGAGTCGCAGCGCGAGCGTTACGGGTTAACAGTTTACGCTAAACCTACCGAGCACAAAACATATAAAAGTGAAATGCCTTGAAATCAGTCAATTTCCTACGAAAGCGTTTTATAATTTCCCTGTGGTAGGTTTAGCGTCAACATCGCGGTCTCTGTGGCCGGAGTTGAAGATCCGTAGGGTCGCGATTTTCGTGGTGCGCGTGACGCGCTTTCGTGTCGGAAGTGCTGGTAAACAAATTACGGACAAGCCGGGGATCGAGGGAAAGCCCGGTGTTGTCGCTCGAAAGGAATATCGGGGAACAATGAGGCGGCGCGGCATTTCAATTTTCACGGCGAACAGAATGAACCCGGATCGAGGGACGGGTCTGTTCGCAGTCATCAATTTAACGTTTGCTGCCGGTCCAAGTCCTCGGAAATTACTCCGCGGGCCGAGCTACCTTCGAAGTTAAAACGAATCGGACAAAGTCGTTCGGCCGAAATGTAGAAATTTCGACACAATTACCGCCAAGCAGGAATTAATTAAGACGTAACGAGGATTATTTTATTTTACGGTTTCTGGCGGATTCGGAGGTGTTGGATGGCCTCGAGGATATCATTGTTCCCGCAAATGGGGTTCTAAAACCACGTCGATGAATTTCGAATGAAGTATTCGCGAACAGGGACACTTAATATCGGCCCGCCGCTTAATCTTCCGCACGCTCGACCGCGCAATTTCTCGCGCTGTAATTCAGGATGTGTGGTTCGCGCCGATATTTCTCGTTAATAAGGGAAGCCTGTCGCAATTACTTCCCGCAGCGAAAGACGGGCTTCCATTTCTACGTTTCGCAGCTCTCGATGGAACGTGTACATGTTTTTCGCAACTTTCTCGAACACTGTTCAGCAAAAGAAAAGTCTTCGAGCTTTGAAACGAGTCCGGACTTACGGTTGTTCTATTTGTTCGGACGAAATTATCACAATTTTAATGTCACAACTTCTCGAGAATCGGAAATGTTTAAATACCTTTTGGATCCACTGTAGCTGCGTATCGTAACCCCCTTAAACGCGCAATATTTTCTCTCGTACGCGAAAATAAGATATAACGGGATACGCGATGGTCATCCGCAATACCATTTCTGCGCGATAGATGGCCAAACTGCTCCCCAACAAGAATCACTGTCGAACAGCGGTGCCAGCGAATTCCAACACCCTTATATAAATAACATAAATCCCACGAAGCTCGTTCAAACCTATCAAACATCTCCGTCGCCATCGAAATTTCCAGTAACCCTCGGCAACGGCAGTCACCCACATGCTCGTCCCCTCGTCGCTGGACATTCATCGGACAAAGCAAGGGACACCGTAAAAGGATCCCTTTCGGGAAAACTCGGTGAAAGAGAACGTTTCCCTAAATCAGAAGACGCCAGCATCCCGCATCCGCGTCGCAGGGGAAAACTTTTTAATTAAACAGCCCGCGGGGTTGTCTCGAATATTCGAACGATAAAACAACGTCGTCGGAGCGAGACATGGTCGATTCGGATGTGGCCCGGCCCGGCCAACCCCATGGAATCGAGTAGCCGATGGCAGTGAAAACTCGTAGGAAGTCGGAAACGAGCAAAGGTCGAGCAAAAGTCGAGTAAAATTCAATCGGACATTTTTATGGATTCGGGAAACGGCAATTTCGAGTCCGTTACTGTTGGACTGCGGATTTTGATGTAAAGTGAAAATGATCTTGAAGAATGATACTTTGCTTTAAAAATGAAGAGCGAAGAAGGATGACTGCGACTCGGTCCCATCGCTACCATTCGGTCAGGACGGCCGCCGCTATCAGGATGATACGTTCGCGCGTCTCTGTGTCGGCGTGGCACACGCATGAAATCATACGCACGAAATCACACGCACGAAATCACACGCACAGCCAAGCCGCCGTGGTGCGGCGCGGCGCGGCGCGTAGACGGTCGATATCCCACGGTGTCCGTATACTATACTCGGTATCCGATGGTGCTTTTATGCGACGAACAATGGCGACGGTTTCGTGGCACGGTGGACAAAGACGAATTAAAATTTTCGTCCCGACGCACTTTCCCGCCACTTTAGCCGACGCGATCGGCGCGGTCGGCGATGCCGCGTCCACAATGCAGCAGCAGGATTAACAGAGGAAGGGATCCCGAAGAAGAGGTGCGTGATCTCTCCGGGCCTCGGGGAAGGAGCATTTAACGGGACCATCGAGAGTTTTTCCCGTTGAAAGAGGCGGCGAACAATGCGCGCATTAAACGACCCGCTTATCGGTTCACCGATTGAAACCTTTTGCTCCCAGCGATCCTGGCTGGATGGCCGGGTTATGGTGTCACCGGGAGCGACCGTGGCTTTCGATGTTGATGCGTCTGCTTTTTGTGATGGGTTACGAGAAACCTGGATGGTTCGCCTCCTAGATCGATCGACCGCCCTCCGGATAGATAGACACGAGGCTCGGTCGAATATAAACAGGACTTTTATCTCCAACTTTGGATTCGAGAGGAGTTTTCTAGAAATACAAATCAATTGTCTCCCTACTTCTTGCAACAATCTCTTGCCACCGGATTGATAATTGTTTAACTCCACAGAACGTGGAACGTTCGGTCCTAAACCAATTGCGCACCAAGTCTTTCACATCTTCGTTGCTACTGTGAAACGCGCTACCCCTCAAATATGTCTGCTCGAGCGATTCGAACAAACGATAATCGCGAGCTGCTTTTGTGTGCGCGGCAGACAGGGTCTTCGAGAGTAGTCTAACGCGGTGTTTCAATTTTTTCTTCTGCTCGAACGGCTGCTCGATCAGCTTCGGATTCTAGCGCGACAGAGAAGAATACTGTTGTGGAAGGGGAAGGTAGAGTGGGGAGATAAGTCTTGATCCGGCGAGTCTGTGTCGAAGCGTAAACATTGGAACCACCGAAGGATCGATGGTAGGTGGGGGAGGGGGGGGGGGGCAGCAGGCGGGCCGAGCGAGAGATTCCCCTTGTCCTTGCGCCAAGTCGCATGTCGATCAAGTAGAACGGGCCCCTTAGTTTCACGTGGTTAAGGATAACCGTGTAATTCTACAACGTAGAATCCTGTTAATAGTTGACTGAACGTTCTTCGACAAGAATGCACACCTTTCTCTCCGCGCCTCCGACTCGGACCGGGAAACGCTCTACATTATGCAACTATTAATTATCGTTCAGCTCCTGCCGTGTCGCTCGTGATTCATCGCGGACAATGACAGAACGAGGACTTTCGGATAGAACGCGTTAATCGATACAGCGATAAAACAACCGGGGTTTAGCACGCGCGCGCTGCGCGACGGGCGAGCGTTTACCGCGCAAAAACAAAGGGAAAGTAATCTGTAATGGTGAAAAATTGTGCGAGCGAAGGACACCCGGAACACGGTAGCGATCGCTTAGCTAAAACTGTAACGCTTGAATTTGCACAAGCCACCCCGCGCGACTCGTCCCATACCGCTTACTCGATCCAGCGGAGGCTTATTCCGGTAGACAAGGAAAAATAATAAAAACAAAGGAGACAGACGTATATACGGAGTCTGCAAAAGTAGACAGATTCGCGTCATGTTTCGAATCATTTTAATCGGAAAAAACTCGGCAATCCACCGATATCGCATACGAAAAGGTCCGACGAACATTAGCGAATTTGCGTCGACGGTCGATTTACTTCGTCGAGCACGAGTCAATTTCTCGAAGAGAAACACAATCCTGCACCGCAAGAATTTGACTTGGAAACTGTGAAAGTTCGAACGAGCAGAACCGTATTTTTCTTCGAATTCGATCCGGTGCCGGCGCGAAGCGAAAGGGCAATCGAGGTTAAAAGTTACACAGTTGAAAACCCATCGGACATCGCGTCCGTGTCGGCTATTTTTATTTGTCACACATCAGCCGGACCGTAACTAGGTTTCCGTTAGCGACCGACATTCTAATGGACACGCGACTACATTATTTGCCCAGGCACTGTGCACGATTCATCATCGTGTAATCGTGTTTCGTGCGCGAACCCGGCCACGGGGAATTCGTTTGTGTACCGTACCGTATCGGCGCCAAGGGGAAATTCACCGTGCACACACGAGCTCCGTGTAGGTACGCCCCTGCGACGCAATAATGTCCGATCGACGCTGCAGGAGGGCAAGAGCGAGCCAGGAGGGTGAAAGGAGAATGGAAGGAGAATGGAAGGAGGGTGCACAGTCCCCGAAATCACGGGGTTCGCTATACATATACCTATATCCGGCGAAGACGATGGCCGAGAGGGCTCGATAAGCTCGACGAGTCTGTCGGGTTGCCCCCCCCCCCCCCCCTCCACGCAACGCGACAACAAAACCTCCTGAATTATCCCCGCAGATATTTTGTCCACCGTTCGGATGCCCGTTGATAAATGATCGGCCGCTTAAGCTTAAACTATCGGGAGCTCGAATTGCTCTGTTTCATTGTTTGCCGGGGCAAACGTGAGCTCGCAAGAGCTCGCTGCTGCGTTATTATTTTTGGTACATAATTCGAGGTTATCGCTGCGAAATCTACGATTTCGCGGAGCTGGAAGTTCCCTTTCTCGAGTGCTTAAAGTCCTTGCACTGTAATACGGAATCAGGCTCGCGGCGGAGATTCGAAAACCAGTGGCTACCGATTTCTACTAAAAACTTGTACGTTGTCGATGCACAGGTACAATCATTAGCTAAAATCGAAAGAAACTCGCTTCCTGTTTAACGAACGAAATGTATTAATTTTTAATGGAAATATATATTTCATACGAATCAATTTAATACAAACAAAAAACTCGTACTCCAATGGTTGTCGATAAGAAACGGTGATTCCAGATTCGCGATAAAGTTCATTATCTAGGCGTCAGGGGCTATTCGACCATATTTTATCGCGCCACTTGGAGCTTTACGGGTATACGTGTATTATAATTTGATGAATACGTATCCCTATAAAATGACTGCAGGAATGTCTCTTGAATAAATCACGAGTACAACATCGAACGAACACAATCGCCTTCTCGCATTCTGAAAAGCAGAAGTAGCCGTAGTCGCAGAAAATCAATACAGCGAATAACCAAACCGACCCAACCACGCCATCGCATAAAATTCGATTCATTTTCGAAGCTTCCGAGCAAACGAAGAAATTCGATCTAGCCATTTAACACACCGAACGAACATGTTACCCTTCGGTTTTCGAATCGAAACGATCGAGCGCGTACTATTCAGCCCCGCCGAATCAGAAAAACTGAGCACGCATAAGCGACAATAAGCGTCCCCCGCACACTCGGTGAGTCATCCAACGACCGGCAAAGGGAAGCACGCGGATTTCCATGCACTATCGATCGCGTCTAGAGAACGCGAACGGGCAGATATTATACGCGAAGGCGAAGACATACGATCCGGTGTACGGTAGCCTTTTCGTTAACCGAGACGAGAGCGCGTTTTCGTCGACGAAAAGCGGAAGAGACGAAGGAGCCATCGTCGAAGGCGTTGCAAATTACGTTTCGGTCCCTTCCATCGAACGTTTCACCGAGTCGAGGGGGAGAAGACTGTCTCCCCTGTTTCTGTCGCTATATTTCGCAACCCCTAATTTTCGACCGGGCTGGGGAATCTCCGGATTCGACGGCAACGGAAGGCGACCCCAGTGCCGTTCGCGATGGGGCTTTTTTTACGGTCCGTCAGAGCAGGATTAAAAATATTGAGTTTGCTTCGCTGGGAGATCGATTCGCTTGATTAAACGCGCTGCCAGTTCGGAAGAAGTTCATGCTATTATAATGCGACGCCACGGAATGCTACTTTATCTCGTCGTTACTTTTCTATTATTTATTTCTTCTGGCGGTAAAAAATTTCTCTTTGGAACGCTGTTTGTGCTTGGATACATACGTCTCCGCCGTATCCATCGTTCGTTAAACATTCCTTAAAAAATATTTAATCTAGCGTTTAACGCTAACACATATTCGTTAGTTGTATGTAATAACTTGTATCGTTGGTATTGTACGTGCTCGTGCATTTCCATCGAACACGGGCGAAGAGCAGCAAACACCGGGAGCGCGAGGGTCCCCTAAATCACCGGTAATGAACGTAATACGCCGATCGGACCGGTCCCAAAGATTCGCTTAACAATTTACGAGCGGATGATCGACCGTGTTCCTCCGAAGCAGAACAAAACGGGGGCGGTCATGGGATCCGCTCGGGCGAGCGTGGCGGTCGTGAACGGAACGAGGCGTGAAATAATTTCAGTTCGTTCCTGCGCGCTGCGAAACGAGAAACGAGAAACGAGAAACGAGAAACGATAAACGATAAATCTAACGAACCCGTGTGGAGAATCAACCCATGGACAATCGCGGCGGAATCGATGACGGTGCCACGTGGGGGAGGATCGAGCCGCGTCTGTCTTTCCCTCGAAATCTTTGACCCGGTTAGGAGTATCGGATGACGTCATTCTCCGACAACTTAGAGACGCGTCGCGGCTCGGTTTCGAGGGACCCTCGAAAATTTTGAACGGTTTGTCGATCGACGTTAGGCTCCGGGTGAACGCGCGCGGACTATACTTTCTCTCTCGGCCCCTTGACAACAGCCAGGTCGACCGGGTCTGTTTACAACGAGATTACCGTGTAACAGATCATTAGCGGGTGGCACGGAAACGTCACCCGGCGGCGGATGAATAATGCCATTAGGCGGCGCTCGAGGACGGTTGTTCGTCAGCCATGCGACCCAGAGTAAAAATACACGGCTCGAATCGCGGACTTCCTGTCGCGGATAGTAATTCATTATTCGCGGTGACTAAGGGCCGCTGCTTTCGCGGAACCTCCGTCATCGTGCCGCTGCCCTTTGCCCACTGGAATTTATAATTCCTCGAGCAAATATTGTTTCTGGTAATGCTCGATCCTTGTGCACAGGCTAGCATCGCGACAGCAACATTACCATCGTCGGGCTAATTAGAGTAGGGTCTTTTTCAGGTGAACCTTCCCGCATAAACGAATATTAGCAGAGCCTAAGAGGCACGGAATAATAATGTCCTCCCCGGAATGATCGTAGTTCGACGAACTGCGTTTTCATCCATCGACGAGCCCCGAGTCGCGTTCGCGAAGCTCTCGTAACTTCGCGCCGAATAAATTACACGACGTCGCGGCAATTTCTCGGTCAGCGTTTCGGCTATGACGCATTTGCGTTTCCATCGAAGTTGTACCAGACCAGCGTCGGTTTGCAGCTTCGCATCGTCCCGTCACGCGTTCCGTGTCCCGTGGGTTCTATCTTTGCGTATGTCCCCGGGGCTGGAAACGATCCCGCTCGTTGCCACGCTCGTTTCGTCTAATTCCGTAAATGTCCTCCAGATACTTTAGACAACCACAGGAGGCCCGTTTCTATTCCTGGAGACGTTTTATTACGACGCGGAGCAAGATGATAAGACTGTTGCGCGAAATCATAAAAATCATCCAAAGCCTCGGGGTTAAGGAAAGCCGAACGAATTATAAGAAGACGGAAGAAAACGATGAAATTAGATTTGCCGGGGCGGAAAGTGTGGGGTTTGAACGTAACGAGTTCAAAATCTGCAACCCAGCTGATACAGCTAATCCGGATTAAGTTCGCGGAGGCGGTATGCTTGAAGAGCGAATGGTTTCGGAGTCTATGTTTCTTATTCGAGCTGAAGTAGCGTAAGAGTGTTCTATGTTTGGTGTTCGGGACGATCTGTTCCGTGTGGTCGGCCAAAACTCGCGTCGTTGTTCGCCGTTGGGTTTTGTCGGCGCGGCGGGCCGAAACGCTGTTTCGGGTCCTTGACCGTACTTTTACGACGCGACGAGCTTTAACGCACTCAAACTTTCCCCTCTACCGTCCCCTGATCTTTGTAATTGAAAGCCGTATTATAATCTGGAACGTAACGCGGCCGAGATATAAAAATTCTCGGGCTTAAAGTTTGTTGTTCGTTTGGCGTGGTGCGGTGCGGTGCGATGCGGTGCGGTGCGATACGGTGCGGTGCGATACGGTGCGGTGCGATACGGTGCGGTGCGATACGGTGCGGCGCTGCGGGACGCTCTCGGCCCCGGCCACTGTTTCAATGGCCCCGCGGCGTAATTAAATCCACACGGAATGACGAATCGCAATTTCACGGCACTCGTTCGCGAATTTTCTCCGATAATCTGGGACAGAGCACGCCCGCGCGCACGGGAAAATGCGTCGCGTTCCACGGTTTCTGTTCGGAAACCTTTTTCCAGAAACCATTTTTAATGAGATCGAGAACCTCCGTGGTGCTAGCCTACTTTTTTTCTTCATCCCAGCCGCGCGCCGCTCCCTCGTCTCGGAGAATCTAATTAATTTTGCGCGGCGAGCGGAATTGTGGCTGGAGAGACTAATTGAAACGAATATTAAACGCTTGAAAATTTTTCTCTACTCTCCTGTACGAGCGCGCTTTCGTCGATCCCCTTTGCCGCCACTTAACCCAGACCTCTCTATAAGCGCGCCAACACCCCCCCCCCCTCCCCCTCGCTCCCACTGCATCCCAAAGTCAGCTGACTGGCTTTCTGCTGGTCCCCCGTGCGACACCTTTTGCTCTGTTCTCTTTCTCTGTCGGTTTCAAAATAATATATCGATCTTCTTCATTTCTTTTACCCATCTCAGTTTTATACTTGACCTGCAAATGTTTTTGATCGATACATAAAATCCACAGCCCAATAAAAATGTTACAATCTTTTATGGTTTGATAATCGCGCGTCCAGGTGATGTTACGACAACCACGGTTGCGGGCCATTAGACAGGTCTTCAGCGTCGTAGGTTTTATCGAAACTTTCGTCGGTGTATAAACCAACGTTCGCATAATTAAATTTTGTAATAGCAGCGACGCGATGGATGTAGAAGCAACAGCTTCGCAAAGTTTCGGACGAAATTTGTAGGCGGCTCCTGCCCAAGCAAGTTCGGTCTTAACACCGTAAAAGCGGCTCCATTATTTCCTCGAAGCTGACGATTAAGCCCGTTGGCGAATTTAATGCCGCGGATATCGACACGCGGACTATAAATAGAGGGAAGCGTGGACTCCCTTATCGATTATGAAACAGTAGGGCTTCCCTCGAGCCGGGAACACCTCTGGCTGTTCGTGGGAGTTATGCTCCTGAGGAAAAGCCAATAGAAACTCGAGACTCCTGCCGCTATTCGATACGATATCGTAGGGAATCGATAAAAGCGTGTTCGAACCGTAACGCGATCATTGTTGTTTCCAATGGGGAGGCGTTCGTGGGATACCTCGTCTCGTAAATAAGAAATTGCTCTATAAACTATGCAGCAACACGCCTGCGAATCCTTCCCAGTTTCCATCTGACTGTCGTTCGAAGGTGCAAGATCAAGGTCCTCCGTAATGTAATATTATCGATCAAACGAGGAATCAGCGCTAGAAAATTCCTGCGTCGACGAATGCTCGGCCCGAAAGTTTTCACCGAACATCGAGACGTAGAAGCTGTGTTTACCAATTTGTGTTCTGGAAGCGAGCGTCGACCTCGTTCAAGCTTGTGGCTTCGATCGCGGTGGTACCTGCTCCGTGGACGTCACCGCTCGCTCCGACAAGAGAAAAGAGAGGAGCCGTGACTAAGTCACGGAACATCCGTGAGTCACGAGAGCACGCCGGGTCGCACCGTGTACCCGTCGCTTCCCGGGGAAAGGCCGAAGAGAATAGACGTCGTTAGGCGCGGCTGTAGAGGCGCGGCTGTAGAGGCCCGACTCGGAGTTTTAAAGCGCCACTTAACCCTCGCTGGGTCGCTGTTGCGCCGCCCGAAAAACGGCCTGGCCCGAAACGTCGCGTCGGCTGGCCACAGGCGAGCGGAAACCCGAAAATGTCGGAGATTCCTCGGAATAATCCCGAAAATTATCGGGCATCCCAACATATTCGAGAGTTCCAAAAGTTTCCGAAAAC
The DNA here is from genome assembly GCA_028455805.1 of Lasioglossum figueresi. Lineage (NCBI taxonomy): Eukaryota > Metazoa > Arthropoda > Insecta > Hymenoptera > Halictidae > Lasioglossum > Lasioglossum figueresi. The sequence goes on along the minus strand of CM052192.1, from coordinate 615,788 downwards.
CCGGCTCGACCCGTCTCGACTCGTCGCAACCGAATACCTTTCCCACACCCGTCTCGACCATCGAATGCCCGATTTTCGACTTCATTTTCTTCTCGGACATCTCTACAATTGGCGGATCGATCGCGCCGGTCGGAAACCGAGTCCCCGATCGTTTCCAGCACGAAGCCTCCACCTCTGCACCGGTCTCGTTCCAACGGAGCCTGACGATTGTCCAAGGACGCCGATCTCTCCGTCGCATCGGTCCGTTGACATTCGGCCCGCTCTTCGACTTCTCGAATCAACCTCGACCATCGATCGGCCGTTCTCCAACCTCGTTTCGAACGATCATAGTTTATATTAAAATACCAGATTTTTTCGATAGGCTGGATCGATCGTCCTTTCCAGTTGAAAATTGGCCGTCCATGAGGCGAATCGGATTCGTCTCACGACCGGAAACAGCGCCGCTCTGCACCGGAAGTCTACGAACTAGCGAATGTTCTTCCTTCTCAGGCGTTTCCGTCGTTCCCTGACGAGATTTGGATCGCGATTTCGACGGTACGCGAGTCAATCGTCGGATCCGGTGTCCTTAAGTGCGGAACGGCGTACTCTGCCCTGAACAGCGCTTTTCTTCCAGAGTTTCCCGTATACCGTGATTTTTCGAGCGGGAGACCTGCCGAAGAAACGACGCGCGACGCGCTCGCAGGAAATGTTCCAAGTTTGGTTGACAGAGGACGCCGAGTTTCGTCGAAGTTCCGTGGATGGTGGGTGGGTAAGAGAAACTGTTTGGTGTCTTCGGATATTTTTGCTCGTAGAGATACGATACGGATGAACAGTGATCGACGGTGCCAGTTTGTTGTCTCGGCTTTGTATCGCGAGTCGTGGATCATCCTCGCGACGGGATTGTCAGGCACACGTTGCAAACGAAGGTAACCGTGTATTAGTTAAAAACTATTTATAATCAACTAATCGAGCGCTACGCGCCGCGTGGCAACCGCGCTCCCGGGCGCACGGTCCATTAATCCCCGAAAGAGAGGAAAAGCTCAAAGCGGAACCGCGGAAAGCTCTTGACCCCGTTCCGCGGCTAAATGGCCCCGTCGGTTTTTCTCCGTTTACGAGACGAATAAAAGGAATCGCGTCGGCATGACGCAACGACCACCCCCCGTTGTTCCGCCAGGTTCGATCGTTTTCCAACACCGGAACACCGGCCAGGATCTATCCGGCGAAGGAGCTGACCGGAAGGTCGCGACCGATTCTCCCGGTGACTTTAATCGACTGGCTCGCGGCCATCGTTTCAATTTTCCGCTACTCGAGCAGGCCTGACGTGTCGTTGAACGATCGCGAGCTCGTTAGACCGTATCGGCTGATGTTAGGCTTCGATGAGAATTCGATCGATCGGACACTGAACAGCACCCTGGGTGTTTTCGTTGCCCTCGATCAAATTTTTGGAGAATACAGCGACAAAATCAGAATATGATAGTTACGAAAACAGTACATCAAATAAAACAATTTCATGTTGAATTATATCATTTTCATAGTTTTTAACTATTTTTGTTTATACGTATGGATATGTACGTTCATTTTGGATGGATCATGATTTTGGACTTTTTCCCGGTAGGTTATTAGTGGACAGTAGACAGTAGACAGACCGCGTCGCGGCGTCAATATTCCTTGCCAGTCCATAAAGCCCCATGGAAAACACTCATTCACCGTTATTGACCCGTCGCCATCTCTGCTATCGACTTCAGCGAAGGATCGTCACCCTATTCTAGTTGGCGCCATTCTAGTCGCGGCCCGTGCACCCCCACCCCATCCCCTTAGAACAGACAGGAAATCGACCGGTCCGCGATTACTTTTAATTTACCGTCTGTTCCAGCATCGAGTTCCGCCGATTGCCGATCTCTCTTTCCCTCCGGTTACCCTCCGGTTACCCTCCGGTTACCCTCCGGTTACCCTCCGGCTTCTCTCCGGTTTCTCTCGGTTCAGGCAAACCGAGGGAAAAGGCAGAGAGTTTCGTTGGATTCGGGAGTTAAGGGCGTTCGGCACACGGATGCCGTCTCCAACTGTTTCAGGAGTTATATCCTGCAAGAATTATCACCGATGGGAAGCACAGCCTCCCATAGGATATTAGCAGCCAAGGTCCGTGCCGGTGTGTACACTCGGCGAGGTGTCAAAGGTCGCTCGAATCTCTCCAGAGGCATTGGACTTGGCCGAGGGTCGGCCCTCTGAGACTTGTTCGACTGCTCCTCGAGGGATGCTTGATACTTCTGACGCCATTTGCTTCGCTTTCGTCCCGTTTTCTCATCGGACAAATGCTCCTCCGACAGCACCTCTCTTCTGCGGAGAAGCGATAAACTTGACAGGATCGGAGAAAAAATGGTACATTTTCATGTTTGTGAGTTATGGCGAATGCGAGCACCGCTGTTTTCAAATAACTCGAGTGCCAGTCGAAGCGTTCATTTAGAAATAAAAGATCAATGGGATTATAAGCTGAGATCGTGCTCCAAAGGATCCGAATATATCAACCTTTGCAAAATGGCTCCTGTGCGACAGAAAATTTGCATTGCGTTAAATAGATTATTTCGATTTCACGAAACCGTTGAAAATGCAGGGTTGCCGATCGAGTCGTTGACGCGTTTTTACGTACGAAGCTGAAAAAAAATCCTCTTCGAAAGGATCTAAATATTTCAACCTTGGTCAAACGTTCCCTTCTCCCCTCTTCTCGTCGAACGTATTCTCCATTTTTCTGTCTCTCGAATAACCTACCTTCACCCGTATGTTTCCAGTACAGAACCAAAAAATCGACGCGATTATAAACGGCGTAGCACGCGTCTCGCCTGTAACGCGACAAAGCAGCCTCGTCGAGAACTTCGGGATACGTGTCGCGCACAATCCCGCGGGGAGTGTGAATAGAAGCGAAACGAGGGAGACGTTTCGTGAGGAGCGGGAAGAGCGGGAGGAGGAGAGGCTCTGTTGACCGTGTAGACCGCTTAACTTTTCCAACATTACGATTCAGTAGACAACGAGCGACGGCTTTTCGAAAACAAAAAAAACAAGAAGAAAAAGGAGAAAGAAACGAGAAGCATAGATCCTTGCCCGGCTCAGGGCCGTGCTCGTCTATCCTACGTTCGGTCAGCGATCTCGTATGCAAACCGCGCGCGACGGCCACTTCCTTCGTGCTTCGACGACCGTCGCGTCGTCTGTTGCGTTCGAAGACGTTCAGGAGACGCGACGATTCTCTTGGACACCGGAAGCTGAACCGAACGTGAGATCGAATTCAGGAAAAGCGAAGGACGACGCTGACCCTAAACACCGGCTGGCGCGCTTTTCTTTGGTATTTGCACCGTTCCGCGTACGTTTGCGGTCGAAGATTTTAAGGGACGTCCCTCTGCCCTGGTTGGATCCCTCAACGTATCGTAAGACGCAATTGAATGCTTTTTAAAAACTTTTGTCGATTGGTTTTTTAGTAGATTGTGATTCTGAATTTAGCTCTTTAACGCCCATCTCTTCAAGAATTAACGACATCATCGTTCTCAATATATTTCGTTGCGTAAACTTCTGAAAGTAGTTCACGGAACTTTCCATTGGATTCGTTCGATTCGTTTTTCGCCGATCGATCGCAATTAGCTCGCGGAGCTCGTGAATTAAAGAAGATGGTATTCTTCGAATTTCGAAGTAGCAGCGATTGTGTTTCGCGACTGATATTAAGCGATCTCGCGAGCAACGCTACTCCCGTCAAGATGAAATACAAGATTCTTTCTTGTTCGAATTCGCAAGGATTGACGAGCGATAAATCATTTACGAGGACGGAAGCTTCCGAGTAGCAAACTCGTGCAGTAAGTTTCTAGAGAAATACGACAGATTTCACAAGTTAGGTGGACCGTGTCGCTCGAGACTCCTAGGCTCCGATAAGAACTCGTTAAAGTTTCAGATTGACCGGCGACGGTTTGTTTAACCGTGGATCTACCGCAGTCCTCGAAAAATTCCGACGCGCACCGAAAACGCCATGGCAACGAGTCGCGTCGAGCTTACTACGACGGGGTTTCCAACTTGAGATGCAGGGACTACCTCACGGCGAATGCGATTGTCAATATCCTTGGTTTCGAGTGGACGCGACACTACCGAGACTGGAAACAAAATAGACGAAACGAATAAACAGGTTTTCCCGGAACGTTTGCTCGATCATTATTTCATATCGCTGCCACGGACTGCTGCGAGTTACAAAACACGCTGGAAGATGTAGAACGAAACTCTGCTTTTATGAAAATTGCAATTTCAATTAAGTAGGAGCCATTCTGCGAGTTGGGCGCATTAAAATACGCTACCAACAGCCGAGATTCGCAATCAAGGAGTAATACAATTATTTTAATGTATAATAGAACTTGCACGGTCCATTGTTGCTTCACTCGATTTGTTAACCAGGATACCTGGCTACAATAATAATAGTATCATTAAATAAATAATAATAATCTTTTAAAATTTTTCTAATATTTTTCAATTACCGCTACTCCGTACGGTCTCGCCGCGCCGTTAGAGAGAAAGAGAGAGAGAACAGCGTACGCGTGGACCATCGACGTCGACGAAACCAAAAGACCAACGGATCGCGTATTGCGTATTTCCGAAGCGTCAACGACACCGATATATTTTTATAGAGTCGGTGAACCGCGTTCGTTTCCCGTCTCGGCCGGTGCAGGATCGCGTCCGTATCGGCCAAAGGGGTTCGACAAAGGTTGTATCTGCGGCGGCGATCGAACAATGCCTGTCGCTGATAGCGATTTACAGGTTGGAGAAAAACAAAGGGCATGCACGTCTGAGAGAGCGGTTTTTCTTCCGCGTACCGTAAGAAATTTATCGCGGCCGACCCTCGATCGCGGCCGACTGGCTCGCAAGGGAGGTTTTTCTCGGGTCGCGTGATTCTCCGCGACGACGATGTTCCCGAGAGGAACAGAGAGATCGATAGGCTCTCCCCCGATCAGGGATGGTCGTTTAACGCGGTAATGACGTATAGCCGAGAAGCGACTGCAAAGGCACCCGTCGAGGAAGCCTCGTCGCTGCGTCGCGCGTCGCCTGGAAAAGGGAAAGGCGCACTTTCACAGCGGATTCGACCGACTGCTCCTCAACGAGCCCGTTTGAAATTAGCACGGCCCGATGGAAGAGAGAGAGAGAGAGAGATACGGGGCACAACCAGGGGGGCAGTTCTCCAGCAATTTCCCCCCTTCGAACGGCCAGAGAGCAGGTCCCTGGTTGTACAGGGTGCCCCGTGCCTCCCTCTTCCATCGGGCCGTGCTAATTTCGAATCTGCTCGTTGTTCCGGCCAACGCGCCGACAAAGCTTTGATGCCACCGGCACAGTACAAAAAATGACGCGGAGGAAAAAGGTGCAAAAGAAAGACGAAGGTGGCTGAAAACGCGAGGAGGGAGAGCTCAGGGGTGAACGAGGACCCAAGGGATGAAACGATCGAACCCACCCCTTTGGAAAAAAGCACCGAGGCCCGATCGATTTTAATGAAATTTTTCGGTTAATTCGCCGCGCTTTGATTCGCGTTTCGAAACCACCCCGTTTTTCCACCTCTGTGTCGACGGCAAGGGTGCGGGTTGGGATCCTGTACTGCGCGAGACTACTCGGTACACGCTTCACCGCCATTTCCCCGTGATTTTCGAAACCAATTCTCCGTCCCATTTTTCTTGCTTGCTCGGCCACGAAACTTCGAGCCGTGAGATTGCCGCAGATGGCCGAGAAATGGGGACTGTTTCGATCAACGGCTACCACCCGCTCGTTTTTACCGATACCGCCCGCCAGTTTGTTGTTGACACACGTCCCTCTGCATTCTACGGGCACTCCGATCGAGAAATTGATGCTGCGATTCGGACCGTGCGATTGCAGTCGGTAGACTAGAAGTTTAACCCTTGGACTGGTCCCGTGATCCAGGCAAACTTTGTCTTTGTAATTGCGGACGAATTTTAGTCGTTATCCCAGAAGTTAGAGGCTATCACGATTATCTATGAATTTTTCGTGTCTGCGGTTTTTTTGCGATTCGCGAACACGCAGAAAACTACCCTTATATCCCTTATATTTTCTGTGATCGTGGACTAAAAGATACATTCTCGCCTAGTTCGATACCATTGTCGAGATGCTATCGCCCCTGTATACGTCAGCGCAAATTAGAATAATTTCCGCGTGGACTATCGCGTCGGCGCGGAGATTAGCGGGTGTAGGAAAATTCAATTTTGATAGGGTCGCGTAGCCTCGCTTAATCTACGAATATTCAATTCAATCTCGACCTAGATACAACCGCGTTTCCGTGCGGCTACACCGTAAGGCAAGTTCGTGGCGGACCAAGAAAATTGCCAATAAATTTTCGCGTGCGCCGCGCCGCTTCCTCGCGCTCACCTACCGCGCTATCGTTATTAATTCGGTCGTTGTACCTGCGCGCGAGGAATCGCCGATCGATTCGTTTCGGGAGGAACCGAGCCAGCAACTGCATACTCGTCCGCATTCATTTTTCTTCGCTTCTATCGTGAATCTCAATGTTCGCAGAAATTTTTGTTAGAAATAAGTATCGATTTCGAAGAATACCGTTCGATAGACATGGACGTAGACCATTGTGAAATTTCAACGACGAAACGTGGAAGACGTTCGAGCAGAATTCCGAAGATTTATCCAGCACGGTCGCCACGTGAAAATTGCCGCGTTGAAATTACTGCAGCAAGTAGAAGCGTTTAACTTCGCAGTGCGCTCCTTTGTGTTCAGCCCGGTGATCCTTTCATCCAAGTTTTTTAATCTTCTACCCCGCGCTTTTATCTGTTATCGGCAGTTTGTCGTGCGACGCCTTTGTAATCGTTCCTCTTCGCCGTATTATCGTTCGCGATTTAGTTTAAACAGGTATGAAATTACTGTTAACGGCCTCTCCCTTCGCCGAGAATACCTAGCGAAAGCAACCAACGAACTTCGGTTGGTTACTCGATATCTCCGGGCAAACTTCAGCTTCCCACATGGAAATTTTTATCATTATCATTTGCATAATCCGAAGAGCGAGTTCGTTAATAAACTCTCGGGCTAACAAGCCGAGGTAACTTGGGCAAAACCTGCTGAACGCTGTTATCGTCTGGCGAAAACTGTGCCCTCCGTGCTTCTAGTGAAATGTCTTTTGTAGACACCGTCTCTTACGCTTGGAATAGCCAAGAGGATAAGTGGAACAAAATTTTGGCTCTGGACGAAACTTTATCAAATCGTAAGGCTGTTTTCCAATGGATTTGATCAGGTAGGCAGAATTAGCGACCGTCCGTTGTAATCGGGTACATTGTCAGATCGAAAAATTCTTCCTGCGATTATATTCATTTTGCAATTTTTAATATTTCTGCTTTCGATGCACGATAGGTAGACTGTTTCGAATTGTATCTACTTACATACTTTGATCACGCACGAATAACTTCCACTATTCATTTTTGTAATAGTTTTAACAATTTGAAGATAATACCCAGATATTCTTCACATTTTTCATTCGTCTGCCGTTTCAAACTTTATCTACTCGCTTTTAATACGAATGCGTAAAATCCGCAGTCTAACGCGACAACGTTTTAATGCTCGCGACAAATTTAATTAAATAGACAGCATCAGGTTTTTTACATGTTTCATACATGTTCTTTGCGATTCTTAATACATTCGAGTTTTCACTGCACGATAACATTGTCTGCAAATAATATCCCCTTAGCAGTGTTCTCGTCGTTAAAGGGTCAAAGTTCGAGCGCTTCGCGATTCGCCATTGTAGCGCTCGACATTCGAAAAGGATGCATTCATCTATGAGCGCACGGTTCAGAGAAAAAAGGTTAACGCAAAACTTGGAAAGGTTTTTTGTTTAAAATCATTCGGTCCGTGGGAAAAAGAGTAAAGAAATTCGCTTTGTAGCTGATAGCAAAAACAGAGTATGGACGTCTGAAGATGCGATGAATTTACGGGGACATGGTCGGTCTCGCGGGATATTCGAGCGGAACGATGGGATTCGAGTGGAAAGCACATCGGTCGCGAGATTTCGTTACCGGATTTGAGGTTTCCGGACCAGCCGACCGCCATTAAAAGGCTTGCCGCGCGGTTTCCCGTTCGTTCCGTTTCGTCTCGTTTCGTCTCGTCTCGTTTCGTCTCGTTGGTACGTGATCGACGCTCGTTGGAATAACGAAAGTTCGCGGGCCCGTCTGTTGAAACACCTGCCGATTCGCAAGCCCTTTCGCGAAAAGGTGTTAGCCCGTTGGGACACAATCCTTTCGGCCGAATCCCGACCAAATTTCATTTCCACCTTCGTCCATTACGAATTTAACGGCGGCCTGGCCAGGGCTGATAACAATGTTATTTCGAGCCACACACAATACCGTAGAAAACTACGTAATTGTTCGGCTACCTGGAACGTTGATGGACGTTCTCCGCTTTTCGAAACGTTGTCGTTTTCCTCGATAAAAAATCTTGGGTTCTCCAACGCGATTTTTCTAGAATTATACGATATTCGCATAGGGTTTTAATACGTAGGATTTCAGACATTTTTATCTAAAATTACGAATTTGAATTTTCTAGATACCAATTGAAATCGTTAACCGTTTTTACCGAGTCCGATAAGAAGATCGACATTCGTCTGAAAAATATAATTTAAAAAATATGTAACAAAAGTTTAAGTGACAGGAATGTGGTTGGATCGAGACACGACTGCCGTGAAACCGTCAGATGCATCCACCTTGCAAAGTTTAATTAAATAATTTCACACGCGCGAGTGGAGCGGTTGCCGATTGCAAGTAACGATTTAATTTTACAGTTTCATAGTAATACAGAAGTTTGAATTACAGAGAGACTACCGAGAGAGCAGCGAGAGGTATTTTGTATTCATCCTGATTGGCTGGCAAGCGGTGCTGTTTCGCGATTGGCTGAGCTACGAGGCGGTAGGGATGGAAGCGCGACGTTACAGAGGAAATATAGTATTTCCCTTTGGCGAAGCGTGTCGAAAACAATCGATAGGACGATACGCATTGTCCCGAGCATACATTATCGACTACTTGATCCGTCCGTTGCTAGGAGAGTGAGCAGAATAACCCGACAAATCGAAGTACAAGAAGAGGTGCCGTAAATACCGGTCGGGTACGTTCGCATTCGCAATTAAAGGAGTTTCAAGAATGTCGAGCCGTCGATCGACCGGCGGGAGTTTTGTTTCCTGCCTCCGGCTTCGAACGGTCTAAATCGGTGCTCTCGACGACAAAACCAAGGTAAGCCCACCCTCCGAAAATAGACGCGACCCCCGATCGCGCGACGACACGGAGGAAAACGCGCGACAAGTCCGATCGTCGAAGCGTTCTCCGGAGATAGAGATTCGGGGTTTCTGGAGCACTCGGACACGGTTTTAAAGGTCGACAACCTTTTCCGTCCCGCGCGATCGTGCCGCGCGAGCTACGCGGATCCGCTCGATATCGTTGAAATGCTATTAGGTCGCTGGCAAAACGACTTCCTGGCCGGGTAGTACTCTCGCGAGCCGACCACCCCTCGGCGCGGCGCGGAGCGGAGTTTGTTTCCATCTGTCTGGCCGAGACGCCCAGGAAAATTTATGGGTCTTCGTAACAACGGGCTCGAAGGACATCTCGCTCCCTCTACGACCTACGCTCTACGTCTAGTCTACGCCACTCTACGGATTCGGCACCGGCTGCCGAGCAAGACGAAAAACAAAATGGACGTCCGGAGCTCCGTGTGGTCTCTTTGGTCCCGTTACCCTCTGCTGGGGCGAACCACCTTTTTCCAACCCCTAAACAAAATCTTCGAGACTTTAAAGTTTCAACGAGAGATTCTCTGCGGAAGTCCGCTTTGAAATCAACAACCGCAACAATCAAATTTTATTTCGACTTAAAGGAAACGAATAGCATACATATATATTTATTGGACAAATCCAATGCAGTTGCCAGCCACCCCATCCGATTGACGCAATTTTAAATATAATAAAAAAAAGAAGAAAGAACTGGAAAGAAGCAAAACATGGGTAAGCGTTCGCAAATCCGAGGAGCCCGGTCTTATAAATAGTTGCGTGCACGAATTCCGCAGACTCTGTTTGACCTTTCGGCCGAGCCTCATCCAATAATACCGTGACATTATTTTTCACGATCGTCAGCAGGCGTATGTACAAAGCAAAGAGAGAGAGAGAGAGAGAGAGAGAGAGAGAGAGAGAGAGAGAGAGAGAGAGAGAGAGAGACAGCGAGAAAAAGGCTTCCGGCATAGGCGTTCGATCTTTTTCCGCTCGTATCTCCGGCCAGGCTGCGACAAAGAAACGCTCCTTGGAGGTACGTACCACGTACGTCCCTTTTGTCTGAACGTCGACATTATGCCTGACCCTAGCTCTCCCTACGCCGCTGTGTGAAAGGTTCGAGGGTGAAGTGGCCACTCGAAGCGAACTATTGATAGCACTACCAACGTGGCCTTTCAGAGATTCGCCTCGGCCCCGCATTCCCATTCGAACGGTTTCGGTGCCTCGCACGCACACGCGACGAAACCCCCAAGCGTGGATGGAACGCGACGACGAGCGACAGGGCCCCGTCGACTATGTAACGGTCGTGTTATTTTCATTGCCGCTAACTAGACAATATGCCTGGCTATTATTTCAATCGTATAATGCTTCCACGACTGCCTGGCACAGCGTGCACGCTCGATATCGCGCGAGAGCGATCGTCGACGACGACGTGCCCCGCGTATCAACTACGTTACCAAGAGCGCCACTCGCCAAAGAAATGCCTGAATCGTACGAGCATTATACTCTATCTCTCTCTCTCGCTCTCGCTCTCTCTCTATTCCTCTCCCTGGAAATCGACGGCTCCGGGACCGAGTATTATTCACTGTCATCGAATCAACGAAACTGTTTCTCTTTTTTTACCACTTTTTTTTAAATTCTGAGTCTCCGAGTCTCAGCGCCCTGCTCGCTCGCGCACGCGAGTGCACTCAGCGACGCCGAATTGGGAACACCATTGTCGCTGGGTGTTGCCTCGATATCGTATCAAAAGGGGAACATCCCGTTGTTATAATTGGGCTGCGGATCTTTATGCGAAATCAGGAGTTTTAAGGTTTGGTCGCAAGAAACGAGAGACACTTGGAAACTTGTTTCTTTCTGTAGCAAAGATAAAGTTTTCTCGCAGAGAATAATGTTTATGCGTTCCGCGGTAAAATAAATTTGCAACGAACGTTCGCCAAGCATCGTTTCACGGATCGCACGCTCGCGAATGTACGCGCGACACGGACACAGGTTGCAGACCGCAAGTTCGATAACGAATAAGCTGCCATATGCGGAATGCACGGAATGGGCGTGTACGCGTTTCACCGTAATTACGATTCTCGATATTGTTTTCGGTCGTATTATTAGTTGGAATTCCGGCGAAAACCACCGTCTCTGCGAGGACGCCGAATCGATGCGATCTCCGGCGTGGTATCGCTAGTGTGCAAGTCGCTTCGTAATAGCAAACACAATCCCGGTGATTGCACTTTGACCCATATTTTTCAAGCTTAAGGCTATGTCCACACTGAATCGACATAGAACAACTTCTTTTTACCGTATAAAAGAACAAAAACGCGACGAAAAGTCGATGTTTACATTTTACCTATATTTTTACAAAATCGTGTCAATTTTTTACAAGGAAATGCGTAATCGCAGGTAGATTCTGCATTGTCAACAGCTTGAAAATTATTCGATATAACATTTTTATTCTCTTCGAACAAGAGTTGGAAATCCGATTACTTAATGGATCATGAAAGAACTAGATCCGAATTGTTGGTGCCCTGAAGATTCTAATGAAAATTTAGTAAACTAGAATAGAGATTATATTATTGTGTCTTTCGCGTAATTTTCGAGAATAGACAATTAGCGCGATCAGCAAATTCTGTAGAGTTTCGTATTATTCGAAAGGCGCAACGCGGTTTCCATATTTAGCAGTTTTGTTTCGCTGAAATCCCATTAAAATGTAATAATAGCATAGGTGGTATTTTATCCAAAATATGATTTTGCCAAGTTTGAAGCTAGAAATTGCGATCCTGAAATACTGCGCAGGCCATCCACCGCAGAAAATGCTCAAAATATCTAAAGTATTCGAAAACCTTGAAATAGCTTCAACAAAACTTTCTCTCTGATTTAAAATGGAAAACTCGCATAGCAATCGCCCCCGAACGAGATACCGAACCGTTAATAAATCACGCGCGAATCAATTCGCAAGCCGTCGCCTAGCACCAGCAAAATAAGAAATAGCGCCGTTATTCGAGCCGCCGAAACTTTCGCGAAATAGAACAGAAATAAAACAGTCGTAAATCAGGCATCCTGGAACGGGGACGCGGCCATTATTTCCGGGAGTTCGGGGTCTCGAAGGTGCTCGGAAAGTTTGCGAGTTTTCGCGGGGCGACAAACGAGAGCACGAGTCGCCCGGTATTTTTCGTAAACAAACGCGAGGGGGTTGTTGCGCGTCGGAAGATCCAGTTTCGAACAAACCCACCCCCGCGGCGTTCCCTATTCCCCGGACCATTCTGCCGCGGCCCGGCCCGGCGTTCATCTGCGAAAACGCGAAAAGTTCGCGACGCGTGCATGTGCAACCCGATGAAAGAACTAGGAAAAATGGCGGCGGTGAATAGCAGAGGCCGAGTTTCCTCGTTCGCCCCCGTCTATTATCTGATTTCCGGCATCCCCGGCGGTATTATCTTGTCCGGCGTCCGGTATCGTGTTTAACATTTTTACGTGTATTCAACTGGTTGCCGTTCGGCCGGAGCTCATGCTCGAAAACTTTAATAAACCAGCCATCCCCGGCAACGTTCGTTTCCACCCCCGCGACCAGCACGGCGTTTCCTCCCTCTGTTACTAGGGTGAAAGCGACGAGGATCCCCTCCTCTCTGTCTCCAACGTTCCCTCTTTCTCTTTCTCTGGCCCGCAGCTTTCGACTCTGGGACACGCGATCGATCGATACCCGTTCCCCAGGAGGGAGGTAAATTTTCGCACGGCAACAAGATATATCCGGAAATAGGCCCCCGACATTAATAGACACCGGCAGCTTGGTAACCACTCTTTCGCGTCTCGCGACCTGCTCTCTCTCTCTCCCCCCCCCCCCTCTCTCTCTCTCTTTCTCTATTGCAGCAGCGTACTGCGACGATTTTCCGAGAGCTTCGATCGGTCCTAGCTCCGTGTGTTCGTCGACGAACCGCACGCTGCTGGTCGAAATGCTCGATCTAGCTGCATAGAAACGGAACGGTGACCACCTGGTGAACAGGAAGTTGCCTGCCCTCCCCCTGCAGAGTCCGTAACGAGCGATGTTTTTACCGGTGGTTATCTATTACAGATAGTTTGCTCGGGGATTTGTGGGGGGGGGGGGGGGGGGGGAAACTCTGGGTTTTTTTGTTTCTGGCTCCTAGGATTGATTTCCAGGTGTTGGCACGTCCGCAACGGCGCTTTTCACGTTTTTCGTATCTAACGTTGAGTTTAGGATAGTAAGCAGTACCGAATAAAAGTGTATCGTAACTAGTAACCTCGCCTCGCGTAATCAATTTTTGGCATGCTCGTTAGAAGCAGTACGCTGCACAGACGGCGTCCCTGGAGGGTCGAATATGTAGATATCGTGTGCGAAGGGTGTGGCTTCTGTTAGAGATTTCTGTCTTGATATACATACGCTAATGACTAAGAGATTGGACCCACTCTGCGAATTAACCCCGGTACGTTCCTCAGGGTGAAAATTTCCATTTTCGTTCTTCAGGCTTAGGCACCGTATTTTGTTACTTGCGTTGTAAGATGTACCTCTTCGAAATGGAACAGTATTTACATAATTTGTTGATTTATAGGGAAAAGCAAAAATAAATGATCCTCGGATACACTTTTTTGAACTTTCAACACGAATCGAGAAAATGGTGGGCGTTCCATTAACTCTTCGCCGATGTTATCGATGAAATTCAAGCTGCACCGACCATTTTATATTGTCGTATAACTGCGCTAAGTATTGCAATACTGCTATACTCTACGAGTTCGTTACAGCCATCGAAATAGGTCCGAGTCTGCGAGAACGGCGGAGTATTAAATTTCGATTATTTCATGATCGAATGAACTATTTTCGTGCCGGAAGGATCTTTATTTGCCTAGATCGGCAATTTCGAGCACGGTGCGCCGTGGGAAATCGTTAGGGACCGCCATCGATTCCCGTCGGCAACGAATTAGCCGTTTCGGATGACCGCGGACCTGCGGGGTGGAACATTACGCTCGCAGCTGTTTTTAATCGGCCGCTTTTACCGGTCGCAAAATAAAGGTTCGCGCACGTCTGGCCGTACGGGTGTTTATGTAAATCCACACTTTCATAGACTATTCGATGAAACGCGAGATCGGCCGAGCACACGGTCGTCCGCGGAGCCCGGAATAAAAAGCTTTGACGCTTTCAACCTGATCTCCGCGCTTGCACATAGTCGCGGCGCGGCGTCATACGGCAGTTTGTAGTCTCGCTCGGTATCGTAATAAAATCACAGCCTCGACTGAAATCATTATTGAAATGGTTTAAATAAAGGGGAATTCTGGACTTTTACGTTCCAATGCCATCATTCTACCTGTCACGAATAATCTCTATTTTTGAATCGGTTCTGAATGCTCCTGATCTTACGTTGCGTTCACGTAATTGACTTCAAAAAATTCTTATCCTTTTCTAGAAATAAATTCTTTTCGGTTACAATTAGAGTAACTTTATAAGCAGAAACACCTGTTGTATTTATTAACACAATTTCGACTTTTTAAATTTTGCATTCGGTGAAACGATTAATAACCGAATGAATTGTAAAAATGTATAAAAATTCAACTTGATCCCTTTTACAAGGCAACGCACACTCAAAGTATACGGAAAGAATTAATGGACGTAAACCGTTCTAATGGAAGCTCTCTGCACCGGCGTTCTAAAAAGGAGGCTGATGGTAAGCTTTCAAAAAATAATCTCCACTTCTGCGCCTATCTGTACGTTCTTCAAAAATTATTTATTAAAATGGGTACTACCAACTGAAAGTTCGATATGTTATCGGTGCCGTTCGTATTATATGGAACGTCCAATTAATTAAAGATTGCGCTTCGGTGCATCGTTCAAGGAAAAAATCCGTTCGGGGAAGTTGAAGTTCGAATCGGCGACGATAACGAGGCGTTTATCAGTCGCTGAACGACTGATATCGGAGCATCTGTCGCGAAATTGCGTTTTAATTTCCGCGCCACTCTGCTAGGAGTCTTTCAACTGGGGTTTCCTTCGACGAACGGCAAGGGAGAGGATAGGAGTGAGCCGAGTGTGTATTTTTAAGTGGTCACAGCTGGAGCATGCTCCAAGATTAGATAACAAGCCCTTCGTTTCGACCGAATCCGAGAGGGATTTTCTCTCTCTCTCTCTCTCTTTCTCGGAGTCAGTGGAAACGGCCGAGGAAAACAGTCGAGGAAAATGAACAGGAAACACGGAAATGAAATGCCCTCGAAGCCTCGGATTACTTTTACGACAAACGGAACATAAAATAGTAAATGAACAGGGAAGTTTGGCAACGAGAACCAATCAAATTTTCATGCGCGTGCAACTTCTCCTCAACTTTCTAGATAAATATCGAACTTTCCAAAATCCTATCGTTATTTTGCAACTCTGCTTTCCCTGACGTTGCTTCGTTAAATAATACGATTATATAACCAGCTCTTCCAGATAGTCGCTGGTTTTTCCTAGAACACTTTTATTTCTGTTTTTTTTTTGTAACATTGGTTCTTTACACTCTTATTTTTTTTATGTAATTCGTACCACTATTTTTCACTATGTTTCAAGTAGATCAGCATATCGTGTGGGTTGAAGTGGCGCATTTTCCTCTGGGACCGCGTTTATTGTTTATCAATTGTTGGTACCCCGGCTCCCATAAATCCTTCGAGAACGGCCCGCATTTTGGACCGGCAGAGTATAACTTTGAAGATGAGCGCGTCAATTATCCAAAAGTCTCATCCTGATCGACGCGACACCTCCTTTATCTGGCGATCGATGGGCAGATAAGTCATGAATAGTTCTCGCCGTAGGATGATCGCATCGTTACGTCATTTACAGTTACGACTCCGTATACGTAAAAGTTGTAGCTCACCCCACGGATTTAACAACGCGCCGATAAAATCTGCTCGTAACAATGACTCGTGAAACGTCTTCTTGAATGCTGGAACGTGTACATTGTACGTTAGTGTACCGGGTGTAGTCTCGTTTCTATCTGTGTATTCGAATCTGTTTAAAATGTACGGGAATCGATACCAAAGACCGATTGATTAAACATGATCATTTTGTGAAATATTCTACGTAATATATCGCGGCTAATAACCGAAGAACTTATGCCGTTAATATATTGTACATTCGTTACCCTGGGATCTGGCTTTATTATTCGTCTAATGATGGCAGCGATCGATTAATATTTATGCTGTCCGGAATAAACACCGAACTTTCTCTCTCTCGCCCTTCCTGCCGATACCATAGCGATCTCTCATGTAACTTTAATGAGAATAAATTATTCATTAACGCCTATTTCGCCGTGAAGAATTCCCGAATGTACGCGCACAATTCCGCCTCTGGACAAATCAAATTCGTTAGAGTGTTTCCGGCGATCTTAATTGCAACGAGGAGAAAACTAGTCCGCGATCCTTGTTGGAGGAACGTCTCACAGGGATTAGAAAGCTAAATAAAAATCATTGCGCAAAGAACGCAATTATATCTTATTAAATTACTCCAACTATTGCGTAGGCGGATGCTAGAATCGTTTCGAGACATCGCAATCGCGCGTTATTTCCATAATATCGAACGGACCGGAGGAAGGTTGAGGAGAACCAACAAACAACTTCACCGTTTATTGGAAATTATTTTGCGTTGATTTTACAGTGCAGAGTCGCGTGAAAGGTCAGCCTAACGTTAACACGAGCTTAGTTATTCCGGTTAACGAAGTCAAGCAGACGTTCGATCAACTTGATTCTGGTTTATCCTTAAGAGACTGTGTTACTTGAAGAACACGAAACTTGCACGAGGATGATTAACAGGAATACGATTAAAACCACAATTTATGAATCGTCACGGTTTCCCTTACGTATCTCAGCTTTTAGGCTTCCTGTCTTTGATGACTACCAAACGATAAGTCTACGCTTTCAGGATCTCATAGCGAGCCCACAAGTTTACAAGGAAGAGCGTTTCCAGGATGTCTCGGCAGGATACGCGCCGGCGAAATTTCGCAGCGGGCGTAATTCCAACAAACGGCCGGATCAATCGCGACAATCTCGTTCCGCAGACTGCTCCGCGTGCAAATAGTCGCCATTTAGACTTCTTCTTGGCAGAAGGCGAGGGCGATATATTAGGAGGATCAGCGAATTCGAGACACGTTCCGTGCAACGGCGCCGATAAACACGCGCGGCCCAAGAATCGGATGAGGACGAGGACAAATCCTTGGACTTGTCTATGTCCTCGCATTTAACGAACCGCGGCCGACCAAGGGGGAAGGTTCGAGCACGTGGCGTCCAGATGTGTCCCCGTTGGTCCCCGATCATCTCAGGAATCGCTGGGGCCCGTTTTCTACGCTCCATTGGTCGCCTATCGATGTGCCCTCTTGCTCGCCCGTGTTTGCTGCGCGCATGAATAATCTATCGGGCCACCCGATGCACGCTCCGAGTCCCTTCACCTTCCAATGGGTTCAACATGACACAGAAGCACGAGGGAGTGTTGCCAAATGTTGAAAATTCCCGCGAATTAATTACTTTACGGTGGACAGAAAAAGTATTTACACGATACGTTTCCGATTCTCGAAGAATTGTCTATATTTAAACTTAAATAATCATAAGATAGCTATAGTTTCTCGCGCCAGTGTCGCGAGAAACCGAGATTTGATACGAAGGATGATTCGAGTCCATTCGTGTTCAGCTAAATGGTTGACTGTGCGCCATTGTTAGACGCTGAACTGTAAGCGCGAAGGAAAGAGAAGCGCTTATCAATTACTTGCTGCCATTGTTGCGGCTTCGTAGCTTATCCGCTACCGCGATTCGGTTGTTCGCAACTGATTTTACTGTACACCTAATTCTCCTGTTTTTTCCTCTGTGTGTCCCTCGTTTCTTTTTCTCTCTCTCTCTCTCTCTCTCTCATTCTTTCCCTCGGCTTTTACGCACGACCGATCGTCGGCAGGATGTGTAAACATTCGTTCTGCTTCACCGAGGTCGCTGGTGTGTATATAATCAAGTAGAAATTTAGTTCCTGCATTAACGTGTCATTTATTGGCAATAACACGACATAATTTGTCGTGTTCCGCTGCAATATGATTTGCGTATACCGAGCTTGAACGCAAATCTATTTTCCCGAGCAAGCAATGTTCAAATCAACGAAGATAATTTTACAAGAAAATATATATGTAGACGTTCAAAAAATGGCAGATAAATATTACGAGAACCAGGGAGGTTTCAAGGGAAAATAGATGTTCCTTTGGCAAGGGTAGATCTTGCGATTCCATTCGAATTGCACAAGATGACCCCCGTGTTCGCAGCCAACAATTCAAGTTTTACGATAAAATCGACGAACGAAGGTACAATTCGAAACACGCAATCAGGAGGAGACATAAACGATTAATGGGGTTCGGTTAGCTTCCCTGTTTACGAGTAGTCGTTCGGGCAACACGTGTCGCCGACACGCTTTCGAGCTACCCCCGTGCATTTACCTCGACCAGAGATCATTATTCCCAGCCCATCTACGCGCGATATTTCTTCGCGTCGTTCGATCCTCGATGAACGATACTCGAGTCATATATTTTTCGGACGCTTAAACCCGGCGTCGAGTCGCGTCGTTTACATATCGAGGCAGTTTCCCGCACCGAGGCCCATTAACGTCCCGAACTCGCCGCGATCTCGCCACATAAACCTTGAAAACCGAGACTGCAAAAATTCGGATAATCTGTTCGATATCGTAAAACGACCGCCGATATCGCTTGGGAACTCGGAAACTTTTTGGAACATGGACTGGAAACTGGTTGTTGCGAGATTCCAGTACCGAGCTACGAAGCGATTACTCTCCCGTCTTCTTTTGTTTTCTTTTCTCTATAGAAGAGCCGCGTTTAACGTACAACCGGTTTAAGAGCACTTGTAACGTTCTAAAAATCAGATTACAAGTTTGATGCGCGTTAACGCAACCTAATAGGTGTGCCGGCTACAGTTGCTGCAGAAATATCCGGCTAACAAATCATGTGTCATCGCGTTTTTACGGAGTCTCGCTCGCTGTGCCTCGAAACCGTTGCTGTTGGAATTTTCTGAGGCAAACGTGGACATTCGGGGTAATTTTCATGTCTATCAAGATAGCATCCAATATTCTACTCTCTGTATCATTTTATCGATTTATCTTTAATTGCTGGTTGTATTCTAGTTTATTATTCGAGCCTGTTTTCAAGTCCGGGGTGATCCAGGGGATCGAAACGGTGCGGCGTAGGATCCCTGCCGTTAACTGGATCTCGAGCAAAACGGTTTTTAATACAATCTCGTGAGCGCCGGCCTGAATTTCCATATTCCGTGTAACGCGATAATTATCCCTCCATCCAGGTCTGACCTAGTTGCAATTAAACGCGGGAAGAGTTTTCATAGTCGCGTGCCGACAAAAGGCAGGAAGAAAGGAAGGAAGGAGGAAGAGACCGAGCCAACGTTGAAGAGCGAAGGAGTGTGCGTGCTCGCTATTTATAGGCGCGATAGAATGAAATCGTGACGGATAGAGAGGAGCGAGCCCAGGACCCCGGGCCCCGGCGAATGGAGGAGCGCTAGTCCCCTGGTAACGCGTCGGTTAATTAACCCCTGGCCTAATTAGCATCGAGACGCGTTATATCGGCGAAACCGGTTTCCACTGGGAGGGTATCGTTCGGGGGTTGTTTCTTCTCCTTGGCATTGATATTCATGACCGCGTCAAGACGCCGGACAATCGAACAAGACTGGGACGAGAGTCGAATAGACGAAAAGAAGGATGACCCCTGAGAGGGGAATATTCCTCGTTAGGATAAACGTTGCAACGTTGCAACGTTCCCCACGCGGAAATCGCAATGTTTTAGGAGCTCGGTTACACGTGGAGGATGCGAATAATAAAGGAGAGGATTCAACGTTGTCTTCGGCTTCCGTATTATAATACATATTGGTACTTCGTTCTCTCGCTTTTATCGATGTAACGTGTCGTAAATCAATTAAACAAGTGTTCCGTAGGTTCCTCGGGAAGTGTTTCACGGTATCTACAAAAGGAAACTGAGTGAATATTCACGTTGAAAATGTCAGAAAATGAATGGGAGAAGTAATGCGGTAGCAGGAAACACCATTGAAATCTGTTCGCGTTGCAAGTTGTACTTCTATAAAATAAAGCAGAAGTGGATAAAGTATTATTTCAGAATATTCTGTGCAATCATTTCTTGGTAGCCCATGGAGGTTGAAGATTTAATCTCTTTACGCAAAGTATATTATCCGTCTCACGAATGGTCGACTAAAACATCGCAAAATGGAAGATCGAGGTGGAAAATTGATCGCGCGAGAACGCATTTCTATCGGCGTACACTAGCGAATCAAGGATTTTAAAATTGAAAACGCGAACGACTGGATGTTGTTTGCCGTTGATAGTCGTTGGTTTCCCATAGCACTCGCGCTTGTATCGCACGGAATATTGTTAAAAATGAACAATTTTTTCGCGGACGCGCGTCGGCGTTGGGGAAACGATCGCATCGAACAATAAAAGCCCGGGAAATGGAACCAACAGGCGAAATAAAAATTTGAACAACTCTTAAATTCCGCGCATTGCCATATTTCTCCCGCGAAATTGCCGCTTTTACTCTGGGGCCAATCGGTGTTTCTCATTGCGCGCTATTACTTCCGGTTGGTTAAGTGGAATTATTAAAAGTTTCAAATTGCCTCTGTCTCCCGGGCCCGGGCAACTGCCGAGAAGTCTTGTTCTCGAGGGGTGTGTTTAATGGTCGGGGAAAGTTTCCTACTGCGAATTAAGCGCTAAGAACAGAAGTGAACTTCCAAATAGAACTATCAAACCTAAAAACTCTCTTCGGCTCCGATAAAACATCTGATCTAACGCAAGAGCTGCTAAGTCATTTCCAGCCCCTCTCCCCGATGTAGAATTAATCTAAAACATTAAGAAGTAATCTACTCCACGATATTTCATCTTGTTGCCGGAGCGTTCGTTTTAACATAATACGGAACAGAACTTGCAACGACCCTCTTCCGCGTGCTACATCGCATTCGTTCCAAAGTAAGCTTTATACAAACACCGCGCAGCATTTACATATTAGCATTATTCACCGTGATGCTATCTTTTCTACAATTTCGCCCGAAACAATACAAGACCCGTCGAGGCAAACATTTCACCGGCAGCGACCTCTCTCGCGGAGCTTCTCGCCCGCCAACACGCCATATAATTAAAACACTCAGCCGTCTAGACCCCGACGATCTTTCAGTCCGACGATCCTCCAATTATTCTACCGGTAAATATTCACGAGGCCATTATAGAAAGCGGATGACAGTAATTTGCGTGCGAGCTGAGTCGATCGAAGTCGGACGGGCCGCCCAACGCGTGCCATCGGGATGCAGGATCATCCGTCGATCGAAGATCTTCGCCGCGCCGCGCGCCGTTACGCTTCTTCTTCGCGACTATTGTAATCCTTCGGGGACGTTCACCAATTGTCGATGTCTTTCTATGCAAGTCAAGCCAGTTAATCATCGAATAACGAGGAGTTAAGTAAAAGTTCTATGAAACATAATAATATATTTTATTTAATGGCAAGACATTTTGGGTCACTCCTAATCTGACCACGTGTAGTACATTTTGAAACATCTGCCAGAGTCGGTACAGTGACGTCGTCTCTGCAGGGTTAACTATCGCAGTTCACACTGCTCTTTCTACAAATCTCTATTTTCATTGTCCCTAATTACATTGTCTCCTTCGTTTCGTATTGCCATTTTACCGTAGAGCAATCGCACGCTGCACCGTGTAACCAACTTGCAGGCCAACGTTTCAAACTCAATCCTGAATTACTGGATAATCTGAAACTCTATCCATAGTCGTACTCCCAACGCAGGTAACTCGAGTCACATCTGGCCATGTGGTTCGTCGAGCTACCGCGCGTGTACTCTCGGGGAAACCCAAAAATCTGCACGTTTCACGCTCAATTTGTCACCGATTGGTCCACAGTTAGAATCGCCAAATAATGTGGAAGGTGTCTCAGAGTTTTCCTCGTTACCAATGTTCGTGCCCGTGATTGGTAGACCAAGGATTTTATGCATTCGTGAGAAAAATGAGTAGGTGCGATTGAAAGCGGTAAACAGATTTAAAAAATTTAAGAACATCTATGCATTGGTTGTAGCTAATGAACATTGTTAAAGAATGAAAGGGATTTTTATTTGGCTCTTGTTTGTCGTGGCCGATGCAAATAATTGTTGTTTTGCGCATAGACCTCCTTCAAATTGATTGGTTAAGCCCATTGCTGGCAATAAATTCACAAAGATTCGTTCGTCTTTGAAGGTTCGCGTCAGGCTCTGTCCTTAAGTAGTGTCAGGGAGATTTACAACCCCTGTCGTAAATCATCCTGCACGACTCTTTATGCGCAAAACACCCGGTATGCAGGACGCAGCGACCGCACCGCAGGAGCACGAGACAATAGGACACACTTCGTGCAACATGTGTTACCAGCTCGTCTAAAGAGAGGGAACACGCTATGTAACCGTGTGCGGTGACTCGGGGTCCGGTTCGGTTGCCAGTGTGCGCACAGTGGTCCCAAACCGGGACTTGACAGTTCAATATACATAACTTTCCCAGAACTTTCAGAAAAGTACCATTCCTCTGTTTCGTTGTTAAAAGGATGACATTTCTAAGATGCGACTTCCCACGAGGTAAAATGTTAATGAAACTTGAAAATATTCAGCATCGCGACGAAAGGATTAATTCGATGGAACGAGGAACGAACAAGGATGAAATTAGCTCGGTCCGCTTCGTTTCTATGCACGAATTGCCTCTCGAACGACGTTGCGAACCACTGTGGTGTTGTTAAAAGGCTAGGGTGGTCCGGAACAGTGTTCGAGAGTTCAGTTCGGTTCGGTTCACGTGCGTGCCCGGATAGCACCAAACCGAGTGAACAACCGGCAAAAACCGAGAGGAGCCAGCTGGTCCAGCCGCCGCGCTCATACAGAACCCATTGTCAACCCGGTGATTATGATGGCTCGCGATGAAATTACTACCCCTTCGACGCAGGCGGCGCGTACCGCGTCTGTCGGAGGACCGATCCGATCGTTTCGCCGGATTAAAGAACAGCGTGTGTACGATTTCCGAGCATATGTCTGGCCCGGGGACCGGGGATCGATTAACGTCGAGGCACGTGCGTGATCGAGCGAACAACAGATCGCGTGACGTCGATTAACGATCGTCGAACTGCCGCCTTTGGACGAGCTTCCAGATGATTTTCGGCGGCTGTGACTTTCTTCGTAGTACATAGCCACCTTGTCTCCGATCTCTGGCATTTTGATCGCGCGAACACGATGCTCCGGATAGTTCGATTAAAAGTTAGCTCTCGAGTTAAGTTCATCTACTCTACCAACCCTGTAATTTAGTTGGAAACGCTTCGAACGAAAGCTTCGAACGAAAGCTTCGAACGAAAATGGTCTTATCATCGATCATTTCGAAGGAGAATATTTGATAATGAGAATGGTTGAGCTGTGATTTATAATAGAAGCCGTTTCGTAGACTCGGCTATCTCGAGATTTCGACGCGTTCGCTCGCAATAATCAGGCGCTCGCTAATAAACGACCACTCCGCGGACGAAAGCGAGTCGCTCGACCGTCCCGTTTAACGCGAACCAGTATTTCAGCGTTTATTTCAATTCGAGATAAACAAAACCTCGCTAATTGACGAAACAGTGCGGAGAGCACTCGGCGAAACCGGACACACGGGAATTTGAAGCGAGAAGGAGTTGCAACTTGCAACGGAGCGGAGCTGTAGCTCGGAACGAGGCAACGTTTTCGCTTATGGCCTTAAATAGACGCCGGACGGTCGGGTTTAAAATTATAATGAGTTATTGTCCCCGGCGCGGTGCGGTTTAATCGTGCGCCATTAAGCCCGTCCCCGTCGACGAAAATCTGTTAAGCTTGGGTTGGGAGATTCGTCGTGGTCGTTGACGATCTTTCCCGGGTTGGAACGCGTTAAAAGGAAGAAGCGGACGAGAAAGACGAAGAACTCGGGAACAGGAGGACGGGGGAGGAACGTTATCCGTAATGTGCATGGAAATTTTTGCGGAAGCGAGCGATCGCTAAAGAGAGAAAAAACCGTTCGCGTACGAACGGACTCGAGACGAGTTGAATCGAGTCGAATCGAGACGAGTCGAGTCGAGTCGAGTCGAGAACGGATCGAAGATGCCAGCTGACACGTTCCTGACGGCGGAGCAGCCGGATTGTCGACGAGATTATTGCCCGAGCCGTCGATGAAATTGTACCGTTCACTCGAGTCTGTCGAGTAGCACTCGTGAAGCACAGGATCGCGGCTCGACCCTCGCCTCTTTGAAGGCCTCCACACTCTCTCCCTCTCTCTACCTCCACCTCATCCTCATCCTCATCCTCATCTTTCTCTTCCTCTTCCTCTTCTATTTCCCCTCTTCTATTTCCCCTCTTCATTCTCCTTCGCCCTTCGCGAACGATATTTCCAAGTTGTTGCGAGAGGCTGATTGCCGACTCGCGAACGCGGGCAACGCGACGCGCCCGCTGCTCGGCGTACTTGGTGAAAATGCATTTAGAATATCGAGCGTTCCTTGCCGACGTTCAAAGGAACGACGCTTAATGCAAAATACCAGAGTCAGACGGCTACAGACAGACGAAGAGTTAGAAGTAGACTGCGGAGAATGTTACTATGCAGATCTACACGGTTTTGCGGGTAACTGGCTCGACGCTCTAACGACCGGCTACTTTCGACCGTAATCCTCGCCCGGAGGCGATTTCCGACGGGAATTTACCAAATATGACTCTTCCTCGCGGTGTGGAGAAGCGATTTATCGTTGCTTTCACCTTGAAATGCAAGGCCGAATTCTTTTCAACGCGCGCACGGCCATCGGCGGGTCTTCTCAGACTCGGAAATCGCAGTTTTAACAACTACAAGTTTTTAAGAAGCGAAGAGACAAAAGATTTAAACAAATAACTACGTGCACGCTATGTCGCTCGTAGGTCGAAGCGGTTCACAATGTAGACGTCGAGGATTGAAACATTCGTTTCTCGGTCGAACATTCGGAAATTCGCCAGTCGATTCCAGCACCGTGATCTAGCGATCAGCGAAGGATCTAAAAAAAGAAACTCGTCATCGAGCTGAACACAGGACACGTTGACTAACAAGGCTCGAAAAAAAGGAATGTTATTCGAGCGGACACGTCTCGCAGTCGAAAACATCATCGGCAACGGCGAAACAGAGTTCTATCGAGTTTCGAAGAAAATAAAAATTTGGGTGTCGAATAGTTAAGCCGAAAGGATTTCTCAATCGACACGGGACGATCGACGAATCGACGAGGTAAACGTGAGGCTAACGAGCCTCGACAAGAGACGACGTTCACTTCTTACCAACCGACTGACTCTCCCTCTCTCTTGCTCTCTGTATGTATATCTTTCTCTTTCTCTTTCTCTTTCTCTTTCTCTGCCTGCTCTCCGTTTCTCGTCACACGTGCTCGCTCACGAGCAGAAAGAAGAGAAAAAAGAAAAAGGGACAGGTGAGAAATGTTCTACGTGCCATACGCCGTACGTAGGCGACTCGCTCGATTAATCTAACGCTGTGCAGCACACTCCTCCGGCCGTTATTACGGTTAAACTGCACCCTGGCTCACTGGTTGTAATGCCATACAGTAGTGCAAGAGACTGGAAAAGCGAGGGGTGCGAGGGTGGTGCAAGGCACGTCGCATTGATATCCACCTTCGGCCATCCCAGACACGCTCGCCGCCGACAATTACAGAATCCTCTCGTTTCACCGTTTATTTATCGAGTAACATGTAACGAGGACCGGCCACGTTTCTGATTCTCGAGTGGGATTGGCAACGTCGTCTCTCTCTCTCTCTCTCTCTCTCTCTCTCTCTCTTACTCCCTCTGCTCAGGGGAAACGAGAGACAGAGCCCAACCAGGGGGAAAATTCATTTTACGTTGACCTGCTTGCGCAGCCGAAACTACGGTACTCTCTCTATTTATATATTATTCGTTCGGCTCCGTTGAATAAAACCTTAACGAGACCGAATCGCATTTCCGGTCCCCCATTCAATGTTTAATGCTAATAGACCCCTCGCGCGAGCACTTCGTGCGAAATACAATGGAACGGCGATAAACTTGTATCGAGGTAGCTGGCGTGCAACGAAACACTACTATGCATTTAATAGATCAAAGGAATGAATAGGCTTGCCAATTCTGGATCATGTTTGCCGGTGGCAAACTAGTGGCTTCTATAGAGATGCTACCATGCTTACAGTATCGAAGCACTTCTTGCTGCTTAAATTGATATTTTTCGCAGAAATGATTATTCTATCTTTCCTTCGATAGACGTCGCTTTGGAGGATGATTTTACGGTCAACGTCAGCTCTCGATCGATAATCGTAATTGACATCGACGGCGAGGCGCGGAAAATATCGGGGAATATTCGATAATTTTCCGCGTGCAGTTAGCACTCGATCTGCTCTCGCGAGCCTAATTGGAAGTATCGCGTTCGAACTATCCTAGTTTCGTAAAAGCTGAGCCGCGTGCAAATGAAAGCTCTCGATTATTTTTCGCTCGATCTTCGAGGTTTTGTCCCGTTTCAACCGGATACCGGGTGTGCGGCTCCGACGTTTTATCGTTCGCAGATGTTATCACCGATCCTTTATCACTTCCTCCTTACCTAGTGTTCTCTCCGGGGAACGGCGACTTCGTCATTGGACAGCACAATGTGCCGACAGGATCGCCCACATGAAAGAGAGAGAGAGAGAGAGAGAGAGAGAGAGAGAAAACCTCTCTCGATAATTCAACGGGACAGGGCGAAAAAAATCAATAGTACAATCACCCCGATGGGGGGTTCCCTAACTCTAACCTGCATATACACGTAGACGCCGGCGTGTCCACCGTTGCTTTCTACCTCGTATACTTAATGAGCCAACCTAGTCGCGCGCCACGTATGTTTCACGCTCGATAATGCGAAATCGATGGTCAAGCTGCTTTTTTCAGAATCTCTTTTTACCGTCTAGATTTTGCTGATCCGAAGAAAACAGAAGTTTCCTTACGAGGAGTGGGCACCTTCCACGCCTTCAAAGTGCTGGCAATAATTTTCATCCATGTATATTTGTACGTTGTATCCAGACGCGGTCGATAGGGGTTGCTAGGAAATGTATGTATGTACCATAATGACAGCGACGTAAGAATGTTTTTGAAAGTTCACCCGATCGAGTCTACCTATAAATCATTCAGCTGAGAAGCATCACGCTTCGATGCATAATCTAGTTCTTCAAGTATATTATAATATCCTAAATATTTTAAAGATCCTCGTCCGCAAGGTATTATATCCGGTAGCGCCTCGATAGCGAAGCCAGAATATTTTGGGGCTGATGGACAGAACTGTTTTATCATCTGCTAACCCTAATAACGAGTTAGACTTACCAATTCCCAGAATATACCACGTTCCACTATCGAGACACGACCGCACCACGATCTCGGTTGCCGGCAAAAGGAGAAGTCAAAGCTCCGCGGAACAGCAATATCGAATCCACCTGGGCGTCTCCGACGGATCTTTGTGGCAGCACGCTCGGAAGACCAAAGAGATGAATATCGAGGATCGAAGTTGTCGAAGAAAGCTCGGTTTCTCTGGTGAAACATCCAAAGGAATGCCCGCAAGAGCGAGTCGAGGCGTGTCGCGTCGCGTCAGAGGACATTGTTTCCTGGTGGATATAAGGTGGTTGCCTTTTCGTATCAGTTCCAGTAGACAGTCCGACGCCGAATGGGGGTCGACGAAGCAGGGGGGTTGGAAACTGGCAATCGCGTCGGAGGACTGCGTATCGATTTCTGAAAGCGAGAGTGAACGCACGCGAGGTTTGAAGGAGCTTTGTATGTTGTAAAAAAAGCTTCTTCCTTGGTCGACGACCGCCGATGAATCTCGTTAACTATTTCGAGGGTGAGCGAACTCGAGGCAAGGATGCTCGCAAGGGTTCTCTCTGCAACCCCTGGGGACAGGGGTTAGAAAGGCAAGCACGTGGAATGGCGGACACGATCGATTTTCCCGGAGATTTTTCATCGGCGATCGGTGTCGACGCTTTGTTCGACGATCCCGACCCCTCCCGCGGATCGCGTAGACAAAACTCTTCGAGCAACCTATGTGCATCTGTTGCGCGTCGCACCTCGAATTACGTTTCACCATGGTAATAATCGGGAATTCATCGGAACCCCGGGAGTGAATATTATTTTAGTTCGAACGGCCAATAAATCGATCCACGCGCGCCGCGCTCCACCACCATCGGAGCCGCGAATAATTAAAAAGATGATCGTACTGTGGCAACATCGCGCAGACACGCGTTCACCGCGCCGCCGAATCGAATTTGCGGTTCCAAGGCAAAACATTCCGAATCGATGTTTACACTTTCAGGTACACAGGTTCGATCCGATGGCAATCCGAGAAGGTAATTTTCGTGCGATTAGATCGCGTACAAAATTCCGGGAAAATTGACGAAAAATTCCTTGGTCCTTCGGGTACGCTATTTAAATAGGCCAAGTTGAAACGTCCAGAAGCTGATTTATTCGTTTTTATCGTTGCTAGATTAAAGATCGACATATCGATAAAAGACTGTAAGAATCTTATATTCTGAAAAGGGAGATGTTCCTTTGACGTTTGCTATCTTTTAGAATCAAAGGACAAACGTACGAAAATTGCACCGTTCGAGTACATCTTACTCGCATCTCCTGAAATCATAAACGATATTCGAGTCTCCGATATTAATTATTAATGGCAGGCTCGTATTAAATATCGATGACCAAGAAAATAAACACGAGATGGAGTTACAACAGAGTCGGTACACGTCGCGATGGCCAGCCCGAGCAGGACACTGTTTCTCGTTGGCAAAGGGGTTAATATTTAATTTCCGTGCTCGTGAATTATATGGCCAGCCATTAGAGTGCGAGCCGGGTCGCATCAAAGTAAATCAAGAAAAATCCATATACCACCGAGCGAGGGGTGGAGGTCCGAATCGAAAGGTCCGTGTCCTTGTCTGGGAGCGCAACCGACACCGCAAACGCGTCCAATTGTTTGCTTCCGGTACGCGGGAGAGACGCACGGCTTTGATAACCGAGTCGATGGAGTCGCCAAGGACGCAAAGGACCTTTCCTCGGCAGAAAGGAAAACCTCCGGGGTGCCTTTAACTCCTGACTTTCGACGGTCACGATTGGCACGGATCCAACGGAAGCGTTTGCACGGCCGAAACCGGAGGTCCTGCTTAGATTTACACGGAGTTCCGTCCGACGGACTCAACTGTCATAAATAACCACGGCAGGGACAAAAATCCTACTCCCGCGGACTGCGAATATACGACGTCGGGACGCGCCAGAACGCATAAAATGTTTGCATTACTTTTATCGCGCCCTTCGCGTCCGCTTTGTTCCATCGCGCTCGCTAAATCAGTCGTCTTTACTTTCAGCTCGGTTTTAGAAACTAGTTTTTAACAGAACTCTGATTACGCAGAAATATTCGTGTTCATTCTACTTGCAAACTTTTTAGCAACTTGTGCGTTTTATGATGATGATTAGACTGCGGATTTTTATACAAAATAAAAGTTATTTGCACATCGCTGTAATGCTTTTACAAACGTTCGCAAGACCCGACAAGGTCCGGAGGATAAAGACAGGCTGCGCAAATTGGCGTTACAATTTCCATCAAGAGTGATTGTGCCGGCAAGCATTATGTTGCAAATAAGAGAAATGTAAATGGCGCCGGGGACCGCGCGGGCCCTATATCTCTAGACTTTTTCTACATTTCGAGGGATTAACATAATTTTCACGGAACAATAGGAGACACCAGCAGGTTCCTTAATGGCCGCCTTCCAACGCTAAATGGCGTTGCTCGAGAAATGCGACGGTTTGCATTTAAAGCAACCCGCAGAGCACGCCGGGCCGGCCGCGGCCGTTTTAAGAAATCGTAATAAGTAATTCCGTTCGCGGGCTTCTTTCTTATCCCGGTGAAGTTTTTCGAGCTGGTGTATTACAATAACGGAACAAAGAGGGACGAGGACGCGAGTGGGAAGAGCCTTAAGTGCCACGAGACAATCTCGAAGAACAGCCATCGAATCCGCGGCCAAACTGTATCGTTCGGTCTAATTAATGTAATCACTGACCTCGTCGAGTATACCGCCGACGATCCAGGCTATTTACTTGTCGAAAGGGTACGATTAAAAATTCAATTCTTCCCCGAGATAATGGGTTAGGAACCTCGAGCCTCGTTACTCGCTTCGCGGAGGGAAATTACTCGGAGTCTCTCCTCTGCGAAAAGGCTCGGATTTGCGAGACCGCTTTGGGACCGGCGCGCGGCGAAAAGCATTAATCCGGGGGACAAGCTGACTTGTCTCGACAACCGCTGAACAAAAAATGGAATAATCGGTAATCGAGATGTTACAAAATTATCTCGAAACTTGCTCAATCTCTCTGTCGATACGAAACACCGTGTACATTTTGAAGTAACACAGTCGTCGAAGTGTCTCTCCGAAGTCGTATTTCCGAAAATACGGCCATTTAGAACGCCAACAGTGACGCGACAGACTACTTTCATCCGTAACTACGGAGCCGTGATTCAACGTCTCTCGAGATATTACTTGAAAATTGTGGGCAACGTCGCCCAACGCAACGGCGCGCGCGCGCTCGTGTTACAGCATCATTTCCAGCTTCGAATTTCTCCTAATAGCCGTTTTCACGTAAACCCGTCTAAAGCCCCCGGCAACAACACGGACCCACCTAGTCGTATTTAAAGATACTTTGACGACCGTGGTTCCGTATCTTTTAAATGTCGCCGTTGCGGTGGGCGGAGAACGCTAAGTGTTCGTCAGACGGAAATGATTTTGGACGTCCATGTACCGTGGCTTAACAGTTCTTCCTTTCCACACACGAATCACTCCGACACACCGAGTGTACTGTCGTCGAGTGCACAATGCGCAGACTGTTCGCCGGATCCTCGAAAAGATAAACGAACCTCTTCGGCGAGCATTTGCTGGCCAGGTGAATCGAACCGCTCGGAGCGTGGCGTTTCGCGATTCAAAAAATTAATCTTTATCTTTTTCTCGATAGAAAAATTGCACTGTGTTGTGTAAACACGTGGCGAGTTATACCGCGTTTTCCCCTTTGTTCGATAAAGAGGGACGAGTAAAGCGCTCGTCAATTTCTCACGGTCGCGAAGCCACTATGAAATCTCTGGAGATAAGAGTGTCTACAACGTTAATAGCTACTACCGATTATACCAGTAAAACAGTGATCATCGCTTTTTTCGGCGGTTTTACAGGTCATCGGTCTTGTCAAGAAACATTTTGTCGTCGGGATTCTTTAAATCTTGTTTTACAATCACAGCTGACCTGAAGTAGGCTGATCAGCATTTGCAATTGGTGATAGTAGGACACGCGTGGAGATAATACTCATTAGACCGACATCGGGAATGAATTGTCGGACGTTGCAGAAGAGAAAATAAATAAATTGTTCGATAACGCTCGGAAAACGAACTCAACTGGGAAGAACGAAGAAGATAAGAGGATGCATCTGTCGGGATTCTTTTTTAAATGTTCGTATTAGCTGTTTTTATTCTGGTTCAGCAACAGAACATAATGTTAGATGCACTTGACTTTGGATTGCAAACATTCGAACAGGAAGAAATAGGGCAATTTTCCTGGGTTCGACGATACACGTACCGATTTCCTTTATGCGGAAAACTATTCATAGAATCTATTGCACAAGCCCCGATATAACAAAAGCTCGTTATTTAAAGGATTCGAGCGCCGAAGAAAAATAGGGTCATCTTCCTGGTGTAAGAACTGATCTGCATTCAACATTCAGCACACTTATCTATTTAGGACAGGGATTGAACGATTTAACCAGTCAATAGCAGAAGTTTAAAGCCCATTAAGCGCGAATACACCGAACGTTCTGAAATATGCGATCTAAACGCATGCGAGCATACACCAGCGGATAAATTGAAACTGAAAAATCTCCTGCGAGAAATTCCGTTATCAAAAAATTCTTATGCCGAAAATAAATAAAGCGGCGTCACGCGGAAACTCGATTTCCGTAATTCCCTTAAAATATAGATACAAAAATGTTGCACAGGAAACTGATGATTCGCCCAAGGAAGCTTCGTTTCCTTTTCAATTTTTCCCCGCGATAATAAATTCGTTATTAGCTTTTTCATCAGTTTTTTAAGAAACAATTTACTAAGGAACTTACTAAAGAAGAATTTACTAAATTCTTTAAAATCAAAAATCGGAATAATAAATTCTGAAAAGTCTTCCTTAAATTAAGAAGGTAATTTGTTTTTTGAAAAAGCGCTCCAATGAACATGGAGTTTTTAATTAACAGTCATCGTCCTAAGCACCCTCGAAGCGTGGCCCCATCCCGAAGCTTCCAGATGCGCGCGCAACCCACGCACTTTTAAATTCAACTTATTCGAAAATGTAGCTCGAATCAGCTTTGGATCGTATTGTACACGCGATCGCGAATCCCTCTGTGCAATAATTGTATGCCGCGGTATTGGCTTTCGCTACACAATGTTATCGAACGCGAACGATAACGTTCATCATGGGCAAAGTGGGCGCGTGCGGATCACGGTGAAAGCTCGCGCGCGCGTGCCGACGACGCGTGCAACGCAACGAAACGCAACGCAACGACGAACACACGATTAAAGAAAGTCCAGGACGAGTTTTGGACCGGTACGAACGAGTCCCTCGCTGCGCCGTCCGTCAAATCCGGACAGAATTGAATACGTCCGAAGTTAATCGCGCTCATAACGGTATACGCATGAACCCGAACGTTCAACGGGTCGCCCGTTGAAGCCTCAAGGTGCCGTTTATTACTCTTTTACTTTCCTCGTCGTTCCCTGCTCTCGTTTTCACGGTCCGCTGCCGCACTATTCATTGACAACTGTTCGACGTTTCGCGCGGACATTAACAATGGCTCGCACCGCAAATATGCATCGATGTCGACCGTGAATTTCGAGTACCTCAGACGTTTACCGTTCATGGTACATATTTATAAATTTCCCGTTTGGATAGCTAAATTACGCTTTCATTCAGAGACATCGTACTCCGGAAATACGAGACTATCGAAACTTGTAATCACGACTGTATCTGTAACGACTATCGTTTCGTTCACTTTCTCTACAAATATTCACGGATAACCATTACGCGTTTCAACGAGATAATACGCGCTTACCAAGCGTTATAAAATTGGTAATCCGACGAGCTTAAATATTTGGGATGCAGCATGGAAAATGTTTGTCGAGGTCTGAAATTATTTTTTTAAACGTGGAAAGGAGTGCGCTATATACGCTGTCTGTATTTTCAATCACACGTTTGCTTGCTTCAAAAATTATTCTTTCGGATAGAATATTAATCCGTCCGGTCGAATAAAAATAAAAAAAGGACTAAAGAGACACGGACAAAGTGCTTATCGATACTCTCTGTTTACAGTCCCTTTCGCTGGAAAATCTTGAACCGTGACGGAAACGCGAATTATTCCGAAAAGTTTTGAAAACCCCGATTCGAATCGACGGAAAAAAACGAACTATCGTCTCCACGAAGGGTGATGCTTTTTAAATTGTTTGGAAATTCGCGACAATGAGTAGCTAAAGGTCAATGGCGTTCGTTTGTTTATTATGGTGGACAGTTGGGTAGGTGTATCTGCTCGAATGTCAAACATAGCGCAGAATTCTCGGTGCAGTTCTCTGTCACGGGGAGAAATTCGGATTAATACAATTTTGAAATTGACGTACCTGTATTAGAGCAGGATCCTCGTTGTTCTTCGAGTAATCCGCGTTCGGTGGTGTATTCAATATATCGTACAGCACATTTTAACACACGCCGGGACACACTGTGCGCAGCAAGAGTCAACGAAATGCACCACGAGCAGACTGACCGTTACCACGGGTGTTCATTATTGGAAAATCTGCCTTACAGGCTGCTCTTGCGCAGCCGGCACGATACTACCGACTTCCTCCCCTCTATCGGCCGACGCCATTTCTACCAACCATCCTTCCCTCTAGCAAAGAGTACGTATAACGAGAGGCGACACTCCGGGTGGTACTTTCCAAGTCGATCGGTGGCCTGTCCCTTTAAATTGGCTATAGGCAAGCGGGAGATTTAAATCAACTCGATTTAATATTCTATTATTCTTATTTCGTGTTAATGTCTAATCATTAGAAATCTATTTCTCTTCGTTTTTAATACAGTATTTACTAATATTGATTTTCCGAAGTATTTACATGAATTTTACAAGATTTGAAAGTTGAAGAAGAAGAAATATAATAAAATGATAACTCTCTCTCTCTCTCTCTCTCTCTCTCTCTCTCTCTCTCTCCTCTTTGATTACAAAATATGACTTAGTAATAATTTTCTTATTCATTCGTACTATCGTACTACCATTTTTGCACACCGTTAGTGTGTTTCTCATACAAATATTTCCAAATATTATTTCTTACAATTTAAAACTTGTAATAAGTTTATTTTTCCAGCCACTAGGCCATAAAAAGGAAAAGGCCAAGAACAGGAGTGGCACTAGCCCGGATTACAGCACACGGATTTAGGAGATGTGCAAAAAGCGGGGCCCTAAACTGTGTGCTCTCTCGGGCACATTAGAGGATAGAGAGGAAACGTCCAAAGGTCCTAGACGTGCGGTTTTTTTAGTGGATATTGGGGAAACCGATGACCCCTGTTTTCTCCGAGTCCCACACTACCCCCTCTAGTGGGGGGTGTACATAAATGTATTTTTTCCGCAAAAAGGCCATAAAAAGGAACTCACAATCAGTTTACAATCATTTTTCCCTAACGTCACACATTCGCACCATGCCTTCCATACATATCTATCCCCTCCTTCATTTATATATCATTCCTTTAGGTTCTATTTCTAAAGTCAAATTGAATTAAAATAAATAAATTACTCTAATAAAGTAATTAATAGTTAATATATATAATATAGTAAATATATATTGTAAAATATTTATAGCGCAGTTCAACGAAGATTGACGAAGTTTATCGATCCTTACCGAATGGACCTTTAAATCGGTTGTACATATTACCTCATCTCTCTCTCTTTCTCTCTCTCTCTCTCTCTCTCTCTCTCTCTTTCTCTCTCAAAGTAGCTTCTTTGTCAGAGTATCGCCTCTTATTATTATACCTCATATCCGTATCAAAAAAATACGACGCGGCGTCTCGTCCCTGCACAGACAGTTCGATACCCACGGCAAATGACGAATGTCAACTTCCTATAAATCAATCGTGTCCCAACCCAGCGTCGAAAACATCAATTTCGAAAACCTACCACAATAATTATTCTAATTAGGAATTTTATAGATAGAATTAACTGGAGGTTTGTTCACGCCACTCGCTGTCGAGAATTATCCATATTTTATCCTTTTTTTACTATCGGGGAAAAAGTCAAGGTTCTCGAATGAAAATAATATAGAGATAAAAATGACACGTTTGCGGCCGTAACAATGTGTTTGTTTCTGTTGAGCTGATAAAAGCGCGAATACTCGTCGGCATTCTATATAGAGATTGTGAAATTTATCTAGAAGTTTGTAAAAACGACGCTGGCAACTATGTAGCTATGTATATAAGTGTCGAGATATGAAAGTTGGCGATGCGGTAAACCCGTCTAGAAAGCGAGTAGTCTGTGGAAACAGACAACCTCACGGAGGTTGGCTGAATTTTCGCAAAGTGAATTTCACTTGAATATTAGATATTATTTTCCTTGCCTTACCTTCGGGTGATGAGAGATTCGCGTTATTGTTGAGTCGCGTGCCCGATAGTGAAACGGATTGTAGCACATTATTTGGTGTAATTCGCTATTCTTTAGAAAAATATACAGCGCTTCACAAAAATAAGATATCATGGCGGTACCTACTACCGGTGTAGGTAAGTATTTTATGTCTGTTTTACAGGCTAAAGATGCAAACGACAAACAGATGTATTGTTCCTTAAGAACCGATGACTACACCGTGTAATATGTCAAACGAATCGCACACGAAATTTTAAGACTCTAACCAAATCTGTGCAATCCTCGTGAAATCTAAGATATTGTTGTACTCCTTTCACAAGTTATCACGCACAGTAAACGTGTCTAAATGTAATCAGAGATTTGTCAGGTTCTAGAAGATATTTGAATTCTCTTTCATGTTCTCGTATCCTAATCGATATAGAATTAAGGGGGGATCGTGAAAATATTAACGAGTAGTAGGTTACACCATGCTTAAAGTCACAGATTCATAACCTGTACTTGTACCAGGTTTTTTATTAGCAGTAGCCTAGAGACAGTAAACTTGCTTATAGTCTATTAACAGATAACTGTAATTACTGATTTTTAGTTGTGCCACGAAACTTTCGTTTACTAGAGGAATTAGAACAAGGTCAGAAGGGTGTAGGTGATGGTACAATCAGTTGGGGCTTGGAAAATGATGACGACATGACTCTTACGCATTGGACTGGAATGATAATTGGACCACCTAGAGTAATTTATCTCAAACATTTCAATTCAATTGGACTTGTGCATAATTATTATTTTTTTACATGAGTTATTATTGCATATAAGTGAAATTAATATTTCTGAAACCTACACAGTTTTCTTTTGCTATAAGTCGACAGCTCGGTACAGCTTTCGACGTATCGGAGGCTCGAACGTAGCCGCAAACTCGAAAGCAGTCAGCCGAGCAGCGATTGTATTCGTGGTTGTACGTCGATTTAATTTTCGATGTGCTGCAAGTAAACGGTATCGAGTAAACAACTTCGAAATAAGGAGAGGGGATAAAGATTTTGTTGTTGCAGAAAAACATTGTCGTCGTATTTCGAAAGAAAACTGTGGTTTCGATTCCAATGAATTAACTACAGTTACTTAAGTATTATATATCGCTGTTTTAGACACCGTATGAAAATAGGATGTATAGTTTGAAAATTGATTGCGGTCAAAGATATCCAGATGATGCTCCTAATGTAAGATTTTTAAGCAGGATTAATATGAATTGTATCAACAGTACCACCGGCGCGGTAAGTATCTGAATTTGTTTTGATTCTTCAACTATAGAAGCATGCGTTATATACGTCAGATTTTATAGGTTGATAACCGCAGTGTACCAGTACTTGCGAAGTGGCAGCGGGAGTACACAATTAAGACAGTTCTGCAAGAGCTCCGTCGCTTGATGACATTGAAAGAAAATATGAAACTGTCTCAGCCTCCAGAAGGTAGCACCTTTTAGCCTAACCACACATAAACTCAACACCTTCCTTTCTGTGGTAGCGTGGGGCGAGATTTAATCAAGGTACCGAATAATATTAAATAGGTACCCGATAAAGACGTATGCTAAGAGGTAACATCTGTATAAAAAAAAGAGGGTGATGATGACTAAAAAAAAGTTGAATCAGTGTTTTCAATTTACAGGAATATTTTTACTTATAAAATTTTAGGAAACATTTATTTTTACCTATTATTTTGTAATTCTAAAGCCTATTTCATGTACATGTACAACTATTATTTTGCTTTGAATATTGTATTGTAAAGATATGCCCTCGCATTTGATTCAAGAAAATACTGTTTCAGCTTTTCAAGTTGATACAATCTAAAACAAGAGTCATATTTTGAATCTTAAAAACTGGAAACACAGACTGTGTAATAAAAGTAATAATCAGTAAGAACAACTTATGCCTTCAAAGTTTTTTAAAATGAAAAAGAAAGAATTGCCTGAATACGAATTAGAAAACATTTCAGTTTGCGCATAAGTGCCATTTCATAACCTGTGGAGGTGTCTCAGTAATTACTACTACAGACCATTCGAAATTTCGATAATCTATATTTTCGTGTGCTCATTTTTGCCCAGCTTTACTTTACTTCCTTCTCTGTTAGTTGTTATTAAGATTTTAGCAAACAACAGGTTGTTGAGATCAATAATTGACGTAACGATGTGCCTTTTTGTGCAAGTAGCATAAAATTGTGCATATATTTGAGCGTGTTTGGTTGAGACATCATCCAAGAACGGCCTCTTATTCTGTATAAAAAAGAAAAAACAACTATGTTTTCTTAATCGATTATATATTATGTTGCAATTGAAACATACCAAACAGTAATTTGGTTCGCAGTAGTATATATGGTAAATGGTATAGCGTTGCATCAGCGAGTACATCAATATATGAAGCATTATATTGAAAATCTTCTGTTTTCCATTCCACTATTTATATATTAGAAGAATATTTTAAGCTCATTCGATCTTTATACCACAGATCCGATAAAAGTGTGTTGTTTACTTTTCGAGCTTAGCTTCATAATTGATGTATTAGTAAAATCATATTTAATTCTTAATAAACATCCAAAGTATCATAAATAGCTTTTCAATCATTAGGGAATCAGGTGTATAATTCTAGCGCAATTCTATTCCGAATTGCTACAAACTATACCGTTCCATACAGGTATATGCAGAACGGAAAATAGGTTCTCCATAATTATGTTACATTCTAGAAAAGAAAGATATAATCATAAATTATTTGAAACATAATATAATTTTTTGGAGTTTTGTTATCCAAGCTGTGTAGCGATGTCCTTCATTTTTAAAGTAAATCCAAACCAAAGTACGAGATTTTTAACAGGATTCCACACCTATCGTGTAATATTATGAAATTCTCAACTACCTGAAACAATATACATACATACCTCTTTATCAGCTTCGCATTTCAATGTTACACTATAAATAATGTAATAGTGTAATCTAATTCATACTACTAAAAATATTAAATAATTATTACTCTATGTCGATGAAGTCAAGCTTAAAAAAAAAATAAAAGGATTTCTTTAGAAACGATTTTCATATTATTACTTTTTTTTTCTCCTAATATCGATACTTTGGGAATTTTTGTTTTCGAATAAAAAATGCATAATTAATTATGTTTAACAGTTTATTTAAACCAGACGATGGCATGATTGACTGTAGTTATATGTACAAGGCGTAAGTAGATTGACTGTCAACCGACAATAATGCGACAGCATGTCAGTTTTGCGCACTATTATATTTTCCAGAGATGTCGTAATTTTCAAATAAGTTATAAAACTACAATACAGAAATCTAACATCGTCAAAGCATTTCCTTTGAGCTAGTCTCTGAAATTATTTAGATTCAGAAGATATTACTTTTTTGTTGTGGGAGTGAAAAGAATTTTAGTATTCTTTAATGTCGTCCACTTGTGTCTCTTCCAGTAGTATGTTAAACCTGATAGCGCCGTCATTATAATTATCGTCTGCAAATAGTATGTAACGATTATATCGTTGTTAGATTGATAGATTATTTAAAAAATCTATTTGGAATTTCTATGTTGTCTTACTTTTATGACAATTCGATTTCTATCATCAAATTCGGGATTCGATGTCCACATAAGGAATGTCGTAACATCCTTTGCTACTTGAGATGCAGTTGCTGGTGTACCATCGCTAAAATCTAAGACTTCGTCGAAGATAACCTATTGTATCGAATACAAATCATTTGAAAGTACTTCTAACAGGCGTGATCGCAGTTCGATACAACGATTTGAAATAAGTCATTTTACTTGCCTGTCCCATACCAAGAGCTCCTCCTGGGAAATATGGGTTGAAATACTGTCCGTCTCTCAAAGGTATACCAGCTGGCGGTTCGCAATAACCAGTCAACAAAGAGAATACATAATTCTGAAATTTCAATTATATTTTACGTAACGTAATTATCATTGAAACTTAAGTATACGATATGAAACGATTTTAAACGATGTTTACCTCTCCGTTGGGCCTTGCGTTAATAATGTAATTTAAATCTGGCGGGTAGGCACCGTTATTAGCTGCTCTAGCAGCTTCTTCGTTCGGATATGGCGATGGGACGTGATCGGCTAGTTTACCAGGCCGCATGAACATAGCACCTGTACTATCTGGACCATCTTCTACCTATGTGAATCAGCGATTCCATTATGGAATTGATTTTATTGATGCTGTTCAATTATTTCCATTACTGTCTAAATTCTTTACTTGGACTTCTTCCGCGAGTGCTCTAGCTTCTTCTTCGGTGTGTGTAACGCCAACAAGTTCACGGTAAGTTAGATATTGTAAGCTGTGGCACGCCGAACATACATTCTTGTATACCTCCCATCCTCGTCGCATGCTAATAATCATAAAAGTTGTATTTACATGCTCGATATATTTGCATTTGTAATACTTTGTTATATTTGTAATTACCTTGCATGATCCAACGACTTGAATAACCCGTGAAAGCTCCAATTATACTCTGGAACATGGGCACCCGAGGATGCTTGCACAGATTTCTCTAGCGCATAAATTAACGCGGTAATTCCTCCTGCTGTTACTCCTAAACATGTTAGTAACTGAAACATTTTTAATCGTATTAGCTTTCTATTATACATATTGTATTTGTGTCTAATGGTATGTTCATAAATGTTAAACTTACTATTAATACGTACATATGTGTTAAACAAGAGTTAAAGTTTTGGATATACGTTAGGGTTAGGGGTGGAGGACATCTTCGTACTATTATAAAAATACACATACCGCTTTTCTACCCTTAGACCATTGATTCGCTGTCGAAAAGTTGTGTGTTTGCTGAAACACAAATTTCTATGTCGGATAAAACTCATAAAGACTTTGGGAAAACGTTTTACTCTAAGGCTTACATACTGCTGTTAATCAAATCCTTTGAATAGATAGTAATATTAGGACATCCTATCCGTTACCATTCAAATAATGGTTACTTAATAGCTGCCGATATTTGTACCAGTTTTATGTTACTTTCGTTAGTCCTTCCCTTAATTTATCGTGTATACAAAGCGTGGGCGTATTCATATTAAAAAATTGTATATTTTTTAGTTAGAAATTCGATTTTTTTAATAGAGTCCATGCTGTGTTCAAGTATGTATGATCATGGCAGCATCACAATTTTCAGTACCGATCGCTATTACATAACATCAGATAAAATGTCTTCGAAATCTTTTTCAATCTATCATCCTGTTATAAAACGTTAGTAATCAGACATAAAAATGTGGCAATCGCTAGTAAATTAATGTATCTTTAGAAAAAAATGTCATAGCAGCCGACAAGTTGCACAGTTACATTCATGGGATATTCGGATTAGATTTCGGATGTCAATATCGTAACAGTAACGTTTCGTCAATGAATGATATCTTTGTAATATACGAGCAGACATTTCAGAAATTAAACCATGTTTCTAGATGACATACCTGATTGAATAAGCTTCCATAATTCGTTTTTAAAAGACCAGATTTACAAACTCGACCCAACGAAGCCGCCATGTTGGCCAAAGGTACAATGTACGAAGACGGCTAATCAATGTAACATCTATGAGAAAAATTTCTATGATAAGACAAATTAGATTTTCATTGAATTGTACTTCTAATTTTTTACTATGACGTCTACAGACTTGTTAAGAGA
The DNA here is from genome assembly GCA_028455805.1 of Lasioglossum figueresi. Lineage (NCBI taxonomy): Eukaryota > Metazoa > Arthropoda > Insecta > Hymenoptera > Halictidae > Lasioglossum > Lasioglossum figueresi. Next base: position 574,147 of record CM052192.1, on the reverse strand, counting down.
ATCCATATACCTCTTACTAGATGGGCTCAGAAGAAAACGTACTTACACAACTTTCAAGACTTAGACGACTTTAATCAAGGATACCAATAGTAAAGGACCGAATTTTAAACGTTTGAATTCGTCCACATATGTTTATACCGTGTATAACACCTTTTCATTTATATACATACTATTTACCGTGATCAATTATTCTATATTTTGAAATGACAGGAATTTGAATTCCTTTAGATAGATAATATTTGAAGTACCGTGCGCGCCAGAGAGTGGCTAGGTAAAGTGTATTCGTTCTATATATATATATATATATATATATATAACTCTAAGACGATTCTTCGACCAACAGCGATCTCCCGCAAGTACACGGATCGTCGTGATTGGCCGCAGAATCATCTCAGAGTTAGAACGAATACATACATGCATTGTCTATATAGCCATCATCTGGCGCTGGCGTGCGCGCACGGACATCTAATCTACAAAATATTAGAATCGTAAACAATGCATAATATTCGATCGAAGAATCAGACTCGTTCGGCGATGTTTAATTACGCGACAATTAATCATTTTGTAATTTTCCAGTTTTGTTATATATACCTGTATATACAGATATTGTAGAATTGAATACTTAGCAAAGTACGCTGAGTACTGGATTTCTGGGGGCGTGGCGCATGCGCAATTTCTGTTGGTAGACTTGGCAGTACGCTGTTGACCATTGGTGTCAGCTGGTGGTTTCGTCAGATGGTATCGTGAATCCTATAATATCACATCGATCACTGTTCCGAGGAAAACGATTCAAGATGAGCGGAGGAATGCCAGAATTGGGTTCGAAGATTAGTTTAATATCGAAGGCGGACATTCGTTACGAGGGCCGACTTTTTACTGTGGATCCTCAAGAATGCACGATTGCCCTAGCTAATGGTGAGTCTCGAATCAAGATGGACACCGAAATTGGTTTGCCGCTGTTCCTTTTCCCGGTTATTTCGTTGTAATGCGCACCGCTGCTAATACCTGATTATTCTCCCCTTTTCGCTTCGAATGCTTCGTTAGCGGATCGTCGTTCGATATTCTACGGTTTCTTCGTATATATTTCATTTGAAAAATCTTTCCGAAACTGTCGGTATTCGATTCGTCCGGTAAAGCTTCGATACAAAACAACCGGGGTCACCCGTCATTTATAACGGGTATTTTGCCGAATATTTTCTCTTTAAATACAGGTTGATGCGCACGTTTATCCGCAGTCAATGTATTTCAGATTTCTGCAAGTAGATTCAACTTTTGTTTAACAGTCGCAGAATTACAGAAACTCGTACTGAAACGCAAAGTAACCGAGTTGGAGTTGCAATATGTGTCACGTATAATTAATCCAACTAAATCATTGCATATTTTTCTATTATCAAGCTTCCGATAAAATTGATTAAATGAAATTCACGGATTATTTAAATTAAATGTATAGATCTACCGTCGCGTCTCGTTTTCTTAAAGTTTTTCAGATCTATTATAAATCTAATATATAATATATAATATAAATGTAGTATATGAAAAACATATTCGACTCAAAATTCGATATTTCCTGCGATAATACGGGATGGCTACGATTATACAAAGTTAGGTTGCCAGATAGCCATACCTTACATCCACCATTATGTGGAATGTTTGTGTTTCATGCTTGTCCTGTTTATGTTCCCTGTCCTTTCTTTTTTCAACCGTATTGCAAAACTGTTATAATGAATCGTTAGATTTGAATTTAATAGCATTACACGGTAGGTTTGAACTTGAACTTCTAATTCGATACCTACTTTATATTATTATGCTAGATATTATAAATTTCTATTTTATTTAATATTCTTACATTTTATGCGTGTACCTAATGGAAATTAATATTAAAGTAGAAAACCCATTTTCCACGATGTATCTTTAATTTTTTCGTGTTACAGTGCGTTCCTTTGGAACCGAGGATAGGGAGACGCAACTACCTGTGGCGCCGCAGAATCAAGTCTACGAATACATCTTATTCCGTGGTTCGGATATTAAAGATATTCGGGTGGTGAACAATGTTAGTTCTATCCCGAACGATCCAGCCATTGTGCAGGTAATACCTATGCGCTTTATCGTGTTTTGAAATATAATTTGACGTCGATATAATTGCTATTGCTAAGCGATCGTGGTTATTTATAGATGACGGTACAACCGTCTATGAGCCAGCAGTCGTATCAACCGCAGCCGAGTTATGCTCATCCGATGATGGGCCAGATAGGCCCGATGGGTGGGCAATACGGAACACCCTATGGCATGACAATGGGCACTATGGGACCGGTAATGGGAATACCCACTGCTGCTAGAGATCCTCGTGGACCGATAAATAAACAGCCAAGTGAGTTGAGCTTGGGCTCTTCCGAACCCAATGCCATCTCTATCCCAAACTCACTACCAATGGCCAATGTCGACCCATTACCAAAAGACCAATCTCTGGAAGATGGTAAACTGTTTTTGCTATGAACTATCCTTTGCCCAATGGCATGCTTGCTGCTTCTGCTTTGGTAATGTTTGCTAATTTCATTTTATATAATCGAGTCTATTTTGTTTCCCTTTTTTTATTAACTACACATTGTTTACGTTTTGTCGCCGATATACACTAAAAGTTTGCTTACACTTTTTTTTTCCTAATCTGCTATATTTTGTTTGTTTATTCTTCAAATTTTTATTACAACTATTGCTTGCGCTTGGATTTGTTGGATGGCGTTGCTTATTTTATCGGACAAGTTCTGAATGCTTTGTACACTTTTAAATTAGTGTTTATTAGTACATTTATGTAGGTATTTAGAAATATATTTGGCATGTACGACAGTATTTGTTATTGGACAAATACGTTGTTTTTACAATTTTTCCATAAAAACAAGTCTGCTTTCTAACATTAATAAACTACTTGCTGCGAATGAATTATATAATAGAATTTTAGTCGCTTAACATACAAATACAATATTTTCTACTGTTTATTTTTATATTTTTCATCGCGCATCGATTGTTTTCAATAACTTCCATTTTGTTGGAAGTTTCTGCATGAAAATTTGCTTTACTTATTTTTCTCATTTCGATTGATTTTGTTTTGTAGTTTCTTTTAAAATTTGAATAGCAATACAAGTATTATGCACTAGCAAGTAACATAATAGCAAGAACAGTTGAAATTTCATGTAGAAGAATCTCCTATGTTCTATTCTAAAAATATTTCTTTTCGACGTAGTTCGTGTAGAGCTACAAATGCAAATGAAATGTTGGACATCTCTGTACACGTACCATATATTAGTTTGCATATTTAGAATAAGCGTTTCAATAATTACGATTGTTAGAGAATCCATGAATACAATCGATTCGCATTATTATCGTAGGTGTATTGGATCTTATCAGCGGAGGTTCAAGATCAACGACTCCAACTTCGTCCTTGCTGACAAGGAAAAGTCCCACGATGGATCAGGGTGTTCGGGTAAGCAATCAGCAACAGCAACAACAGCAACAAAGTGGCACTATCAGCAAGCTTGGCGATAAGACGAATATGAGAACCATTCAACCTGCCCGACGCGATCATGACAGGTAGTTCTGTTTTGTCTAAAAAATAAATTGTTAGCAAAGGTGTACGAGAACCTTTGTTTGTCCCTATCACCTGTAGGACTTGTACGGTGTATTACGCATTTGTGCTTCGATTTACAGCCATGCTGGTAACAAGGCGGGAGGCGCTGTGTCGCAGTATAACGACGGCAAGCGTGACCCAATGAAGCAGGATGGACAGATGCAAGGTCCAGGCGTGTACGGGCAAGGTGGACGAGGGAACCGTGGCCTTTGGATGAACCGTGGAAACATGAGGGGCCGAGGAAGAGGTCGCGGAGGCTTTAGAAATCAACCTGGTAATGCTGGTGCCAAACCGAAGAATACATTGAAATTCGACAACGACTATGACTTCGAACAAGCCAACACCGAATTCGAGGAGTTGAGGTAAATGTCTTTTCCACGCTTAATCGGTCTTGTGCAGCATGGTTTAGTGCCGGATTCGTTTCAAGTACAATTTGAAATGTGCAAAGTGGATACCATGCAAGATTAAGGTTTATGCGTTTTTTTAAAGTAGTGTATAAACGTAATCGATACATTGCTTACGCGACGCAGCAACAAATTTATTTTTGTATCTCGATGCGATAAACGTTGATATATTCGCAGGAAATATTCAGAATCGATGCACGATTGATTTCAGATCTCAGTTGGCGAAAACAAAGATCGATTCCGGAGCTGATAATGAGAAAAAAGATGATAGCGGCAACGAAACCGGAGCTGGCGAAGGAGAACCCGAGGAGGAGCCGGAGATTGTCCATTACGATAAGTCCAAGTCTTTCTTCGATAATATTAGCTGCGAGGCTGTCGAGAGGAGTAAAGGGTGAGCTTTCAATACCGCTTTGAAAAGCATAATCATGTTGGTTTTAACACATTACCTACCGGTACCTATTAATAGGTTTCTCGTAGGTAAAGCGTTAATATCGAAGTACTACATATTTATCCGTTAATTCGTGTACATGCGTGCGAACGAATAAATGAACAGGTATCTCTGAAATTTTACAGTGGATTCCAACGTACAGACTGGAGGACGGAGCGTAAATTGAACTCTGAAACGTTCGGTGTGGCGTCAACGAGGCGTGGTAGTTTCCGTGGACGCGGTTTTTATAATCGTGGAATGGGAGGCATGTACCGAGGTGCTGGTGGTGCTGGTGGTGGCGGTTTTCGCGGTGGTTACAGAGGCTCCAGAGGTGGTAACCGTAAACCAGCGAACCAACAGCAACAGAACAATCCCGGCAGTCAAAACCAGCGCACGACCAACGAACAATCCGCTCCTCAGTCGCAGCAGAACAGTCGCGTTGTGTCCTTTTGAATGAGCCAACGCGCCACTAACTATGTATAAGTATTCACTCTAGATTAAGATTTTTACAATACGTGCTCTGCCCTTACGGACTGAGTTGAATTCGACTTTGCGAAGAATTCAATGATTCACAGATACAATAGAAAAAAGAAAACAAACAAACGACGGAGGAGTTGTGTGCTGGGAAGAGTGGGGGTCAGAAAATAAGAAGTGTGAAAAAGAAAATTCTCTGGGAGAACGGGAATCGAGGAACATTTTTTTTTGTATCGCCGCGTAGGAGTTACACCGTTAGGGAATTAAACGGATGCTCGGGGCGGAGTCCTGCGTTTGAAATTTCTCGACAAATAAATAATGAACCTTATTGTTATATAGGTAGTTAATTTCGAAAACTCGATATTCAGAGGCGTTATGTCCTACGAGTTAAGAAATCGTCGAATGCTTGATAAATGTGTAACGAGTACAATAACACACGTCGGACGGTAGAATGTTCGCGAAACAACAACTCGCATGAAGCAACTGTTTTTTGCGGTTAAGGCTTGCTCGAGCCCACACACACACACACACCCGCACAAACACACACACACACACACAACTATTCGGGCCACAAGAAACGTGCAAACTATGATCACGAGAGAAAAGAAAAACGCTATGAATCTCAACGGGAATTTCCTTTTTTTTTTCTTTTTTGAACGCGACACTGCAACGCGGCAGATGCATGTAGAGAACTGTGGGAGAAGAGAGTGTTCGAAACGGTTTCCAAGGGAGGATGGCGACTGAACGAATGAAAAACTTGACTAAGTTATTATTAAACCACCGTGGATTGCAGCTCTTCGCGGCTGAACGGGATAGACGTTAGTATTTCGTTAGTAAGGTTTCGAGAAAATAGAAGGAACAAAGTGGAACATGCGTTCGATCGCAGATTAGAATGTTAGGACAATACATTGTGGTTATTTCGGGCAGTCAGAACTTTATTTATTTAAGATGATGACGGACGTATGCGAATTAAGGTGTGATCATTATCTTACTCGTACATTTTACACAGCGAGTTTTGATTTTCGAAAAAGCGAACACACGTTTGCGATTGCGCCGCGTCGAGGAACCGTGAGCGAAACAAAAGGGAAAAAGAAAAATTGATTGATTTTGTATGGTTGATACCCATATAGGGGGTGGGCACGCGCGCGAGGCTGAATTATACGTCGATATATTGACTGTTAGGTTTTTTTTTTGAAACATTGAACAAGTGGTAGGTTAAGGTTTAAGTGGGAATGTGAGCGAGAGAGAGCGCGCGCGGATGCCTTCTTGTAGAGTTCGACTGAGTTAGGTAACTTCGAGAAACCTTCGAAGATATCTTTTTGATGTACGTGGACGCTGCGTGTAGCTCGCAGACAGCGTTTTGTGAGAGTAAGACTCTAAAGAAAAAAAAAAGAATAAAGCAACATGATGTCCTTAAACGTATAAGACGAAAAAAAGAAAGGCAGAATAGGTGTATTATTTGCGACTGTTATTTTCTTATGGCTCGCACGGAGTCCCAAGCGTATACAGATATATACATACATAACAATGAGATTTAGTTACGTGTAAGTCGAAGAGGAACCTCCGTAAGCTACCAGTAAAAGTTGCAAAAAGAAAAAAAAATAAAAGAATGCACGCGTAATAATGAGTAACGATAAGTAAAAATAGGAACGAGGAATATATGGGGGATAAGAAACAAAAGAAGAAGAAAATATAACTTTTAAGTTTTATGCATTGCGTGTGTAAAGAATGCACGGTGTATGCGGCTTTCCGATGATGAATTTTTGTTTTGTACAGCGGATATTGTGATTCCCAATGCTGAAATAATACTGAGATAATAAAATGGAAAGGAACGTTTATTGTACTCTTTAAGCTCACTGATTCACCTCGAGAGAAAGCGGGAGAGATTCGGTTCGAAAGTATTCGTAAATTTATCGTAGCTCATTTGTTTTTTTTGTTTTTTTTGTTTTTTTTGTTTTTCTTTTGATTGGCTATGTGGAACAATATTGTTCGGCACAAACGATTGTAAATTGACAGTACTAATAAGAGACAAAAAACAGAAGCAACTGTTTCGAATAAAAGAGACACGATCGTATGCAGTGAACGTACACCATTGTTCTTAATCTTACATTAAATACGAATGATTTATGTAGAAAGTGCGATGCGTATAAATACTTGATACTGTATCAATCGCTCCGGATATCTCGAGCGATTCACCTTAACGCTTTGCCTTACGTTAGCTGTTAGCTCCCCGATTGTACTACATATTATAAAGTTCGTGCGATGGGTATTGACGAGGTTGCTGGTTCTCTCTGGATATATGGTTCCGGGTAGCCGGAGGTACGATCGTTTCGCATCGGGTTCGCATCGGCGCGGCGACAGGCGAGAATTTTTCAAAAAATTGCCAGTTGTCTCGCGGGAGACTGTTGCAGAGAAATTCGAGGATCTTCGACGAGACACTCTTCCCGCGGTCTTTTCGTCAAGCGCAACTCATCAGACCTGTTCGCGTGTTGTCGCAGACCTCTCTTATCGGACGACCTCTGGTCTGCGGTTTCGTTTCGACAAGCGTGAAGTTATTCTTGTACGTGCGGCGCAAAGTGCGAGGATTCGGTACGTAGACCTCGTACGGGCTGCGACCGTTCTCGACCACCCATATGCTACCGGACTCTCCGACCCTGAGTATCGACATCAGACCTTGGGCCACCACGTACGGCCTGCAACGGACAGTGAACAGTTAGGCGAAAGAGAACGGAGACAACTCTCGGCTCGACAAGAAGAGACGCTCACGTTTGTATCGACAGTTGCTCCAGGTTCTTCACGAAGTCCGCCTTCATCACTCTAGACAGCAATTTGTTAGGACTGTCCACCGTCAACGCTGTCTCTGTTAACCCGGGGCACAGCGTTATCACTCGAATACCGGTCGTTTCGTATCGATAAGAATTCTGAAACGGATCCATTTTTATTCGTCGATTTTTATGCTATAAAATTTTCGAACAAACAGATCAGACGTTCATCGCGTTATAGCTGGATCGTGGATTTTTATTTTCCTGCCAAGGGTAGCAATTCTGCTTACAACGGTATGGAAGAATCGCTGTAAAACTCAATTCTTTCTTTCCGTTTTTCTATCGTTTCCTTTCATAATTCTTTCAAAATATTCATGGATTTATTTTGATATTCAGTTCGAAATTAACGACTTTGCGACGATTGCCATGTTTCGCGTAACATTGATAAGGGTTCTAACTCGAGTAGATAATTGTGATCTATTTATACTTAGCGTGTCATCGGCAGCTATCATCGAGGATGTTCAATTCTATAACATTATATTCTATGTAAATAATTATTGTCTTACCGCAAGAGATTGCGAGAGACCGATGATGGCGTGCTTCGTGGCCGTATAAACCGGAAGTTGTGCTGTGCTCTTGATGTCTATGTGTTGACTAACGTTCACCAAAGTTCCACCATGACCGACTTTGTCTCTGTTCATGTATTTCACAGACAGCAACGCGGTGGAGATCATTCCTCCCTGAAACAAATGATAAACAGTGTCAGGAGCAATAAAATAAAATAAAATAAAATAAAATAAAATAAAATAAAATAAAAAGCGAAGAAACTCTCTGTTCCTACTCACAATATTCACTGCTATCTCTCGCTCCCATCTCCTCTCGTCCAAGATACCGGCATTGTTCACGACGATATCGATGTCGTTCATTAGTCTTAGCGCTTGTTCGAAAGCCTCTGCAATTGCGAAATTCAAAGAAAATAAAACTTAACATTGCAAGTATATCTAAAGGATTCAACTATCGGAACGTATTGAACAATTGAAAATACTGAATATATACGAATAATGAATAACTATACAAGTTAATCGAACATCCGAAGGATTCCATTACCAAAAGTGTTAACACATTGCAAGAATAATGCAATAAAAACGTTTCATCGTCACAGTTTTTTCGAGTCATCAAAATATTGATGTTTTCATTACACCAAGGCTCGCGATCAGACGGCCGCAGTATCAATATCGTTATCGTGTTATCATTATCATTGTCAGTTACGTGGCTCCACTGGTGTTTTAGGAATTCGTTAAGGCGTAATCAAATGTTATCGCTTCTAGCGGCAGATATCGTGATCTAAACGCACTCATTATGCCCGCTACTTACCAGTCATTCGCGCGTAATTAGAGACATCGACTTGAATAAAATGAACTTTCTTCTCGCCGTAGGATTTCTCGACGCTCGTTTCAATCTTTTGCCCAGCCTCCGCGTCGATGTCGAATATCGTTATCCTCTGAAAACGTGAAAACATTGAAACGTTAAATATTTCTCAGGACAATTTGTCGGATCGAAGAAATATTTCTTGTCGCTTACATTTGCACCGTGCTTCAAAAAATGATTGAGAAATGCGTGTCCCAAGCCGGCAGCTCCGCCAGTGATTAAGACATTTTTACCGGAAACGATTCCGTTTATCGCCTCGACTTCTTTCGCCTTCTCGGACGCGGACGATCGCCTGCGTCTATGACTGACGTTGGTTACGGTCTCTGAAAAATCCATGGGAGTTTAGTATATTCTTATGAATTCTCGTGACAGAGAAATACCTGTAAATAATCGGTAAGCTTAAACAAGAAGCGTCGTCGATAAATCATAATTGAGATACCAGAGAGAAATGTATGAGCGCCGTTCACGATTGGAAAACGTGATATCAAAAGAAAAATAAGCAAAACGATTTGATAGTATGTAAATAAGATAAAAATGACAATCTGGAAGAAGATAAATCGAATCGTTACCGAACGAACCGGCTCTCGAAGACTGGATGTCTTCGAGAGTTCGAGAGCAAGATAGTCGGTTTTTCAATTTCGTATTTTAGTCTCTCGTAAAGTGTTCGGAATCAGATAGAAGTAGGAGAGTGTTTCTCGAGAAGCATGTACATTCCTTTCATTGTTTCGTATCGAGTCTTTCGCACCGTTCGATTCAAAGGTACGATGAAACGTACCCATTTCTACAGCAAGTGTTTCACGCAAAGACCAGGAACGCGGAAGCAAGGAGGAGAGCTTCTGTCGAGAAACGAGAAGTCGCAGAAGGGTGGCCGTTTCCCGGCAAACTGAAGCGTGGCTAGTCTTCGTCGGTGGTATTTATACGCGAATGAAGCTGTCGCATCGCGATTAGCGCGGGAAACGCGATACGAATGAGACGCGGCGCTGCTTGGATTTTTATCGAACGGGAGCCTCGTGGATGCTGAGCGAGGGCGATCGAGCACCGTGTTGTTCTTTTCTCCTCGACCAGCCGGATAATAGACGCGTCTCGGAGTCGATAGAGTCTTAATTAACCGTTTTCGTTCGGACTAATTAATTCGGTCGCGATTTCTGCGCTCGATACCGGCCGCGGCCGAGGAAGTCGAACAAGTGAAACTCGAGGAACTTGACTGTGTTTCCCGAACAAATTCGCCCTTTTTAAATCATCCAAGCTGTAATCGCGAAATCGTAACCGAGGAATCGATCGGAGGCGAGAACGGTCAAGGCAGGTCAGGAAGATCGTTCCCCGAAAAAGCCATCGTACGATCCCAACATTCGATTAAATCATCGCGTCGAATGACGTACGCTAGCGTCGCTAGCACAGTTGCGTTCGACGGTGCAACAACCGTCCGATCAAAAAATGCATCGGTGCGATTATCGGTCGAATCGTCGGTCACGATTGGACCGCGTACACGCGTGTATTCGGTAATTCCCACGCATAAATCTATTCAAGAGAAACGTGGATCAAAGGGGGGACATCCGCTTTCCTTGACTCATCCACTTTGAACTCTGGCGACGCGGAACTGCGCAGAGAAACTGTAATGCGTCACTGATCGCAGATAACGGGATTCAACTTTTTCCTAGGAATTTCTAACGATTTCATTTTTTCGTCGTTGACGTTTAGAGAATGCCTGGAGAACGCTCGTTGTAAAACGAAAACGACGATAACCTTTCTAGTGAAAAATTCTGTCTAGAAATCGGTGCCTTCGTCGAGCGCGAAAAAAAATTCCGTTGCACGGATCGATTCTGCGAGATTAGGATTTTCACGTTGCCGATTGCGTAAGGACTATGTCGTTCGTATAAAAATGGAAAAGTTGTATCGGTTAACCCTTTGCACTGGCAGCTATTTGAACTCGAGAATCTTGACGCTCCGTCCAGCCTAAAACACTTTCGTTGCACACGATCCTTTTACTCGACTAGTCGAATCGAATCGTTCCTGCACAAAAATTTTTCAACTGAAATATTTTGAACCCCCAATTTGACAAGGGTTGTTTCGTTATTTACGGTTCCTGTTGCAATAAGTTAGAATCATATATCGTGTCGAAATAGAAATAGGGCTAGCGCCGAGCGAGCACTTTCTCGGCGGCGCATCTGTATTTCTGATGTTTTAACCCTTTTACATCTACAATAGATAGCAAGCCCCAGCCGCGACCGCCATTTACCACTTTGAATAAATAATCTGAGAAAAACATAAGTCACCGAGAGTCGTGTGGCACACGGGGGCGATAAAGAGTCGACGTACGCGCAGCTCGTGCTCCGCGTCCGCTTATCGAGGAAAAACTGTATTTAGTGTCAACCACGCTGTGCACTATAAATCAAAAGGAAACCACGCGTATCAACGACTATGTATATCGAACCGGTGCGAATCGGTTCGCGACGAACTTTACTCATCGAGTGACCAAGGTCTAAACTGGAACCAAGGGAAGCGTTGGTTTCGTTTTCATTGTTTTGTCTTGATCACAGATACATACATCATGCGCTTCGTGCCTCATCGATCGTTGTATGTACGAGTCCTAAAGGGTTGTCCACTCTTGTACGGAACAACTTGACAAAAATTTAATTTTTTCCGAAAAAATCTACTTTTCATGAATACCACCAGATTCAAAATGTACATGTTCCTCGCTAAAATGGTCGTACGATTAAACCTCTGAAACAGCTAACTTCTTACTAATTAAACTAGACTCGAATCGGCGAGGGGCTTGCGCCAACGTTTCTAGAAAGAGTGAGACAATTGGAGCAACTGTTTGAAGTGCCGCTCGCTGCGCTTTACGCTATCGGCAAGCCTTCTTTTTGCTTCTCGTTTGAGACAGCTGTTTTAGTAGACATCGGTGATTGTTTATAATTTACTTATTCTTTCGTAATTAAGAAGACGATTGAAATTTTAAATTTATTATTAATTGCTACGATAATTGCTGGAAGATATTACAAATCACCTTTCGAAGACACAATATTTGTTCTCTCGAATCGGAGAAACCGGACAAGACGCGATTATAGTTTTACATCTCGCGAGACAAAACAATTGATAAACGTGTCGTGCAATCGGGAATCGGTAGGGTTCGACATCTATTTCTATTGCAATTAACAGATAGGAGTCAGATAGACGTTTCATTTTTTTTTTCTAATAATTTTCAGAATTTCAAAATAATCCTTATTCTTGGATCGTTTGAATCTTTTTACTGTTTTAAATTTATGATAATTTTGCTAGAATAATACTCGAACACAGAATAAAAGAAAATTGCGAACCAATAGTGCAACAATCTCGGGAACGGAAACGAACACGACAAGCGTGGAAAAATAAAGTCTGCGATTTTCCTCGCGTCTCTCGATGATAATATTTTTTTCTTTGGTTTACTCTCGATTCCCAGCGACCTCTTCATAGATGCTAAACGGGATGCTACCGGGTTATCGTTCGTCCGAGCTGATTATCAAGTTTTGTGCACACAGCTTGTCCATTCGCGGGCGACGGACAACGGGTGACCTATCGTTGCACGTATGTATTTATGTACCAGCTACAGCTACAGGAACCAATGTGAAATATACGTGCAATATAAACGAATAATAGCGTGGCGACACGACGTGCGATTACAAGGAACATGTCAATAAAAACTAAAAATCGAGAAACATTAACACTATTTTTTTAAAAGATACGAATCAATGTTCAAGTTTCTTGACGTAATCGAGCCTTCGGTGGTCCCCGATATCATGATGCTTGGAGTCCAACAGAATTTATGTGACCCCGCGATTATTTTGCTTCGTGGTGTTTCTTCGTTTTCGATAAGAAGATGCTTTAAAAAAATGTTTATTCTGCTCAACTTCGTTTGAAACAGTTACCTCTATCTTACACGATTGTGATTATTGGATTGCGGTTTTTCTGCGTTTATCACAAAAATTAATAGGTCGTATTTTATATAAAATCGCATGGAGAGAGAGAGAGAGAGAGAGAGAGAGAGAGAGAGAGAGAGAGAGATCACGAATTACAATAATAGTACTTGTATTCGCAAGCATGTCGCAACAGAATTTTCTGTAATTTCTTTAATTTTCTTCTGTCGAGTATTCTTCTGGCTTTAGCGGCAGACTGTCGAACAATTGAATTTCGTAGACTGGTTTCTTGTCCTCGCTGATCCAAATGCTTCCGTTTTGGGCACATCTGATCGCGTAAATCAGTCCGTGGGAGACGCTGTCCACTCTAAAGATAAAATTTCAGAAGTTAACAACGGTGTTTGAAATACTGTATATCGGAATTAACAAGTACAACATATGTACATGTTTCTTACACTCGTAAAAAGGAAGTGCACACAAGCAAAAAGAAAAACATAGATAGAGTAGATCGTTATTAGACTGCAGAACTGCAGATTTAACGTTAGCAAGGAACTCTTACTTCTGAGACTGATACCTGTATCCTTCCGGGAGGTCGTTCGAGGATTGCGCGAGTTCGCGGCACAGGACTATTATCCTTACTCCCGTCCTTTGATAGTGATAAGGTTGCTAACAGAGAAATGCATAAAAAACAAGATTTAGACTGATCGTTTATAGATCCTCTCAAATATTATCCACCGATATAAAGGATAGAAAAATCTTTTCTGTTGCTTTTCTGCAATAGATTAGAAAACGTAAAAGAAAAGTAAGATTGCACCGACCTACGACCGAGCATCAAAATCGCTAATAGAAAAATGATACTACACATACCAAAAAATGTGAAAATAGTCAGGATCTCTCGACCTCGAACACATTAGAAATTGCAGAAAACGAACTTACCGCGAAAGAACGACTGAAGCTGACCACCGCGTGCTTCGTTGCAGAATATACTGGAAGCTGTGATAACGAGTGCAGACCAGCCATAGACGAAATGTTTACGATAACACCTCCTTTGCCGCCGGCGTCCTTTTGCATTTGTTGTATTCCCAGAAGCGTACCGCGTATCACAGCTGTCTACATGAATTGACCTCGTTTCATTAAATCGCAGTGACGTATCGTCGACGTATGTACAATCATTGAAAATACAATCGTTTTCCAATCGTCATGCAAGCATCGCACGTAAGTAGTTACATACTCACGAATACATGAAAATTTACCAAACTGAGTTAACTTTCACGTTACGACAAAATCGTTATCTCCCTTACCACGTTTACGTCAATGGCTTTCGAGAAGTCACTCTCGTTAATCACGCCGGCATTGTTTACTAGAATCTCCAGTCCACCGAGCGTTGTCACGGCTTTCTTGAATGTGTCTGTTACAGAAGCAAACGATACGTTAATCACGGTTTCGAAGCTACGTCTAAAATACCGCACTCTCGAAGAGGGAAAAATTGGGTTTTTCGAAAATTTTAATTGCTATAGGTACTTCCAATTCTGTTTGAAACCCACAAATTATGCTACATTAATCATGGCTTTATCAACTATTAAATATCTTCTTCCGTAATTACCATCGAATTCGGAGTTGTTTGTGACGTCGCAGTGGAAGAAAACAGCTCGATTACGTCCGAATTCTGCATTCAGCGAATCCATTGCTTGCATCCCGACAGATTCGCGAATATCGATCAACGCGACTGCCTGAACGATACCCCATTCCCGTGAATAACAACAAGTTCATTGTTAGACAAAACATAATTTCTTCTGTATGGTTATTCGAATCGATTCGACTCGATTCGATTCGATTCGATTCGATTCGATTCGATTCGATTCGATTCGATTCGATATTACTCACGGCGACGCCATTTCGCAGCAATTCTCTGCTAATACTCAGGCCTAGATCACTCGCAGCTCCTGTCACGATCGCTCTTTTGTCCTTGATCTGCATGTTTCCGGTTACGTTGCTCTTTTCACTGAGAAATCTACGAAATGGACAATTGTTTCCACTGATCTCTCAAATATCTCTCGGAAGACGGAATTACGAAAATTACAATCTTAAATGTTGTTGGCAAGCTCTTATCGGAATGATCGTTCGTCGAAGTCGCAAAATCCGCAAGCTTAACTTGATAAGAAAATATTATAGCTTCAGATTTACCTAAATTTCAATGTAACTCGTGCACTTTTACAGCAAACGATGGTCTTACCTTTATTACGACTCGATAGAATCTTCTCCGGAGTCGCGTTTGGGAGCAGCTTCGAAGGACATTCGGTACTCCAAAGAAACGATCGAGATTCACAGGCTAACAGATTCGGTCTGGGAAGTTGAATTTTCACGTACTCTAGAGAGAATGAAACTTTCGCGAAATTGTCAGCGAATTGTCGCTGTGGTCTCGGTCGTTGGTTGTCGCCGATAACTCCGCGTTCCCGAGTCTGTTCTGTCAGTCGATACGGCGCGGCGCGGCGGAACAGCTCGTTTTCGTATCACGATCTTCGACCTTTTGTTCGCCGTGACATCCCGGATTCGCGGAGAACGGATTTTTATCTCGAGCGATCTTCCATTGCAACACAACTCGCCCCTTGGTCCCCTCGAGCGGATTTCACGCTTGCGTTAGAACGGAAATGCGCGGAGAACGATCCTCTACACTCTACAGCCATCTTTTCGATTTTAGAAAATTCAAGTCCGTTCAAGTCCATCTTTCGTTATTACACGAACGAAGGAGGAACATACGCAGTCTTTCATTTTTTATAAAATGGTACGGTGAAATACTGAAAGTGAATTACGAAGATGCCGAGATTCTATGAGTTGTGTATTTAACTTTGCAATTTGACTGCAAAGTACAAACTCTTAGGTATCGCGAAGTAGAAAACTGCGCTAGGTGCACTGGTGGATAAAAACAGTGAGCTGACAGAAAATGTTGTAGTTGATAAAAAAATGATTTAATAGAAAATTTTCAAATACATATTTCAAAGTTTTTCTTTCTTTGCTACGACGAAGATCTTGTTTTTACAAATTAAGCTCTACCCTCTTGACTGGAGGGAATTCGACAGCGTACGGTGGGTTTCCTGCTTCGCTGACCCACACAGATCCGTTCTTGCCCTTCTGGATCAGCGAGACCATTGCTTTCGCCACATTCTCGGGTCTGGGAAAAAGAAGAAAATTATAAGTAAACATTCGCATCGTTGTGTCACAAGTGTGTCAAAAAAAAAGAAGAAAATCCTACAAGTAATCGTCATTTTTTAACTTCGCGTTCGTGCCTGAGTGTGCCAGACACGAGAGACGAAATTATTTGTCCAGATTAAAGAATGAACTTTTCAGTTGACATATTTTTCAATTTTTATTACATCGCATAAATTAGATTAGTTTTATGGAACTTGGAAAACTTGGAATAAAATTTCGTGTGCTCGACTATGTCACAATGAAAATTTGTTTTGAAGCGTGGTCAGAAAATACCGACGATACAGTCAGCGGATTACAACGATCGAAATGAAATGTACTCACCCCTGTGAGGGCAAGTCATCGAGTGCGTTCTTCATCTTCTTTTTGTCGACAATGTCGAGCGTAAACTGGTCCATGTTATCGAACAAGTTGGTTGTCGTGACACCAGGGCACATTACGAGAACACGGACACCGGTTTTCTCGTACCATGCCTGAAACAATCAAATTTTAATGCAGATCGAAATCAATTTTAACGCGTGTTTTCTTAAATATTATGCTTTTTAACGAATTTACCTCGAGGCAACGACTGAACGAAAGCACTTGGTGCTTGCTGGAACAGTAAACTGGGCAAAAACAGTAGATGTCGAGGGCTACGATAGACGCAATGTTTACGAGAACACCACCCTTGCCGCCTTTGTCTTTGCGCATCAGTTCCATGGCGAGGAGAGATCCTTGGATCACACCACCCTGAAATCCAAGTTGAGGACTAATGTAATTCGTTCGATTAAAGTGCAAAAATATAATGGACACCAAAGGCAGGGGCAACTGCCCTCGTTTAGCGTTAATTACGAGTACTACGGTTTAACCATTTTCTAAAAGTCATTCAAATTTTATCTTAACCACAATCTCAAACACCACTGTGATGTTTTGTATGCTTTGTGCGATTTCAACAATTGTCTTTCGAAATAATTATGTAAATAAAAGAAGCTGGATTATATTTAACTCACGATGTTCAGGTCAACGGTCAACTTCCAGTTTGTGTCATTTATTATACCCGCGTTGTTGATAACAATGTCGATACCGCCCATGGCGTTTGCAGCCTTCTTGAAAGTCTCTGCAATAAAAACGAAATTTTTGCTCACGTTCACTTATGATCCTACTATCGAATGGTAGATGTTTCAAGATGCAAAACTGGATTTGCATATCCGTAGTTTTATGACGCGTTTCTGCTAAATTACTGTTCAGACGTAATCACCGCAAATTGCTATCTTTATGGTACATCAATTATGCCGTGTATTATGTTTGCAAAAAGGCAGCGAAATAAATGAAGAAATACTTATATGTATGTATATCATGACACGCAGTTTATTTCCAGGAGAAATGTCTAATCTTTCTCGTCTTATCTCTGTAAATAGAGGTTTTAATCAGTTTTGGTAAACATATGTATGTAACTACATCGTCTCGAAATCCTAATTCCTTTTCTATCGAAATTAGAATCTCAAAGAATTGCGTGTACAAATATGAATTTAAAAAATTATTTCTAACATTTGAAAAATTCAAGAAGGTACCTTCGACCAGTTTAACATTCGTAACGTCACACGGGAAGAACAGTGCCTTTCCTTTTCCAAATTCTTTTTCCAAATTAGCTGCGATTGTGGTACCGGCAGTTGTCGGCAGATCGAGAATGGAAACAACCTGAAATAATTGAGTTTACAGTTTGTTACGAGCCAGGGCCGCGATCAAGGCGAGTGGCCGGCGAAGGGTTATTGTTATTACCCTAGGAATAAGGTAACAATTTGTTAGTTGAAGGTGCGCGGACGAACCCAATGCGAAATTGGGGAGCCGCTAGGATTATAGATTGCGAGGACGAACCTGACGCGAAGTCAGGGAGTCTCTAGGAATGGCGTCAAACGAAATCAGGGAGTCGCTAGGAATGTTAGTAGGGGCCTCGTAACTGATATAATCTAATCGATACAACCTGAGCGGTAAGGTTGTATCTTGTGGGAACGTTCAATTACTCTAATAGGATACAGGAACAATAATTGAGGGTTTAGCGAGTTTACACGAAATTATCAAATAACACAAATATATTCAACCAACGAGTGTGTTGCATGTGTAATTGTCGCGAACGAATAAGATGAATTGAAGGAAAGGTGTTGTTATCTAAATTCGGATGCTCGGTTTTAACGCACTGGCAATGCGGGGGTCCCGTAGCGACTTTAGAAATGCCGTAATAGATTTTACACCGGACTCGCGGAATCTATATGGTTAACGTTGATACGAAGGGGAACTTCAGAGGAAGTCAGAGGGTTTATATACCCCCGCAATGAATGAACTGCTTTCTTCATAATCTAAGGGCACTTAGGGCCAGACTAATAACTCTAGTTTTTTGTCGCTTCCAATGAAATCAGAGCCAGAGCTCAGTCCTAATGAAAGGGTTCAACCAATATATGAAAGGTTATCTAGGATGCTTCCCTCCAGAGACAATCTGGAGGAGATCACAGATAAGGAAACGAACGGAAGATTTTCTCTATCCCTAACAAGTTTGTTCGTAGAATCTCATTTCTAATTTATAGCTTTGCACGCGAAAGAAAAATGTCACTTCGTTCATCGATTCGATAAATAATTATTTAGTCTATTTAGTAAAGATGCGGAAAAATATTACCTTGGCTCCATTTTTCAACATGTGCTGTACGTAGCAAAGGCCAAGACCTCCGGCTGCTCCGGTGATTAAAATGTTCATGTTCTTAATGTTGTCCATGGTCTGAAATAAATGAAAAAAATTAGACACGAAACGATAGAATTATTATAGGAGAGACCTCGAGCGATTCGTCTAACTCGTCGCAAAATTGGTTCTTTGGCTCTCGAGTGATTAAATTGAATCGCGTCATAATTCAAACCGAACGCTATCGAATTTAAGGAAAATTATTTCTATTCGATAAGAAGAGCTAAATTTGGAAAAAGTTGCTGAATTCTTAGTCGTTTCTTTCAATTTCGATTTTTATTCGTTCCGAAAATGTCTCGATCGTTCCCGAGGTGTATTCAAATAAAAAATTAAATATTTTTGGAAAACGATTCCCATGAACGAATTAATTTAGACTTATAGACACAGAATAAAATAAAATGATAGTTACCGTTTAGCGTGGTTGCTCTGACGGTCTTCGGTAAGCGGATCCTCACAGTACGGCGCAAGATTGGTAAATGAATGGTGCGCTCCACGATCGCGGTAATTAAATGTGTCTTCGTCGGTGCGAGATACGCGTGTGTGCACGATAATGATCCATTACTTTGTCTGGTTTGTTTTCAAAGCGAGAGCAACGAGATATGGAAATTTTCCACCGAAACTTGTACACGCTACGAAGACGTAAAAATTTCTTGTTTTGCGATTTCTTATAATCGCTACTTATTTTTAATACATCTTATTTTCTACAATTTCTTGCGACTTCGATCGAGATACAGTGGCTCCCGAAATTATTCGAACGCCCTCTAAATAGGAATAACTTTTTCAAAATTCGACCAAACAACTTGATTATATTTTAGCAATTAGAAGCATCGATTTACTAAATAACGCGCGAAAAGGATTTTTCAAAATTTCCAATTGGTAAAAATAACATGAAAAAATAGAAGAGGAACTTTGCAAAACTTTTTATTTCAGCCCAAAATGAAGATTTAAAATCTTGATCGATGTTTACGATGTCTTTGACAAAAATTACTTTAACCTGTAAAAAAATGTCTATGAATCGTGGTGCGTGCTTATTTGAAAAATCATATCGTTAAAATATTATGTACTTATTAAGTTTATTTTCAATTTTCATTAAACAAAACAGAAAGTACATGAAATGTGTTTTTAAAATAACTAATTCTTTTGAAATAACAAATTGTAATAACATACTTGTTCCTCCGATAAGCAGGATAATAATCATCGGTAATTCCGGTGTTACGCGAGCGAGCGAAAAACACGAAACAACAAATATTTTTCTAACAATGTTTTTACATGTAAATTAATGACGTTAATTATTCACTATTTATAAGTATGTCCGTGTTATATGTCTACACGCGATTCTGTCTACAAATATCGGAGATATAAAAGAATTTTTCGAATCAAAGTTATACGATGTGGTAAGAGCGAGGAAATTTGGTAATTTTCTTAGTGAAATTAAGCGGAGGCCTTCAAGCTAGCATAACTAGGCACTTGGATCGCATACGGGGGTTGATTGTTCTCGCTGACAAAAATCGCGCCATTATTTCCCTTCTCGATTAACTGAATAATGGCACTCGCCACGTGTTCCGGTCTGTGAACAAATATTTCGATGACAGCACTATTAAATATGATCTTCGAGGACAGCGTTTGCAAAACTTGACGCTAAACCCACCGCTGTCGGTCATCGAGACCGGAAGAAATACCGATTTCTTTTATTTATTAGAATTATTGAAATTATAAAGATAACGATCGTATAAATTCTAGATAAATTCAGTTTCATTATCGACGGGAATAAATTGAATTTTGTTATTTTTATAAGGCAACTCGTGTGCCAGCCATCTTTAATGTTCGGGACTCGGGAGGTTTATGGTTAAAATTAGCAGTCTGCAAGCGATAAGAAGGATTTTACTTATTGTAATTTAAAGATAGAATTCGAAAAGTGTGTCTCGCGCTCGATGTTTTGTCGGTATAGGCGATATCGCGCGTCGAGATGATAAAAGCTTCTGGAAACAAGCTAAAAGATTCTTTCGCTTACGGTTGTTTCTGCATAGTAGTCATCGCTAAAGCCGCAGTTTCTTCGTCGAGGAGATCCATGGCGTGTTCTTTGGTGGACATGAATCTGGCCGCCATAGCGGTAGTCGTAAGTCCGGGGCATATCGTCAGCATACGAATCCCAGTTTTCTCGTAATAATGCTACCAAATATTCGTACGATATAAATATCGTTGAAGAAAATGATCGAACCAGCGTCCGATAATTTGGTATAACCAATAACAATCACCGTTAACGATTGAGTGAATCCAACGATGGCGTACTGCGTTCCACCGTAAATCGGTGCTATGGGGATCCCATCGAGACCAGCCACAGAGGACATATTTACGATGGTGCCGCCATTGCCACCTTTGTACTTACCCATGGTGTGCAGTGCCAAAATAGTGCCATGAACAATGCCTTTCTGTTTAGAAAAACAAAACGAAAAACAACGTCGACATCAAAACAAATCTGTCTTATTGCTAGACGTGTTTCCTGTTTACAATACGAAGTCATACGAATGACAATACGTTGTCATGCGAAGCTCCTGATAATAGAATGCTGCTGCTACTCTTACATAGTTAACATCGACCATAATTTCCCAATCCGCGTCATCCATGATACCCGCAATGTTTGCGACGATATCTAGCGTCTCGTACGTCTCGACCACTTTCTCGAATGCCCCTATACAAACATAATCAATTTGTTGCCATTTCGAACGGTCATGCTACATAGTTACACGGGTGAACTACGAAACGTGACGAATTCGGCATGAACGGTCACAGAATTTCTTCTGAATTGTATTTATCGTTTCGAACGTTACATAATTTACTCTCGCCGATAACGTATTCTAATCGTAGAAAATATGTGTTTGTCGAAAGCGATTAGAAGCGATAGTCGCGAATACTTTATCGTGTAAATATAATGCGTATCTGTGGAAAAAGCTTGAAAATTTTTTGGCAGTCCGAGTAACTTTATGGTTTCGATAAAAATGTATTTCAGTTATCGATTCGCTTATCTACGATCAAATTACGAATACCTTTAAGTTCTTCGCTCTTGGAGACGTCGCAGACGACGAAGATCGCTCGATCCTTTCCGAATTCATTGTTTAGGTCAGCAGCTGCGCTTTTGCCGCCGGAGTCGCTCAAATCCAATAGAGCCACCGCCTGAAAGGAAAGTCGATTAGACGTTCAAACATGTCAGTCATCGAACATTTTCACTTTTCTGCCAAGTCAATCGATATCGTAAGTACGCGTTTTTTAGAACTTTATCGCGCTTCCATCGTCGTCGATAATTCTGAAAAATAATTCTGTAAATCCGAGAATGTTTTTGCCTGTGTAGTTCGTATAACCGACAAAACGGTCCACCGTACAGGCTGTAAGAAAAGTCATCCGCTGTAGGGGCGAATCTAGACCTTTCGATCGCAGGCCACAGGTACAACAAAGAAAATAGTTGAAAATTTTTTTTATATCGATACCTCCCACTCGTCGAAAAGAGACAAAATTTGACAGGCATCGTATGCCGCAACTAAATAGTTTTCGAGCTATAAGCTCATCAAGTTTGCGCAGAATTTCACTGTTGTCGTGTCGTACGTATAGCGCAACGACTTTCCTATCGCATTATTCCATCTGACCGTGCGAAAGAGTAAGGATACGACAAGAAGCGACGCGGCACTACGAAAGAGAAGCACTTCTAAAGAGATAGAGAGAGAGAGAGAGAGAGAGAGATACGAGACGATACGAGACGAGACGAGACGAGACGAGACGAGACGATACAACCGGTTTAAAGGTTCATTCGGTAAGGATCGATAGAGATGCAGAGTTCGTTGATTGGGCAGGTCATTCTATACATATAACAATACCTTGGCTCCGTTTCGAAGGAGTTTCCGAGCGGTGCAGAAGCCGATTCCGTTTGCTCCGCCGGTGACGAGCGCGACTTTGCCTTCGATGTTTGACATAATCGCTAAACGGGACTAGAACAACGCGAGCCGAACGCACGAATTTATGGTTGTCACGACCGTTCTCGCGAGAGGCCCGGTTAGAAATATATTCCAGGAGCAAGGAGAACGGCAGTCCGGTCGCCGCGCCGATGAAATCCGAGAAATCGAGAATCAATCGTACGAGATTGAATGTCCCGCGGATATCTGATGGATAATTTGACCGCGGATCCGCGGTAAACAGGGATCGGGTTTACGAAAAAATTCGGGCACGAGGTAGGCTGGAACCCGGCTTCGGGAGGCCGTTTATTTCTGTCGATTTATCGAATTACCGATGTGCGTTTCAAATCTCGATGCGCTCCGGTAGCAAGCCAAGCGAATCGATTGAGCATTCGTTCGATATCGACATCGACGCGCCAAGTGTTGCGGAGGTCGCGAAACGATGCGACGCGATCTTCGCGTTGACAGAATTCTTCTACGCGCGTAGCTCGAGTTGTTTTGCGTTCGACCGTCCGGACAGGTTTCGTTTTGCTTCCTGAGTCGTTCTTTACATGATCGTTCCAAATATTCTTGTGGTGATCTCGCATAGTCCCGTTTCCCCCGCACGCCATCTTAGGGGGTGCCGAGTCCCACGCTACCCTCCCAGCTATCACCTGTGGCAGGGTGTACATAAATGCATTCCTCCACCGCCCTTAAAAAAAAGGACTAAACGCGGCCGGCTTTCTTGTCTCTGCCCTTCCTTTGTCGCACGCATCTTTACAGTTAGGTGAAAACTACGCCAACTGGGAAGGACGAACACCACCGCTCACCTCCGCCAGCAACAACTGCAGGAGGGGAGAGAGAAGGGCGGTGAAGGCGAGAAAGGCCGCCAAGACGCAACCATACTGCCGGGGAAAGACGAGGCCAGGACTCAAGACTGGACTCGTCGTCCATGAGTTGGTGTGTGACAATCGTGACAATCGACGACAGCCATGCGTCGAAGTCGGTCCTTCGAGTTCGCCCTTGGCAGAAACGCAGTTTGCGTTTGCCGCCGCTGTGCTATGCTAGTAGCACAACGATGTGTCGCGTCAATCGTTACGAAAGAAACCCAACTAAGGACAAGTGCGCGACGTTGTTGCTTGCCTCTACTTTGCGGTGAAAAATATGCGCCCTTGGCCTCGCAGAGGGCACCCCTCGATCCTTTAACGGAAAAGTGCACACATATAGACAAGGACAGAATGAAGAAGCAAGCCGGCACCACTTTCTGGCTTCGGATGGTGGACCGCGCTCACGAACAGCGCTCACGAACAGCGCTCACGAACAGCGCTCACGAACCGCTCACGGACTTCTTGTGGGAACTTTCTACTTCGTCTTTCGTCTTCGACATGTCTTCCGACGTACGAGGCAGGGTCTGCTAGGTTGCCTTAGAAACTTAGCAACGCCTAATATAATCCCCTACCTTAAAATTCCTTCGAAATTTTGTTATGCAATCTACAATAGATTGCATGCTGTTTGTTTTGATATATTTACGATAAAATTGTATCGTTTAAAACAGATTTTACAGATTTTATTGATTCGATAACAACGTTGCTATTCGAAATCATAGCTCACAAAGACGTCGGTTTCTTAAATTGCTCTAAGGCAGATACTTAAAAATATTAAACGAGAGATTTATACTCACTCGTGCCAAGTTCTCGTAGAGATTTATTTCTTTTCTGGAGCTTCCGTTTTGCAGAGTGTAGTTTTTATTTTGGGACAAGGTTTCGATCGATCGATTTTGGAGAATTCGACGCACGGTGGCGCTGCGCTGACGCTGCAAGGCTGCAATTTAGAAGTCGATCGATACCTTTTGAACCTTTCTGCGTTGTAGCAACGAAAGAATCAAACGATCGATGCGTTTACAATTATGTTCGTTGCGAACTACAATCCGAAGGCGCTATTCGACTAAATGTTTGTTTTAAACGAATCTGATCAATATTATTTGTATGTTCGATATATACGGTCTGGAGGTTGGAATTTTAGTTGGAAATGAATTTTACCGGTGTCTGGTAAATATTGGGATCGATTTTCTCTCCTTCCTTGTTGGGGAAGTGAATCATTCGAGGAGTGGCATGAACGCTGATCGCTGGTTCCACGAACCAGACGCTGCCGTTCTCTGCCCATGCTAGCACGTAACTCAAAGCTGGGCCTATTTGACGTTTCCTGCTCGAGATTTTGACCGTTTAAAGTTTAAACGTTACTCGTCCGATGTCCACAAACGATGGATATTATCGTCGGTATCTACTCACGTGGTTGGCACGCAAGCTGGTATTTCGGAAATTCGTTTGTTAGGAACGGAGTCCGGGAAGTCGGGCAACCCTATGTCGCCGAAATGTTTAGTCGATGGACACAGAGACACCAAACGTATTCCGGTTTCATCCATCTTCGTATCTTTCTGCGTGATCAGGGAAATTGAGCAGAAACAATAGATATTCGGATCGTTAGAGTTAACGCGTCGTGATGGTAAAACGTGTTCCTTCGGTAGAGAATTGTTTTATTTTAACGTAACAGAGAGAAAGATATTAAATACTATTATACATGTAATGAAAAGTACCACAAAGTCCTTGACGACTTCTATCATGGGTTCATTTTTGCAATAAACTGGATACGGATCCTCGGGCCAACCCATAAACCCAAAAATGCTGGCACAGTTCGCTATCGCTCCACCGGAACCACCGTTATTTTTCCCCAAAATTTTCATCTCTACTCGAATCAGTTTGGCCGTGTTATTCTGAAAAATGTTATGCTCTCGCTCAGAGTTAACGCAACTACCGAGCTTCGATAACGCAAAAACTTTTTCTTGATTATCGAGTTCTGCTCTAATCGCGACAAATCGCGACAAATCGCGACTCACCTCTTGCATTCCCACGCCGTTAGCTGTCGGTGGCCAATCGTTATCGAGATCGTTGAAAACAATATTTATGTGTTTGTATTTGCATAGCACCAGACTCAGAACAGCTATAAAATTATGAATTAGTTTCACGCGAGTTTCGCTATTCGCATTCGAGAATATTTTTGACATATCAAAGGAATACATAAATATGTCAACCTTCGAATTCGCAAGGACTTTGAACGTGACACTCGATAAACTGTACTCGATTTTTCCCATAAGCGTCGCACAGCTTTCGCGCCGCCATGTTTCCTTGGACAACGTCGTTGTCCGTTATTATCACGTTCTTCGTTATCGTAACAGGTTGATTTCACATAATCAATTTCATATGTAACGTGTGCTGGCCCGCACAGTTAAAGCATTAGTAACTTTTCAATATTCAAACGATTTGAACTTTGTTAGAAAGTGTTCGTACAACATCTATCTGGATTCATTTGAATCGGTAAAGACCCAACTTGTGCAATTCTCAGCGAGTAGTGGATCGAAAACGGAAAGAATTTTTTTTCCGGAAATTTCACAAACTCGTATTTCGTTCGAAGCGCGATAGAACGGCGAGAAAAAGTGGTATTACAATTTTGTCAAGTTCATCAAGATTTTAGCTAATAAAATATTTGGGAAGTTTATTTTCTTATAAAGTTCGAACAGTTTAAATATTGAGCAATACCCATTGGCGCGAATCTTTAATTTTGCAAAGCAGCGTATCGTAAATCCCGAGGACTGTGTAGGTAACGAAAAATACTAACTCGTGCCCCTTTGCATAAAAGATGATCGGCCGCTGCGAAACCAAAACCATCGGCGCCGCCAACCACAACCGCGATTTTGCACGTAGGATCGATAATCGGTTTCGGTGAGTCGGCGCTGCTATTTTATTGGGAAATAAAAAATCCTGAAAATATTACGATCTCGAAGATCTTTGTAAAACTAAAAATACCCAGCTCTGAATATAAGCTTTGGAGTTGCTCTGTATCTTTGAAACGTAGTTACCAGTAATCGGGCTTAATGATTTTTGGTCCATCAGGCTGTTTTTTTCTCGAGAACCAACCTCCGCTCTTCTTTTTCTTTTGCCGCGTCGCTGTCGTTCCGTGTAACTGACAGAATTCGATTTTCCTTAAAGTTCTGAGGAACGACGAATCGTTGACAGAATGCTGATCGGTTCTCGCGAGAGAAATTATAGTATTGGAACGCAAAATAGGTTCTAAACAGCACCAAGTACTACGAGGGAAAGTGTTACGTTTGAAGTAGCTTACCTTGGACTCGCAGTCAGAAGATTGGAGACGAACGAGGTTACGTATCGTGTTAACATACTGGAAACGAATATTTTATGATCATGTAATCGAATCGGTGTAAACAAAAACGTTCTCGGCAAACAAACGTTTCCGAGAGAACGCGGCGCGAGACGAATAATTTTGTGGTTCGAGCCGAAAGTTAGGCAAATCGATTTTCTGGTTGTCGAATTTGCAGCCATACGATTACTTTTGTTTTACAACCACACGATCCACGACTACAGACTCTTTGCGTTTAATGATTATTAGCATTATTCGTTTGCACAGTCTTCTCTGTCGTTAGACTTACCGGAACGAATTAATCGTACCGGTGAAAGTTTCGCAAAAATCTTTTGTCACTGACTTTTGACAGTTTTGTCAGAGGAGAGTCTCGCACGTATATCGACGAGACATTCCCGTAATTGTGATTAGTGTTCGGCTTTTTAAAAAGCTATGCACTTTATTGACTAGGCTTGCAACATACATTCCGAGCAAATCATAACAAAACCAACAATTTCCACTAGCTACCGACCGTGGCGTCGATTAAGATTACGTAATGTTATATTCGAATGTGCGATTGCCCTTCGATTCCGAGTTTTCCGCGGATCCTGCCTCGCCGCGGTCTAGATCGCGATCGCGATCGAGGCCGCGACGGGAGAAACCGGAGGCTGTTTCGACCGACGATAATGGACGATTAAAATATATATAATAATTGTGATCTGTGCGCCGAAGATACCGGGCTTAGGCCTCGATTCTGTATATCTAATCCTACGTTTTATTCGTTTGCTCTCCCATTGGTCGAATCCCCGTCTAAAAGTTCGTATAAAAATTACGAGCGCGATCGTGTAGCGTAATCGTGGACAAAATGTTTTGGGCTCGCCTCCCTCGATCATTCGTTATCTCTCCTCGTTTCGTTGATTCCATAATACTTACGAACGCGCGATGGGTGGATTGAGATGAACGGAAGCGATGGTTTATTTTCTTTGTTTGTTTCTTTTCTTTTTTTGTCGTTCGACGGATTACGTGGACCTTCGCGTCAACGATTAAACGGTTTCGATAAAAATGATTTCGCTCATTTTTCTCTCGCACGCATTTTGCATAGCATTTTAAAAATGACTTGTTCGCTTTGTAATATAAATGATTTCTTTCATTTTACCCGCACGCATCTGGTTTCCAGCACTGTCGCTTTAAAATCGTGATCAAAGTATGAAAAATCTCGGATTTCACAAATGGCTGACAGAATCGGAATGTGTAGAAACTAGTCGTGTGGTAAACGCGATACGAGTGCTAGTCTACGAAATATCGAGTCTGAACGACACGTTGCGGCGGTTGTTCATGGTCCGAAAACGCGTGTTCCTTCCGGTTTCAGCTAATGCTACAAAATTCTTCTCTCCCGCTTCGATCGGTATCGCTGTAGGTTACAGTGGATGCCTCTTCCGACGAACTATTATGCACGTTTTTCCTTTGTCACGACATATATTATCCTGATAGCGCATTCAATTATTCGTTCAATTTTAAAAAAATGCCTTTCCAAGCAACAGAGATCGCCGACATTCATCGAGTCAAGCGTTACAACGTTTTAATATCTACGATGTTGTACAACTGTTATCGGTTATGCTTATTCGTTCAGACTTATTCGTCGGAAGATGCAACCTCTGCGACGCAGCCACGCGTTTACGTTGAAGCTGCGACGAGCAATTACAGCGACGACGACAGCGAATCGTAAAAATACGTTGTATCGTTTTATACCGAAAGTGTACTGAACCGAGCAACGATTATCAAACGATCGATCGGTTTTGTCGACGGTCTTCCAACTTGAATCGCAGCTCCAACGCGAACGCGTGTCATTGCTCGCCAGTAAAACTCGATGTTCGCCGTGTTTCCCTAGATTTGGGAATTTCCCTAAATTTCTACGTCTATCGAACGTCGGCGACTCCCGAAGGAAAAAATGGAGTCTAAGGTCGAAGATCCGATGGTGATCATCGAGGATTGCTTCGTCGGCGTTAACCGCTATGTCTTTAATTTCTACTTAAGTGTAATACGGAACGCGTAACAATGTACAAAAAATGTGTTCTCGCCAAGTGTACAAAATCTTGCACCGTTTTTATCTTTCTTTTTTATTCTTTGTTCTTTGTTTTTTGTTCTTTGTTTTTTGTTCTTTGTTCTTTGTTCTTTGTTTTTTTGGTGTGGCGCGAGAGACGTTCTCCCTGGGGTGCAGGGTCCTCCGCGTTACGCTGTTAATCTCGTTTTCGCGTAACAGCGTCGACATCGTTCCGGTAGTGTATAATGAAGGTACATTCGCAGTTATGGTACGGCATGATTATTTGTATTCAAGCGAGGGTGGGTCCACGTCGATTCTTAGATCTTCGTGAAGGTGAGCTCGTGAGGAGGCTGATCCTTCTCGACCAGCCAGACGCTTCCGCTTTTGCCGGTGGTCAGCACGTGCACCAACGCTTTCGCCACGTGCTCCACCCTGAAAACACATGTTTCGGTCAACGAACTTCACAGTTCGAAACAACCTGAATCGACAAAATTCCCAGGAAAAAATGTTTAACACCTTCACTGGCACGTTGGTTACACGCGACACAATTTTCATTTTCATTTTTACCATTTATAAAAGCCTCGAACTCCGCAGAGTTTTTATTAGAATTTTTTTAAGGCGATTCAACGTGTCAACGAACCGTAAAAAAAGATTTTCAAAGAAAGTTTAGCCAGGCTGTCGATGACAGACAGAGTTACGTTACGGTTCTTTTAACGTTTCTCTACCTTTGTGGCACGGAATTGGCTATGTCGCAATGCCAGGCGTCCTCGTATCGCAACCAGAGCAGCTGTTTACTCACGTCCTTTAACAATTTGCTATCCGTCGCGCTTGGGCACAGTGCCATCACTTTTACGCCGGTTAGATCGTCGTGGTACTGGTGCTGCGGAAAACAATAACAACGTGAAACTATTCTCTTCGATCGGACTCCCACCGATCATGTCCGTGTTGCGGTAAATAAATTCACCGAGACCGATAGAAAAATTCGTAATATTTTCGTAATTGTTTGACGCAAGTATTTTTTATTTTTAACGATAGAATATTTGTTGGTGCGACGTGAGTTCTCAGAAGAATTCGTATTTACCCCGAACGCTCTGGTGAAGTTGACAATGGCCGCTTTAGTGGCGGAGTAGATTGGAACACTAGGGTAGGGATTGATGCTGACATTACTTCCAATGTTAACCACTATTCCGCCATGACCACCCATGTCCGTTCTCATAAATCGTTGAGCAAGCAACGTTCCACGGATTACTCCATTCTAAAATCATTTCAACACTCGTATTTCGAATCACCCGGTACATTAAATATATATATATATATATTAATATTAATCAAGTTTCTATCGAATTACCTAGCGTATCGATAAAATATATTAATTGAAAAGTAGATACTCACAACGTTAATGTCGACTTCCAGCTCCCAAAATCGATCGTTCATGATCCCAGCATTGTTCACAACGATATCGATGTGGCCGAACGTTGCGATTGTCTTCTGAAACGCATCTAGAAATAAAGTAATTTTCGATCGGTTACTATCGGTGACTAGAAATTCATTCTATCGGTTAAAAGACAATGCGTTTAATATTCGTGCACCTTCGAACTGTGAGTAATCTGTGACGTCGCACTGACAGAAAATCACGCGATCCTTTCCGTAGTCTGAAGTTAAAATTTCCACCAATTTCTCGCCTTCGTCTACATCGATGTCGCAGACGGCAACCTGAAAAAAAAAATATGGCAAAATGTTGGAATAAAGTTCTCGATTCGGTTAAAAATTATTGGGACGCTATTTTTTCGAGTCGAATAAAACATGAAAATTATGACTTATTTAGAATTTCATGAAAAGCAGAGCATTTGACATTTTTATGCGACCATTCTCTCCCGTGAGAATCGCGATAGGCGATAAGTTTCCCCCGCTGTTTACAATTTTTATTCGTTGGAAGTTGGTCAGATAGCACTTTAATATCTTCCCTGACGGGGAGCGATCTAAATATAAGTCGGTCACTCTTCATTGAAAGGGTTCAAAGCGTTTATACGGTGACACATGAATCGAGTCAAGGTTACATTCTTAAACAGGAGATTTTTCTAACCTTTTTTCACATTTTTCACATTTTTCACATTTTTCACATTTTTCACATTTTTCAAGGCAATATTATTACGATCCTCATTTTGAAATTATTTGGGAAAAGTTGAAGGTGATTTATCGTTTACACTCACCTGCACACCTTGGTACACCAACTCTGTGGCAAACGCCTTACCGATTCCGGCAGCGGCACCAGTAACCAGCGCTACTTTCCTTTTCAGGTCCATTTTCGAAAATTCCTGGACAACTGTTCGCCTGCGAACGACATAATTTTTTCCATTACAAAACTCGCCGTTTCTACACGAAAATTGTGGAATCCGTATCTGCGATAACCGATGCTCTACATTCGCTGGTCAAAATAGTTCAGCAAGTATGCTTTCGCGAAGACAATAGAATCGATTTCGTGTTTTAAGTGAAAAGCGTCAAGCAGAATTTACGCATCTCGATGTGTCGTATTCAAAGAAAGCGTTGAACAAAATTGTACTTTATCTTGGGGTATGAGATTTATGGACCATGAATTGCAAAGTGAAATGTTTACAGTGTCTCTGTCTTTTATTTGATGCGAACGGTGCGAGGACAATTTCTCGAAAGCTCCCGGACGCCACTGTGTGTTTTTATTAGTTTATTAGTCTGACTCGACGTACGAACAGCATCCGACTCGTGTCTCGCATTCGTGTGCACATCAAAAGGAAAAACAAATCCACGTCTCCGATGATAACAGTCGCGGAGCAAGTGTCGCAACTTCAAATACGCGTGTATCTGAAATGGCGCTATAAAAACAACCTACGTGCTATTTACTACATTACTCTAGATATCGGAAAAACACCGGTACACGGTAGAATCACAGCCGAGAAGACCGGTTCGCATTGGAGGTGGAGCCTACTAGTACCTAACCAGTATCTAACCAGTATCTAACCAGTATCTAGCCAGTACCGAAAACGTTCCGGGAAAAGGGAAGGAAAAGCTTTTGAGGAAATTCGGATTGAATGGGAGGGGGAGGGGCTAAATGTCGCGGATCGCGTCGCGTCGCGTCGCGTCGGGTGGCCTCGCGATCGTTTCGGATTCGCTTTGAAAGCCCCGTCTAAGCAATTTCCGGTCTGGTGGGCGGCGTGTGATCAGTCGCGTGGGCGAAATCGAATTTCACCGTCTCGTTATAACCATTTCGTACTTGACTTCCCTGCGTCGATGGGGATGTTCGTTCGGAAATAAAGCCGGCGATGCTCGACGCGGCGCATGACTCACTGAGCTCGCGTCGACCAGCGTCGTTTTACCACATGCTTCGATGCCAGACTCCCGTCGCGCGTCGCGCCGCGCCGCGTCTACCAGCCTTCTTGCACCCAGACCCCGCAAAGACACAGCAATCCCGACCGCGTCAACGAGAACCAGTCGGCCGTTTGCAATTAAAAACATCCGATTTCAGCTTTTTCACCAGCGAGCCACGCAATTATTTGCCTCGACTAAAAAATTTAGTTTCCTGCTCCTGTCTCGAGCGTACCCCAGTCGTTAAGATCTTCGACGCTTTTCAAGGTTGAAGAACGATTATTAACCCGCTGCGGATGGGTGTCACCCTTGCGTCGGTAAAAATAATTTTTCTCGTATCCGTTTTCCTTATTTACCATAAACCCTTACATTTCAGAGTTGGTCATAGTTTATTTCACTTAAAATAAGAAATAATCGTTTGAAATATTTTATTATTTTCATTTGACGAATGTCATGAAAAAAGTATTTTGATTTTGCGTTGATTTCAAATAATTCTCGATTTCCAGCAAAAGAACAGAACGTGTCCAAACTGTGTATCGTACATTTTCCAGTCGAGCTTAACCCGGGGCATTTCTTGCCACGCATCAAAAGTTCGGAAAATTCCGCGACGCTCGGTAACGCGTTTAAAAATTCAACAGCCGGTATAACGTTCGAGCGACGGGAGGAGGGGGAAGTAAAATGGGAAAAACAGAGGGAAAAATGCACGAGTCGCGGACCGCCTCGAGCACGTGAAAGGTGCGAGCATCGAGGAGGAGGAGGATTTCACGCGTCCGTAGAAGAGGATATCAAATACTCCTGCGTGCGAATCACCCTCGCGAATGAAACAGCGTCGTACAGCTTCGTTTAATATTGCGCCCGTCGTGACACCGAGTTCCCCCTAGCCCCCCACCCTGGTCCCCGACCCAACTGTTCCAACCACCCCCGCCCTCGTTGTCTGGCAGCCGTAGATAAACCGGCGAACACGTTTCCCTCGGTGAGCATCAGAAAGAGGCGATCTAAAAAATTCACGACGCCTCGATCGCTCGATATCCCCGGGAAACTGTACGACGCCGGCAGCCACGCACCTCTCGACTTTCACCTACGCTCCTCGAAAACACTCCACGACCACCGTTAAAACCCCCTCCGAACGAGCAGTCTTCTAGCAAAATCCCCGGAGCGGAAAGAAGAAGAGCCTGCGATGAGCGGAGGAGCCTCCGTTCGTCGCTTCGAAGAGCGGCCGAACGAACAGAAAATCCATCGAACAAACAGAGAAATCCGTCGATCGGATCGGAGCTACCGTGGGTGACAAATTGTATTCGAGGTTCTCGGATTTTAACCGAGGGAAAATTTGTCTGCCCTCCGGACGAAAAACGCGAGTTCTGAAAAATCTCCGAGGCAGAAAGAAGAAGAGTCTGCGAGAGGAGAATGTTCCCTCTGTTCGTCGACGAGTGGTCGAACAGAAAATCCATCCATCGATCGGATCGGAACGGAACGACGATGGGAGGTTGTGGTATCGAGGTTCCGGTTTTTAACGAAGGAAAACTCGTTTTCATGAGAAACGTGCAATAATCGGAACAAAAAAATTGAATTCGTCCGACGAATAAAATCGCAACGACCCTCGGTGGTCTACGACGCTGTCCGAATCCTAGAGATTCCTGTACACTCACCCCCGAGTCGCAGGAACGCTACGAACGCCAAGAACCAACCCCTGGGGGGACTTCCAAAGGCGTAACAAGAACCAAGTTGTAATTCTTGAAATTGTAAACTCGATGAATAGGTTACAGTGTGTTTGAGATAGAAAAGCCGTCGGTTAATTACCCGAATTCGGTCTGAATCCGCAGAGGCTGAAAGTCGCCGCGCCGGCATCGGCACGGGCTACCTCGATGCGGCGATACCTTATCGAGTTCACCCTTCAATTTCCCTTGTGGTCTCTCCCCTCGGTCGGCCGAGCTGGAGTCTTTTAACGAAGGATCTATAATTTCAGGGAGTGCTGGTAGCCGAGTAGCACGAGCACCGCGCAAAGTCTCCGGGAACTACAAAGTCACCCCTCGCGGAGCACTGACCGCGGGCGGCTCGACGGCGATCAGCCACCCCGAGGTGTCTAGTGACCGGTGTACGGGGTGTACGAGGTGTACGAGGTGTATAGAGGTGTATAGAGGTGTATAGAGGTGTACAGAGGTGTACAGAGGTGTATAGAGGTGTATAGAGGTGCGGGGTTGGCGTGGCTGCGGTGTTTCTTCGGCGGAGTGTACTTTTGAATCGTCAGTACCTTCGTACCTTGAATCGCAGCTCCCCGGAAGAGTCGGCTGGTGTCCCGCAACAGGCAGGCGGCTGCGACGAAAGCGAAACGAGTCGTCGGAGACGGAGGGCGGTCGGGGGTGCGCGCACACGGCGCGGCCAACCGGGTTCGCCTGTGTCCCCGTATACGTATGTGTCCGTTCTGTGGAGTACGCTTGTGTGGATGTGTGTGTGTGTGTGCGTGCGTGCGTGTGTGTGTGTGTGTGTGTGTGTGTCGCGGACGGAGCCTCGCGAGCAGGCTACCCCGACAAGGTGTGGTTGACGGCCGCGGACGCACTGGCTCACTGCACCACCGGTGAACGCTGACTCCCGGTGAACGCACACACCCCGCGCCGGGCCCCGATATTGATTGGCGCGGTTGCGTGCCACGTGACTTTTACGTGCGACTCCCGTCCGTCCGCCCGCGTTCGCGTTCGCCTCCGCGTGTCCGTCTCTCTTTATCTCTTTCTCTCTCTCTCTCTCTCTCTCTCTCTCTCTCTCTCTCTCTTTCTTTCTCCCTCTACGCGTGCGAGAGTCTCCCCCTCCTGTCCCCCCACAGCCCTTAACCTTCGCCCGTGGGGTTTTTGTTTTGCGGACACACGATCCCGACCACGCTTTCGATCGGTCCCACCCCTCTCCGCAACCCCCTCCACCCCCTTCGGCCCCGCCCAGTCGCGCGAGATCCATGTTTACCGGGTTGAGACTCGCAATGCTCAGGGTCGCCGAGAATTCGGACGAGCCTCGATCGCGACGATCGATCCCACCGTGTGGATGCTAGATTCGGGGTCTACGTGCCTTTACCTACCGGGGGTGGCTCTCGGAATTCGCGGAGGAATACACGTTTAGCGCCCGACGATTTAGCTGGGGTGGCGGAGCTAATGAGGCGAACGCGATCGTCTGGCGGGCCACGATTTTTAATTAGTCGTGCCCCGCCTTTTTACTCGCTTATTTATATTTTTCCGTATCAACGTATTAATTTTATGCTATATATTTAGCGTAGGGTGAGTTAGTTATATCGGATGATCCGCCACCCCTCGATTTTTAATTAGTCACGCCTCCTCGCTTCTCGATCCTCTCGTGTATTTTCATTTTTATTTTTATATATCGAGGTATTAAGTTTATGTTCGCCCGTGTTTAGGGTAGAGTGATTTAGTTGATCTGGATGGGAGGGATTAACGAGGTAGAAGCGATCGTCCGCCATCCCTCGGTTTATGTTTATAATTAGTGCTGACTTGCCTCGCCACGCCTCGTCTACGCGCCACCTTATTTATTTTTATCTATGTATTAATTGTATATTATACGTTTGGTATGGTAGTATCGGATGGGAAAAATTAATGTGTTGGAAACAGCATAGTAGTCTGCCACCCCTCGATTTCCGATTAGTCATGCTCTCGTACCTTCTCTATTTATTTTTTATTGGCAAATATTTACAGAAATGGGGCCACACCCTAAGATCATTTGATAATGTTCTGTCAACTCCACCCTTCCTTTACACCCTTGCCCCCAAAACTATAATCTAATTGTAAGTCAAACTCTCTCGTACATGCTCAAATTGAAAGTAGATTAGATTGTTATAGAGTGACTCGAATTACATGTATCTTTTATAACAATTAGAAGTACGATAAATTCGTGATAAAAAATCGAAGATCGACTTTCGAAAGGAATCGCGAAAGAGAGACTCGTACAGTGTAACTGCTGAAAATCGTATTCCGGACTCCGGAAGGTTAATCGTCGAGTAAGGCAAAGCAGCTGTGGTCCCTGGTCCCTGGTCCCTGGTCCCTGATGACCACCGCGGGCGGCACCGTACGCGTCGATATCTTGGTAAAAATATTATTTAACGTCGCGGAGTAGAGTAACGCCCTGGACAAAGTATCGAATACTCGTGTGGAAGTCGGCTCCGACAAGCCGGAAGCGAGTCGAGGATCACCGACCGGTCTCGATGATCGATCATCGCGCTCGGCAGTACCGTCAGCTGAAAGTATCGGCGTTCCTCTGTCATGGCCGCGAATCTCCGGTGCGCCGGGGCTGGCATCGATAATCAGAACGAACACGAGAACGCAGGATCGGTCGGGAGCAAAGTAAAACGCGTAAAGTAAGGTTCGCGCATCTGGCGAAAGGAAGAAGAAGAAGAAGGCGGCGCAGGGGTCGCGTGGTGGCCAGCGACGAGAGGATCGCGTTGGTCGGCCACGAGGCGATGGACGGACGACGCAGGATGAAGTTTCGAAAGCTATTTCGCAGCCGAATGTCGCGGGCCACGGTCCTCACCGCGAAACCAAAGCAGTGCCCCAGGAAGCAGGCGAGCAAAGTCCGGAAATGCATGTGTCTACCCTCGAACTACGTCCTCGTCGAGTTCCCCATGGTCTGGTCCGAGCTTAGGTGCGTGTTCCGCTCGGTTTTTACGCTTGGACCCATTGTCCGGAACGATCTGTGGTAGGATGTCTCAATTAGACGCGACCCTTGTCCGTCGCGTCGCGTCGTTCCGCGTCGCGTCGTCCCGCGTTCAATATCCCAATTGGCAGTTGTCGTCAGTTTCACCGGCCGGCGGCCGCCAGTTGATCCGTCTGTGCTCCGTTATAGCCCCTGAATCGCGTTTCGTCGTTTATGGATATCGATTCTTCGGTATACGTGTCGTTTACGTGTCCGGACCAGAGCTATTAACATTCAATTTATCGTTGTTTCGCCGATGTTCTACAGTTTGAGTTTGCGGTTTCTTAATAATTTCCCACAAAGCATCGACATAAAAGCTTCGACGGAGTATAAAGCCTCCGTCCTATTTCGATCGCTTCGACCCCCAGCTGCGGACTGTAATCGTCCAACCTATTTCTCGGTGACGCTTCGATCCCTGTTAAGACTTAACGCAATTGTCAACCTAATTCGATGGCTAAACGCTCGACAAGCGGAACGTGATTCTCCAGAAATCTGGGTCGGATCGAATCCAACGTTTTCAGGTCAACGATCCAACTCCTCTTTCTCGAAGAGAAATCTACGAAAATAAAGAAATACCTATAATCGAATCGTACGAACAACGATAGTCGAAATTAAGACTCGAGTCTCGTATAACTGTTCCGTGTGAATCTATTAAAACCGGCGAGGATATTTTATGCCGTGCTTCCGGTAGAACTTCGAATTAAAAGACAGCACCCGCATGAGATTCGAGGATCCCATCGAGGTAACCTCGATACCGTCCTCTCTCATCGACGCGTCGATATTTCAGAGCGAACCAGCAGTTGTGCGACGGTGCGATCAGATGCGTCGGGGACCAGATATTCCCAGTGCACCGAGTCATTTTGTCCGCGGTCAGCCCGTACTTCAAGGCCCTCTTCACGAACAGCCTGAAAGGCGGCAAAACCGAGACGACTACCGAGGTCGTCATCGATTCCGTTCCTGGCGAAATTTTCAGCCTGATCCTCGATTACGCTTACACCGGCGCTTGCGACATCAACGCCGACAACGTCGAGCAACTTCTGCCGCTGGCCGATCAGTTCGAGGTCCTCGGCGTTGTCCAATTATGCTGTCAGTTCCTGCTGCAGGAGCTCAGACCCGAGAACTGCTTAGGTAATGTGTCGATTCGTTGGTTAATCAAAGCGCGCTCGACAAAAATACTTTTCAACCAAAACGATCAAAACGATTGACGCGTCGGCTGCCGAACCGGCGCGGCGCGGCAGCTATAAAAGTACCACGATCCTTGCATCTCGCGTATCCTAACTATCGGGTAGGCCGTAGGCTACAAAGTCTCGGCATTTTTCTTTTCGATCTATCGATCGCATTATTTTCTAGAATAAATATTAGAATAAAATAAAGACACTGCGAGACGTCGGATACGCTATGTTCGTCAAAATTAAAAAGGAACACGGATAAAACTTTTCTTGTTGTATTTGTATTACGAACAGAACTACTTACAATCGTAAAAAATAGGCCATTTTTGAGCGCTATCATAATTTTTATGAAATTTTTAGAACAGTCTAACAAGTGTGTTCGACAGTCTGACGAATGAATTTTTAAATCTGTACAAAATAATTGTGCCTCTCGTGGAGCCTGCGCTCGACGGGTGAACAATTATTTTCCGCGAGATAACGAAACGAGAGTGAAAGAGAGAGAGAGAGAGAGAGAGAGAGAGAGAGAGAGAGAGAATTTCGTTCCGTGTAAATGTCAGCCATTGGCGAGACTGCTGAATTGTGACAACTTAGGTATCTTTAAATTCGCCCGTCACTATTTCTGCCGTGACCTGGAAGAGAAGGGCCGGAAATACATTCGTCATCACTTTAAGCGGATACTGCAAGAGAGCCCGGAATTCAAAGAGCTCACCGGCGAGGAACTCGAGGCGATCCTACGTGACGACGAGCTGAACGTTAAAAACGAGGAAATAGTTTTCGAGGCCGTTAAAACCTGGGTCGAGCACAACCAAGAAGAAAGGAAGCCCTGTTTGCCGAGACTCTTGAAATGCGTGCGCTACGGTTTTATCAGCTACCCGTTCTTCACGAACAATATTCTCACGTGGAAGATCATCGAGGAGGATGAAGTGAGTAGTCCCGGACGTCCATTATCCGAAGGCCAAGCCTGGTATATCGATTCTTTTTTATTCTCGCTCACCCCTTGGTCGTCGAAGACTGCACGATCGTTCGCAATCTATACGTATATAGATACATTTCAGTCATTTTAGTATTCGACTGTTTATCTTATCCTTCTCAGCACCTTTCGTTTTATTTGTTGATCGCTCTTATTTGTCTTGCTACGTTACGAGATAATTCGGAAACGAATTCACCGCTATCTACCATTTCTCGTGCAGACTGTTTTATCGCTTTCAACGGTATAATAAATCACAATATATTTAGAGTTGTGCGCCGATTTTCACAAAATTCACCAGCAATTCCTCTAAAATTTCCTATCCTTTGTCCGTTTTTACCACGTTTTTATTTTGTTGAAGCTCTGCCTGCAAATTGTACGCGACGCGAACGCTTATCTGAGCGAGCAAGACGCGAAACAGAGCACCGGCGAGATCGACCTGAAGAATCCACTGGCGCGTCCTCGGATTCCGCATGAAATCCTGTTCGCGATCGGCGGCTGGACAGCCGGTGCACCGACCAATTTCGTGGAGACCTACGACACGAGGTGCTCCAACAACTTTCCTTCATTTTTCTTCGCTTCTTCCTCCATATGTCGCGACGGTCGCGAATCTCGCGAGAACCGTTGGCCAAGCCGAGATTCACCGGGTCGTGTAATGTGAACTCCAGAGCTGACAGATGGTTTCTATCAGTGAGCACGGACGCCACGCCGAGGTCCTACCACGGGCTCT
Source organism: Lasioglossum figueresi (assembly GCA_028455805.1). NCBI lineage: Eukaryota > Metazoa > Arthropoda > Insecta > Hymenoptera > Halictidae > Lasioglossum > Lasioglossum figueresi. The sequence continues at coordinate 534,192 of CM052192.1, read as the reverse complement.
GCGCTCTGAACAATCTGATCTACATGATCGGCGGGTTCGACGGGAATCAACACTTCAACACGGTCCGATGCTTCGACCCGGTGACCAAAGAGTGGCGGGAAAGAGCCTGCATGTACCACGCGAGGTGTTACGTCAGCGTTTGTACCCACGGTGAGCACCGATTCTTTATCCTAGGATGGGGGGGGGGGGGGAGAGACGCAGGCGATGCGGGAAAATAGTAGAGGGTCGTTTGGATAAAGATCAAATTCTTGGTCCTGAGAATCGTTTTGCGCGAGTAGCGACCGACCGATGGGAATGGTTTTTGCAAACAGGCGGGAAGATTTATGCCCTAGGTGGCTACAACGGCCGCACCAGAATGAGCTCGGGGGAAAGATACGAGCCGCAAAGGAACCAATGGGAGATGATACCGTCGATGCAACGACAGAGATCGGACGCGAGCGCTGCAGCTCTGAACGACAAGATTTACATCGTCGGCGGTTTCAACGGCCGTGAAGTTCTAGATTCCGCAGAGGTCTTCGACGTGGAGACCAATCAGTGGAGCTACATTCACGCGATGCTGAACCCGCGGTCAGGGGTTTCGTTGGTCGCATTCCGACACAGCCTCTACGCTCTTGGAGGCTTCGATGGATTTAATCGACTCAGCTGTGGTATACAGTTCGTCGCACCTTAATCGTTTATAGTTTATAGGAATCTTTTTACCTTTACTTTTATCTTTACTTTTATTTTTATTTTTATCGCCTAATCCGATTTATTTCGTTTCAATAATTGATCGGAGTAGACATTTTTTATTTCAGAGCGTGGGTAAACGTTTCGAATTTTAATCTAGTGGAAAGTCGACTGTTTTGAGTATTTTTTTTTATTGGATAGTCTGTATATCGTCAAGGTCGAAAAGAGGGGTTCCGTAACGCGGTAAAATCTTTTATTTATGCCGGCGCGCGGCGGTTGTTCGTTCTCCCTGGAGTCTGGAGCATTCAATTTTATTGGGAGCTTCCCGGTTGAAATCGTTCCACCGAGCGTAAGAGCACCCTCTCGGCTCGGGATTTTCCGCTGCGTGGAAATTAATGTCTCGTTACAATATCGATCTTGTGTTCTCGCAGGGGAATGTTACAATCCGAACCATTCGGAAGACTGGCACGCGGTTCCAGAAATGTTCAGCCCCCGCAGCAATTTCGCCACGGTCATCTTGGACGATATGATCTTCGTTGTTGGTGGTTTCGATGGTAACATGGTCAATGGTCTTTTGGTCCTTCCTGTTATTCGCGTCAGTTTTCGAAGAGATATCTACGTTGGCGATTCACATTTCAATTTGATTCGATACGACTCTAATAAATATTAATACCATACAAAACTCTGTATCGAAGTTAGATTCAAGTTTTAGAAAACTATTTCCAAATACAAGAAACGCATAGAAATCTGCTGTCTCTCTTTATCGATAGATTGGAATTTTCTCAGCTTTTCATCTTCCTTTCACCTTAAAAATTACGGAAAGTGAAATCAAATAAATTCCTATAATTCTACGTCCGTTTATGAGAAAATGTAAATCGGTATAAACATTCTTCCTTCGAATATCGTAGGTGTAACGACGATCGCGTATGCAGAATGCTACGACGCGGACAGCAACGAGTGGTACGATGCATCGCCCATGAATCTCAATCGAAGTGCCTTGAGTGCGTGCGTTATCGCTGGTCTTGCCAACGCACACGAATATTCGTATCAGAGCAAAGCTCACAAGCTCGGCCAAGGTTTGCATTACGATAGCTGAAACTTCCAAATACCAGATTTCATTATCTATCCTATACATTATAAAATTGTACAACCCTTTATCGAGATTTCAATGAATTATTTTGGCTGTTCTGATAATTCTAGTGTGTTACTAGTTTAGTGTTCAAAATTGTATCGGCTAGGTAAAGACGCGCTTGTCAGAGTAATTCAAAAATTCGAAAATTCAAAAATTCCAAAATTAACGCGGTCAACGTGTATATCCCAGGACAAGCATCGTCCGAGAACCAGGACAAAAATCAAGGAGGCGAAGGAGCTGCGGAGGCGAATGCCATTTCCGTGGTGGAAGACGAAGAAGAAGAAGAAGAAGTGGACTACGAGGACCATGAAACGGCGGAGAGCGTAGGCAACTTTCTAGGGTAACGCAACGACGAAGAAGCAATTTTTAAAAAAAGGCAAAAATAAGTGACGTTTCGATAGCTAGTAAACTCGCGATTACTCGACGTTTCCTCTATCAGCGTTTCGTCCGAAAGATTCCAGACCGGATCGAGCACCGTTCGCGCTACGACTCGATACAGGGTACATATCAAGTAATTCGTAAAAGAGGGATGAAAAGATTGAAATGCTCGCTTAGACGGAAAAACACAAAAACACAGGATCGGGAGCTGCGACGGAGTTACGGGTTCTAGGCGTAGGAAACGAGTTTTGCAGCCTAGCGTTTTTTTTCTTTTTTTGTAATAAGTTTTAGAAGAAATTGTCGCGTGAAACGGTACGCGGGTTTTAACCGTGACTGCGCATTCCATTTTTAACCAAATCGCTGTTTTATAGGGGCTATTATTTTTCTGTTACATTATTTATTCTTTTTTTTTACTTCTTTTTGTAGGACGCGATCGATCGACGAGAAACGGAAAACTCGTGTTTTTCGCCGGAATTTTATCCATTCATGTTTTACATTGCAGACCGATTTGTGTATTTCAAGCACATTCAAATACTTTTCGCTTGTTCGAACATATTCTTTTTCGCCTACTCCTCTTCTGAACGAGGTTGCCACGTTCGTGGGCGATGGATTTACACGGTTGATCCGTGCGGCTATATTAAGATTCTGTTTTTTAAATTATCGACCGTAGAAAATTGTTATTTCCCTTTTTTTTTTATAGCACATGCACACTCCCTTTTCCGGTAGCGATTCTAATGTGCCTTGATCTGTTATTTTAAACGAATAAAAGTACACCTGTTCGCACGCTTCTTTTCATTCTACGTGTTAACTAGAACGAGGATTATTCGACATTTATACTATGTACATACATGGTTATACTACCGCGACACGCCCTCCGCAGCGACCGCGGCTAGGCCCACCGGGCGGGTTGCGCTCGATCACTGACGGTATACGTATGTACCTGAAAAGGTTGTTTTATAGCAGACAAAAAACGCGCACGGATCAGCTCCGAACCTGCCAATTATTTACAACCAACGCGCTCCGACAACTTCAACCCCGACAGATGGACAACACGTGCGACAGACCCACCGAATCGGATCGATGGGATCATACACACACACAGACACACACATACTTTTTTCTATTTTATATATACATATATGTGTATAGATATAGATGGATAGATAGATAAACATAGATAAAGATAGATAGAGATAGATAAAGATAATACAGATAATTCTACATCTTACCAATATTTTATCTTTCCGATGGGAATTCCGATCGGCATGTAAACAATGGGTCTAAATGAAAAATATCGAATAGCCCAAACATTTGAAACGGCAATAAAAAGCGGTTCGCTCTTATGCGAACACCAAAGATTTTGTTAACCGAAATCCAAAGATAAATCCACATTTTGGTACCCAGCGACGAACAGTTTATATTCGAGCAAAGAAGTAGCAGGAATCGAGCACAAAAATAAGAGGTACAGTTAATTAACCCTCGCACGCTCCTCGAGTGAAAATTCATTCGATATACGTAAACATTGTGAAATGTTCGGATATATTTATTCGGGACAGAAAAAAATGAAGAAAGCGCGAACCGAAGATCTTTCGTCGATCGGTACCCGAGGAATTGTACGAGGGTTAAAACGAATTCCCCAATTGTTCGACGTTCTCTTTATTACCAGGTTCTTAATCCATTAAAGCCGCTGTGCACTATTAATCGATAACAGTTATTCAGAAATTGAATCGTGCACTTCCGGATTCGACAAATGTACAACATACACGCTATCTAAAAACCGATATTACAGCAGACCGTTCAACGAAATCTATCAGAGTTCGTACGAGCACGAGACGAACAGAAATTCTTCCGGAAACGAGTCCACAAACGTGCCTTAAAAATATCGTATTTCTCCTTGCGAGTGTTTTGCGTCAGCGTGAACCAGGTTCAACCGATTCCCGGCATCTTGACCGCGCGCTTCGTCTAGTAGAAACTTAAGATTACATGGTACAAAATCGATTCCCGGGCCAGAGAACACGTCGATCGTGCGACAGTTCACGCACAATTGAGCAAACGATAGTTGTCCTACGATAAACGAACGAAAAAAAGAATTCCTTCGACCGTTTTATAGGTATGTATATTTTTTTTTCTCCCCCGGACGAGATACGCGGTTCCCTCGGGAGTTCTGATTTGTCGTCGAGCTCCTTTACCACCCCTTTTGTGCTGGATCCGCGACGAGTTTCTTCGTTATCGATCGACAAACGCGTTTCCTCGCCCTCGAGACAGCACGTTTCCGCGAAAACCGCGCGTCCCTCGATATGTGTGCACTAGAAAACGTCGAAAGGGGACGCCGAGCGGCCGCGTCGACGCTCGCGAATAATCCGCGCGCGAATCTCTTACAAACATATTACAAAAAGGGAGTGCCGGGCGAGTGTGCGACCGTTTTGTAAACCAACGGAGTTACGTGAGCGGCTTAGAATCGAAGGAGAAGCGAGCTCGATCGTTTCGTTCCGTTTCCGGGCTCGCGCCGAGCCAGCCTACCATCGCATCGTTTGCCAATCGTTTGCCAATCGTTTGCCAATCGTTCGCGTTCGGTTCGAAACGCGCTGGGAGCTTTCGATCGACGCGTAAAATCAATCTACATGCAACAATCAGCGAAAAATATATCGCAGAAACTTTTTCTTGAATCCTTCGCGCGCGAATGTTAGATTTTTAACACGTCGCTAAAAATTTTTTCACATTTTCAGTATTTTCTATTTCGTCTACTCATTTTTCTCATAAATCAAAATTTTAAACATAATCTAACAAATATGAACGTTATTCCTTTTTCTAAAGCGAAATTAAATTTGACCCGTCTGTTATGAATATTCAAGCATTCCGATGAAAAATAATTCACCGATGGGTTAATTAAATTACTTTCGTTTCGTCGAATGTTCTGGTGATCGAACTACGGCGACGAATGCGTTAACCCTTCAGCAACGACGTCTATGGATCGTACCAACCCTGACGAATGCTTAAAAATTACACAAAGTCGGATTATTGGAAGCGATCCACATTATTACAGATAGCTGAGCAAAATATCGAAAATTCGAAATTAGGAACTTATGGTAACATTTATAACATCGAAGAATGTGGATCGTACGGAAAGAAACCAACAAAGATCAGGTTCCCGAAGAGTATGATCATCTCAAACCCGAAACATCTACGATGAAAAATTTTCTGCCACCTTTGCCACTTATTTTTGCATGGAAATCTCTTGCTACCCGTCTCGATCCACCCCGTAAACCAAGACTACTCCCATAACGCTCCCCTATGCTACTTCTAATTCAGAGACCCTCCTCTTCGTTCCACCCCTACCTTTCCGTTTATTTCTTTTGGTAACTCGCAGGAATCGGACGATACAATAATATTGCCACGGTTATCGCGTGCTACACGCGTAAGAAAATCTCTAGGAAGAATCGATCGAGGGGCGGAAGAGGCTGCACGGTGTTCGCGTCGTTATCTCCGAACGCCTTTGCCAGGGTTCTCGTTGTCAGCTCTAAACCCCGTTTGTCGTTTTCATGATCGACGGCCAAAGTTTCGCGACGGAGGCGTTTGGAAAGCGGAAATCAAACGGAACGATGCGATCTGTTTTCGAACGAGAAAAGTTTTTCGGGGGTCTGTTTCTTTGTGCATCGCAGCTTCGTGGGGGGAAAACAACGTTACGAGCACCGATTCTGGTCCTGATAATGGTGTACTCGTGGCAGAGAGAACACGACACGCGCACGGTGTCTTCTGTTACGGTGTAAAGGCGTACACGTACGGGCGTTGTATACAATTGCGTGGGTGAACGTTTACAGTGGGCGGTGTGGGTTTACACTTAACGATATTTCCGAGAGTCGCCGTACGAGCTGACACAATTTGGTTCTGCGTCGTTCCGGTGCGGCAACATGGCGGCTGGATCGACAGTCTATTATTCGTACGAGTCGTTTCGAATTTATTTACACACCGAATCGATGTTTTAGTTCAGTCTATCAAGATCAAGTGAACAGAGTAGAGTTCAACCTCTTTATCTACGGTTACGTTTGAACGGTTTGAGCGGTTTTTTCGAAATTCTCAGGCTACTTTTCTCAGAAATCAGCAATAATACGTGATCAAATTATATTACCGTAGCTAAGAGGTTCAAGAAAAGCAACTAACAAGTTCTCAATTTGAGAAGTTCCGTTGGCATTCTTACGAACGAGATCGTAGAACGATCGGGCGCACCGATTCTTCGGAATTCAAGCTGGAATTTGGCACAGAGCTGATTCATCTAATTTGGCAGAGTCTGAAATGTGAACGATCCCGAACGAGAAACCCGAGCGCCAAGCGACACAACGGTTGAGCAGATTCAGTGCGATTTTTTTATCTGTGAAAGCTTTTGAACTCGCCGCACCGCGTCGAACACGACAAATGGCCGTCGTACCGCGAGCCTCTCCGTTGACGTTTATTCTCGTCGTCCATTCTGGATATAGCGAAAAACTCTTAATTACGCAGGTCCTCTCCTCTCCCTCTGTCACTCTTTCGATGATATTCACGATTAGCAATTAGCAGACGCGACGCCACGCGCCTTCGTTGCTTCGATTACGAATAATGTATAACTTTTTCTTTTTTTTCTGTTTTTCTTTTATTTAGATTGTTCTGAGCAATTGAGATCTAGTATTGGAGGGATTTCATATACCTGAAATGGTAGTCACATTTTCCTTCTCGTGTTTTGTTTCCGTTTGACAAAAAAAAAAGAAAAGAAACTCGTCCTTGTTCCTCCTCCTTCTCCTCCTCCTCCTCCTCCTCCTGCTCTTCCTCCTCTTCCTCGTTGCTCCCGTTCGTCCGTTTCACTGTTCAACTTCCGTCATCGAAGCCGATGGATCCGAGAACCGTCAAGGATCCTTGTCCTCTTCAGCGTTGATCGTCATTTATGCCGATTGAGCCTTCGTCGTTTCGCTTTTCTCATTCTTGCTTTGCTTCTTTTTGTTCGCGTTGCCGTTTTGTTTAACTAGAATACTCTCGCGCTCTCATTCTCGCTCTCACTCGCACTATTTTTCTCGCTTTCTCTCACAAGGTTACGCGTCTCATCCATCCGCCTCGCACCGCACGCACTCACACTTATCTGAGAGTAACAATTGACATACGTTTCGTAACTTTCCTAGCGTCTAGACAATGTGTCCCTGCATCGTCTTATTTATATATCTCGATTTGTTATTCCCCGCATTCTCTCTATTTTTTTTTTGTTTTCGTTTTTTTTCCTCGTTTACTTTTTCCTCGCTTCGACACCAGGCTGGGAGCCACGGTGAGCGACGCGTCGCTGTGCTCTCGAGATTGAAAAAAGTCTGTTTAAAAAAAAGAAAAGAAAAGGAGACGAAAACCAACGTACGCGAGCTTGTCTCCGCGCGGGTTTTTGTTTCGCATACGATTCGCGGCGTTCTGTTTCGAGTCGAGACTGTCGAGAGCGACGACGAATCGTGGTTCTCGATTTATGGACCTCTCTTCTCGATCGTGCGCGCGATATTTCTCGGCGGCCACTGGTTTCGCGATAGGCCGAGAATTAGATACTTGATTCGATCGCGCTAGTAATCGCAATCGCTCAGAGCAGTTTGACGATCTTGCACCGAGTTCAACGATAAACAAAAAACACGTTCCAGAAGGAATGCTAATACGTATTCGTCCAACGTTTTCTATTCTTGCTTATAATACCAGAGCTACCAGAGAAATCGAAACAAGTAAAGTGTTTCTCTAAGAATTTATTCGGAAGATTGACTCGTTCGAACGTATGCTAGAATCAAAATAATTAATCGAAGTCTCGATAAATGCATTTTTGTAGTTCTACAGCGAACGATTTGAAACTCGTCTTTTTTGGATGTTCTTCCTATTCTTTCGAAAGAAGAATGGACAGATTAGACGGTATCAAACTACCCTGAGCGGTCTCGAACCCCCATGCATCCCCTGTTCGAACAAAATGCAGCTCGGATCGCGAGCTGCGAGTAGGCCCGATCTTCGTACAGTCGTAATCCCGTTCGATGATTCGATGAAGCGTCGATGAAGCCGTGACGAGACATAAATGACGCGTAGGAACCTAACGAGAGAAACTGATCGACGTTTGCTATAACGATGTCCGAACGATGTGTCCGCGACCCATGTAAAAACATCGAATTGCCTCGTTTCCCCGACGATCGCGATCGATTTTCGAAGACTGCGTCCGATTACGTTGGAACGAGGATGCCGAGAGGATAGAGGAGAGATGGAAGGGCGTTTGCGGGGAAGAAACGAGGCAATTCCGACAGTACGTCCGTGGGTTTAATTAATCCTAATGCGGCGTCGGAGACGTCACGGAGAGTTACGAGGATATCCGCTCCGTTCCGTCCGAGAGTATCGTTCCCGCTGGCTAGATTCGCTATTACTTTGTTTAAATCGCTAGTGTTTCTTTCTCCCCTCGCTCCCCTTTAGTCGCTAAGTAGTCCGTTCCTTATCTGAAGTACTTCAGACCCGCCACCAGCAGGAACTTCTCGATGAAAAGCTCGGAATCGAGGACGGCGATGTGCGCGGCTCGGCCGATCAACGCGTTCGCCGTCGCTGGCAACGCGTGGTGCACGTCGTACCTGACCAAACTCACGCCTGTCGTCGACATCACCGGGTACAGGATGTTCTGCACCATCTCTCGATACGCTGCACCTGCAAGCCGATTTTTTACATTTTTTTAGACGCAGTTCCAGTAGCGGTGCGAAAAAGTATTCGGGCCGGGCCGGGCCGGACTCGGGATCCGTCGGGGCCTTTCGGCTGTGTCAGATTACACCTGCCCATCTCTTGTCGAAAAGCATAAAATCCTCGGTCTAGTAATCGCACGAGTATATGTATATCCGTTACCACGATCGATACGTACGATCGAAAAATTCTACTTGCGATAATAACGTTCCACGGTAAATAACGCAACCGATCACCTCGATAAATCGATAAATTACTGAAGTAAATGATGTCACAGACGCGACTAGAGATATCGAATAAAATTGATCGAAGTGTCGAATAAAATGTATCGATCGACTCGGCAGCAAACGTTCGCGGAACTCGCGATAATAGCGTTCCGCGATAAAAAAGAAGCACGGTTGATTACCTTGATCGGAGGAGTCTCGCACGGCAGCCTTGCAGAGCTCTATACGCGCCGAATGGAGCGGCACGTATCGATCCTGCGCGCTGCCGCAAAGAAGAACGTGTTTGAACTTCTCGAGATTGCTCTTCTGGCTGAGGCGAAACATGAACGACCGTTTTACATCGGACGCGTCTTTCATAGCCAGCTGCAGCAACGAACCGGATTTTTTCAGTTTCTGCATGAACCACATACCTGGAGGGCAGAGTTTCGGATCGATAACTTAGCGACGCTGTTTAGCAACGATCGCGTCGCGATTAAAGAGAGAGACACGGTACCCGCGTTAACCAATCCGCTGGTGTTGTACAGTGTGCCCAGGTGTGGACCGCTGAGACTGAGAAATGTGTGGAGACGCGGGAGAAGCGGTCGCAATCGAGGCCGCGTCAACGCGCTTCGTATAATGATGGTCCCTAAAGAGTGTCCGATGAAGCTCACTTTCGTCGGATTCAGCCCGGACGTCTCTATGTGGTGTAGAATCTCGGCCACCAGCCGGTCGGTCATCGTGTCGAAGTCCGAAAACGTGTCTCCCTGTTCGACAAACGCGATACAAACGTTAGACAACCTTCGAACAGAAATCTACCGTACGCCGAAGCTGCTGGACGGAGCTCTCTCACCTGGTTCCTCTCGGACATTAAAAAATCTAGATGCGCCCCGGGAAGACTGAGTTCCAAGTAGGTCTTGACGAGACGCAGATCACCGGGGTTGCCGTCGAGACCGTGGACGCAGATGATCAAGTGGGCCCCTTCCGGCGAGAAGAGCCGGTACTCGTTGCTGATGTGGAAGTACGGCATGGTCGAGGCCAGGGTCGGATAGTCACTAAGAGGCACATTCGATCTTAGAGGTTTTACCGACGACGGGGTCAGAAGGTCACCGTATCCAAGGGAATGGGCACGTTTATGGAAACGCAACTGCGCTTCCTTTCGTTCTCTAGACAGGATAAGGTAGACAAAAGAGAAACGTAACTACAAAACATAAAGATCAGATCCGAACAGCTGCCGAACGGAAGAAGCGGGTCGCAAGCGTGATCGCGTGTAAACCAAACGTAAAAACGCAACGAACTACGTCGATAACATAGCCGATACGTGTTTCTCGGCGTTGGGTAACTCGAAGAGGAGGGAGACACTTTCGGACAAAGATCCAGGTGTTCGAGCCTAACACGCTCCCGCAGCGATGTCGAATCTTTTGCTTTTCCGCGGATGTGCTGTCGGACGCAAACGAGCGAACGCTGGGATCTACGAGGGAATCTTTGGTGCTAATATTCTTTGAGGAGCGTGCAAGGGTTAAAACAGCCAAGTGTTCGCAGGACCAGGGTTGCCAGACGAAGCGTGTACTCCGCTAAACGCCTCCCCCTTTACCGCGACGTCGCGTCGGTACGGTAGCCCGTAAAGACTTTATCTGGCAACTATGGACAGTGCACCGCGGTACGCGCACGCACCCGTACCTGTAGATCTTCCCGGAGAAGCTCATCTGTCGCTTGAACTCCTCCTTGCACTTCTTGAAGTTGATGGCGTCGTCCTGGGTCGACTGTAGAAGTTCCTTGCCCTCCTGGTAACAGTCCAGACAAATATCCCTAGCGCCGTACACCGGTTCCCTGTCCCTTTCCCTTTCCCTGTTCTTTTGGGGGCTGCAGGGTGCCGTTTTCGTCTGTTTCGGACTTCTAACCGGTTTCACCGTCTCGTAAACATGATAAAGGGGGTTGTCGATGATCGCCGGCGGGTCTCTGAACTCTTCCGGCGGCGGGGGCTCGTCCTGGAACATCTTCGGTGGCGGAAGTCGCACTTCTTCGTAGGAATGCTCTTCGACCGTCTCCTTGGCGAGCGGTCGCTCCTTTCGGGGCACTATCTTCGACAGTTTCTGTCGCAGCTGCTCGCTGGATATCTTCGCGTTGCGACGCTGTTCCGAGCTGGAGGTGTCCCCGCTGCTGACCCAGCCGGAACACTCGGACGTCAGATTGCTCGAGCTGGAGCTCGTGGTCGGGCTGCTCGGTCGGCTGGACGGTGGGCTGAGCGGATTCGGAATGACGGGAAGATTGTTGCTAAGGCTGTCCTTGCTGTCGCGAATCGGCATGCAAGGCAACGACACCGCGCTGCGCGGAACCACCACCTTGTTCTGCGCCACCGGCACGCTGGCGCATCTCAGTCTTTTCGTGTTCGGCAACGGCGCGCCCGTGCTGGACGTATCCGAAGGTGTCGCGCCGTTCGTGGCCGGCGCCTCTGTCGGCGACTCGATCGGCTCCACCTGGAAAGAAAGGTGCGTTCAGCTACCGGAAAGAAGAATCGTCGAACGAGTCGACCGACCGATCGCTGCGACGCGGTACCTTCAGAATAATTTTGTTGTTATTCTCGACCTCGAGGACGCTGGTGGTGAGCGCAGGTGGAGGGTGCCGGTACTTGGGCAGGGGGGCGACCGCCGGATCCTGATACGCAGGGGGCGGCGGAGCAGGCTTCCTGTTCCTGTGCCACTTCCTGTTGTCGTCGGTCGGATGATCGATATCGAGGACAGGCGCGGAATGCGGTCGCTTCCCGTGTCTGTCCTTCCTCCTCTCTCGATGCTCTTTCTTCGGCTCGGGCATCGGTGCCACCGTTTTGTAGAACATATCGTCGGCCTCGCTCTTATCGTCGATCTGCGATCTCCTATGCGCTTCGTCGCTGTAACAGGGAGGTGCACCGTTTCTGGGAGATTTCGCGGCCGACCTGTCGTCTCTCCTCCTGGGTCTTTCTCTCCTGAAGTCGCAGTACTCGCTGCGTTCGACCTCGTCTACCAGCCTCTCGGTGCTTTTGGGTCGCCGGGGTCTGTCGAGTTCGCCGTGAGTTCGACCGCTAGTCCCGTTCGTGCGGTAGAAGAACGAGTCCGTGGTCGTCGCGGAGTAATTCGATCGTTTGTACAAGGGGTCCGTCATCGTCGAATGATTTCCTGGAATCCCGCTGCCGTTCGTCGACTCTTGCGCCTCGCGGTTTCGTTGGCTCTGACCCGAACCGGTTTTGCCGATCGTGTGGTATCTGCGAGACTCCAGTCCGTTCGTTTGACCGTATTTGCCGCCGGCTTGATGAGTCTGCTTCCGCGAGTTTCCTCGATACGTCACCCTGTCCAACGTAGCCGTGTGCAACGGTTGCTGTTCCTGCAGAAAACCGTCCCCGTTCATGTTCTTTCCAGGCAGGAAGCTGTTCCGATCGTTCACCGTGGACAGAGGCTGGCGAGACGCTAAACGGTGGCTGCGAGGCTCCAGTCGGATCCTTCTCGAGTCCAACGAGTGGTAGTCTGAAAACGAAGAGCCTGGTGTGAAGTTGGGCGTTTACGTTGGTCCGGTAGCGTTCCGGTCCACGTTCGAATCCATACCTTCGGCCTTGTTCTCGGTCCAGCAATCGGTCGTCTGTCCATGATCCACGGCTCCCATGCAGGTTGGCACCGTCAGTGTCGTCCCCTGTTGCTCGCAAGGTTGTTTCGAGGGTCGATACCCTGGAAGCTGTCCACCGGGAGGCAGTTCGGGAAACATAGCTGCTAGCAGCGACGTTATGGAGGTGTTCCGCGGGTCGGCCTGCTGCTGCAGGTTCAGTACCAAGATCTGCGTGGACTTGGCCCGCGGCAGCGGGACCACAGGTGTCGATCCGAGGGATGGATTCGGCGCCGAGCAAGCTTGTTGACCCGACGGAGGGAAAAGCGTGCTACTGGACGGCGGTGTCGACCTCTGTCTGCCACGCGACGGCACCGTGGCCGGCGGTGTCGCGTTTCTCGCACCTCCCCTTTGTCTGGAGAACAGTTGCGTCGACACCGATCGAGGAAGCGTCTTCGGAGAGGTCCTCGGCTGCGCCGGTGCGATCTCCGGTCCTAGTTGATCCAGGGACTTGCTGTGCCTCGCCGGAAGAGTGGAAGGCGTCAAGGTTAGACGGCCCTGGATCATCCCCAGGTCCTGGTTTGCACCCTCGCTTCTAGGAGACCAGATCCCCATCGATCTAGACTCCAGGATCGCCGCGATCCCGCAACTGCAGTCGTCCATGCCGGGAACTGGAGGCAAAGACAAAGTTTTACCTCTTATTCGTGCAACTAACCGAAACTTGAAAATAACGCGTCGATATCTTAATCTTTTCAATATTCTCGATTGTACCTACCGATTTTTGTCGTAAACGCGAACGCGAACGCGTCGAATCCGCAATCTAACAACGACACTCACCGCTGTTTCTGTGCCTCTGCTTCATGTCCACGTACTGATCCTCGAATATCAGAGGCAGCGAGTGCAGGTCTCCGTCCAGTTCCGGACAGTGAACGGGCAGAGGTGGCAACGACGCTAGGTACCGTGATCTTCTGGCAGCCTCGCCGACTGCTTGGTAAGATTGGTAGTTAGCGTCGTAGCAACCCCACGCCGACGTCCTTGGGTTTTCGAGCACGAAGAAACCTTCCGCGAATCGTTTCACCTGGGAATCGATATTCATAGCTGCACAGATTGTATCGTCAAAATTCGAATCTTTCTCTTTGTCAAATTTCTAGGAAAATTTCTAGGAAAATTTCTAGGAAATTTTTAACGACGAAGAAATTCTAATCGCTGTAACGACGAACGAAGCGACTGATTTTACCCTCAGTTGATGATGGATTCTCGCAAGATGCTGATGAACGGCCTCGCGTCCCGAGAACGCCTCCAGAAAATGCTGCCAGAGAACAATGTTTTGTGCGCAGAGTTGAGCGATATCAGTCTCCTCCGTGTCCATCATCTGTAATTGCACAGCAGACGTTTGCATGCCGACCAAGATCACCTGGCGAACTACTTTAAGAAAAAAGGAAAACGATACGAGAGCGACGCGGTCGCGAAGAGGAGCGAGGAAAGGAAAGGAGTGGACGTTCTCGAGGGGCGGACAGTTCTCGAAGAATATCGAACGACCTTGGTGATTTCTTTGTGCGTGTTCTGAGCGAGCTCGAGCGATCTCTGCTGGCACGACGGCAACAGCCGCGCTAAATCGGATAGATCGCCGAGCAAAGATTCCCGCGCGGCCAGAAGCAACCTGATCACTTCCTGTTGAACCAGTTTCGCGTGCTGTATCCTCATCGCCGATCCAACACACTTGGTCGTGGTCTCCTGCAAAAGCGGGATTTCCTCGTCAACTCGATCGACCGTCGGCCGATCAATCGTTCCGATTCGATCAACATATCGGTATACGACAAACTGGTATGATTCGAAACTCACGATGTTTCCTAACGAGGCGTTACTATCGCCGTTCGCTGCGGATTGTTTGAATTGCAGCCATGGCTTCCCTCCGCGCGGCGCGCTGCGAGAATATTACTCGGTTGATTACCTTCTCGTGATTTTAATTCGGATACGACACTGTTTCGATGGCATCGCGGGTATCGTGTACGAGAGAATACTAAACTGACGGAATAATTGATAAGCACTTTCAGCGAAATGCATAACACGGCCGTTTTCTTTCGCACGGATTCGAAAATGCAGCAAGAGACGAATCGTGCCTCCCGGAGCTCGGTCTGTCTCTTTGCAATCGTTTCGCTTCATTCCCCGTTCATTCGGATTATTAACTCGAACTCGTTGCCTTCGAAATTCCCGAGAACTCGTTTCAAATTAACCCTCTGTAGCTTCGTGTAACTTTCAAGTCACGTACCAATTTCATTTGTAGCCAGAATCTGGCAAAAGTATCTTGTTCCGTCGAGTCTCGTTTTTAACCAAGAAGCATCGATCGACGAAGCATCGTTTCGAGTTTAATTTTTTATCGAAACGCGCATTCGTTGTTAGCTTGCATCCAGAGGACTGTTTTCACGTTACAAAAATTGTGCCACGTCGATAATAAAAATTCGGTCTATAGAGGGTCAATAGCCTTCACATATTAGTTAGAATGTTCTATTAACTCGTCGACTGCGAGCACGGACGAATGCTCGTTCGAATTTCAGTTTTGTCAGAGTGGGGGCCGAACGAGCATTCGTTCGCATCTGTGTTTTTCGCTGAACTTATAACACTGTACTTAATGTTTAGAACAGAGAGAGAGAGAGAGAGAGAGAGAGAGAGAGAGAGAGAGAGAGAAACGATTACTTACCAGCTCTGCACGTAGTGAAGTATGCTCTTCCTGTACGAAACGATGAAACGAAAAGTTGAGAGAACAGATAGAGACCAGCCTCGCCAGTAATAGTATGATAATAGTTACTTAAAATAACGAGTTGATACAGACTTGATGTACGGCTGATGAAGAGCGACGAGGCACGCGTGGATCGTGATGGACACCGCCGCGAGATGGAAATAATCAAAGAGAACGGGCAGATGATAGTGAAGCCCCTTCGTGGGCACGAAGTTCAGCTGCAACGCCCTGCAAACCGATAAAAAGCGGACGATGCACCCGTCAAAACCTTCAACCTGGAAACGTGGAGGCGCACGCGGCCAAGGTTATCGATCGCTTTATCTATTAGGTCTGCAGGGAAGTTCCGACGCCTTCGAAGAACTTCGATAGACCCACTGTCCTCCTTTGCTTCGCGACCGGCACTTTCTGAATTACTCGACACTCGGAGATGCTCCTGCGCCAATTTCGTATTTGAACTTTCGAAATTGTTCCGAATTAATCTCCTATAGGATTTTTTGATATTACCGTATCGTTATTTTTCGAACCGTAAATGGGTATACTCGTAACAAAATTCAAGGCGACCTTGAAAACTTCTGAAAAAAATAGTTGACAAAAAATTTGCTATAATCGCATAAAAAAATGTTCGGTCGATCTTGCTGATAACAGAGTAACGTAAACTGATCAGGTCCCATGGTTCACCGCGCGTAACAGTTATTTCTAGAACCTTCTCAGAATCTTTTCAGTCCCTGCAGTACCCAGCAAAAATTCTGCCTCTCCATATTCGCTCGCAATAATTGTTAAGACTCGTTTCTCCGGCAGTCGGGGAATCTCGAATATTTGCAGGCGAACCCGTAAACCCCATCCAAATCCCCAGCACGGTCGCACACATCGAGAGATGGAGACGTCGCGTCGCGTCCCGTTTGCGAGTGATCTCCGCGTCTGAGACCGCAATATCATTTCCCGGCGCCGATCGTTGCGGATGGCAAGCCTCTCGCAAAGACTGTCGTCCGCGGCACGGGGAATCATCAACCAGAGCTCACCTAGACGACACGCAGGCCATGTTCCCGGGCTGTGTCTGATCGCTGAACCATAGCTCGACGCCGAGATTGAAGTGGGTGCGGGAGAGCACCTCCTCGATCTTGTGACTGTGCACGAGCACGTGCGCCCG
Organism: Lasioglossum figueresi; assembly: GCA_028455805.1. Classification (NCBI taxonomy): domain Eukaryota; kingdom Metazoa; phylum Arthropoda; class Insecta; order Hymenoptera; family Halictidae; genus Lasioglossum; species Lasioglossum figueresi. The sequence continues at coordinate 517,669 of CM052192.1, read as the reverse complement.
GAATAGGACCGAAGTGCCGAGTGTCACCTCCTCGTTTCTGTAGAGGATCTGAAAGCGCTTGCTCGTCCCGGGGGCCTCCAACGAGTCTGGAACAATAGTCTTCTGAAATTTCGGCAAGATAACGGCTCGAGAAGCGACAGAGATGGATCCAAGGAATGGACGGCAGGATGGTCTTCGATTTTCGATTTTTTATTTTTTCCGCATCATTTTCTCAGGTAATCTCACAATTTTGCAGGGGTAAGAGGAAAAAAATCTGAAAAACCATTTTTCCTGCCTACGGCCAAAGACTACCCTGGTAGACAGGTGCAAAGGGGGAGGTATAAGATCGCGTTTGATTCGGGTGGATGTTCGGGTGGATGTTCGGGTGGATGTTCGTCTGGATCACCGCCTGATACACCGCACCGGCCAGAAGCGCTTGACGCATCTCCGGAACGAGACAGCTCCGAGTCCTACGCTCGGCTCGTCTACATTGCTCCCATCGTTCTTGCCTTCCGAACGGAATCTCCCCATTTGTTAGATTATTGCGCGGCCAGCGCAGTTTCCCGCCGAACAGAATGCGTGATATACCGCGTACATTTAGGAGGTTCCCGGCTTTTATGGGCTAATTTGTCAGAAGCGATTGGGCCGAACCCAATTTTCGAAAACGGTGAGATTCGTCCAAGCGAGCGGTCGATTTACTTTGCTCGATTATTAACTTGAGAAATAAAGCGAGACCGGGTGAGCCGTTGGCGCTGAATCTCCCAGTGCGAGTATTTTCGACGAAGTTACGCGAAAGTTGAAACACCTCGATCAAGTTTTTCCATCGATGGACACCACCGCCGCGCCGGCGAAATTCTGAACCCGCGCAAAATCCCAACAGCCGTTAAACGCGCGAATTAGCATAAAACTCCGCAATCTGGTTATAACGAAGTATCGCGGGCGGCATGGTCGGTTCTTTAAGGTCGATTTACCTTAGCTCGCCACGGCCAACCACGGCCACTCCGGCAGCACTTTGGTAGCCTGGTTTTGTATCCAGCATTTACCTACCGCGCCGCAATCCCGCTGGGAAATGCTGGATACAAAACCAGGGTAGTAAAATGCTGCTGGCTGGCCGTGGCAGGCCGTGGTCGGCTAAGGTAAATCGACCTTTAACCGTCGCGTCGCGTCGGTCGTTGTCTATCGAGTGGCTATCGATAATCGTTCCTCGAACTTTCTAATGCTATCGCTGTCGGAGCGCAGTTCGGTTTCAACTAGTTTGACGTTGTCTAACCGAGAGCCGGTGAGCGAATTCAGCTCGGAGTTTTCTCTGGTGAGACGAGTGCAATGTACCAGAAACTTTCTACCGCCGGTTTTCAGGGCGCAAGGAAATTCAGAGGATCGCTGGACACGCGACGCGAGTTACACCAAACCGGACGCGATTCAGGAAGGACACCCTACCTCTTCGACGGGGTTAACCTACTCTCTAACAAACAGTCGTTCCTACCCTGTCTTCCGGCCGCGACAATTTGATACATTGAAATTTACGGGATAATAGAAAAAAGAAATAATTGTTAATACGTATCGACGAAGAACTACGGACGCTATGCGCATCGATGTTAGGTTGAGGGTGACGTAAACATGGTAAGAGTAAGAATGCACTCACGGTTCCGCAGCTGGTTAACCTCCACCTTAACCGGGAGTTTCGGCGACACTCGTAGGGCGGTTCGAATCTGGTAATACCTGCGAAATTGGAAATCGTCGATGAGCTCCGGCTAAGCCCTCGCAATTACGAAGCCGAGCCAAGCCAAGCCGAGCGGAGCAGACCGGAGCAGAGCGGAGCGGAGCGGAAAGGCCAGGGTTCTGATAGCTATGGCTCTGGCCTCTCTCTCTCTCTCTCTCTCTCTCTCTCTCTCTCTCTCTCTCTCTCTGTCTGTCTGTCTGTCTCTCTCTCCCGGGTTGCATCTAGCAAAGCGTGGCAAAGCCGGATCAGCTTACCCACGCTGGAACAGGTCGACATTGTAGAACTTGCAAAGCTCGAGGGAGAACTCGAGAGTGGCCTGTAGATCGCTCATCTCGATCCCCGCGATGCCAAGAACCACCCTCTCCCTTTCCGGCCTCCTTCGGAGCTATTCTTAATCGCGCGAAGACCAGCTTCTGCCGCGAGGATTCACGAGCGTAGACTGGTTAGGTCCTGGCCGAGATTCTCGGCTCGTTCCTGCCATCCTGGACGAACACCTCAGCGTCGCGGCCACCCTGGAACATCGTTGCGCGAACGTCAGTTCAGTTTTTCACTTCAAATTAACTCTTTCGCGGATCTCGTTCACCCTTCTGCGAATCAAATTCATTCTTTCGCAACACTCAAGTTTTTCTACAAATTTCTTTTCTTAAGCTACTTAAGAAAAGAAAAAGAAATCAAATGAAATTGAACACAAAAAGAAAACGAAAAAATGTCATTACGAAAGTAATATTCGTGATATTTCCAGGATGAAATAACAATTTGTGAGTGGCAAATTTCGAAATCATGTGACTCGAGTGTTCGTTCGCGTTCACGGGAGCGAGAGGATTGAAAATTGGGTTAACAGGAATTTTTAACAAGTTACGGCTAATGGAAACTTGTTGGAAATTCGCGTAACGCTGTGCCGGGTACTTCGGAATAGATGGTGCAGCCGGTGGGTTATTTTGCATAAAAATAATTCAAAAACACAACATTTAGCGTGCTGCTCCTTGCGAACTCGCGTACCCGAGCGCACGGTAGAGGCGCGGAAGCTTTTATGCTCCATCCTCGACTTGTTTCTATACAAAATAACCTCCTGTCTGCCCAAGCATGTTGACGTTAAGCTGGCTGCCTCGGGTTGTACGGTTATTCCACATAAATTCACTCGAAAATTCGTTTTGATTGTAAGCACGGGCGCTTTCGACTAATTCGTAGACGAAATAATTTCGTTCCGCGCGCTACGAGTTTTCGATGCCGATAGTCCTGGGCGCTTTCACGATCGCGCAATTTCCTTAACGAGACACAGCGGAGGAAGCCTACCGCTGTTCTATTTTCGAGCACCCGCTCGAATTCTAGCTCCAGCTGTATCATTTATTTCTCGAAAGTCGCGAGAGAAAAGGTGCGCGCGACCGTTTAATCGCGATTGGAAAATATTACGGAGACTGCGCCTCCGAATGGCGGAACAAACTGAAAAGCCGAATTCTCTCGGCGCGACGGCCGGGCCGCTCAACGCTAATTCCAATTGCATTCGTTCCGTTCCGGCGAATCACCCCGGCCATAATTTTAATTAGAGGATGCTCGAAATGGGACAATCCCCGTTTCCAAACGATTCAATCCCGCGAATTCGGGGATAAAGTTAGTTTCACCGGACGTCTCCGCTCGTTCCCTGGCCCGACCAACGACCGGCTCTTCAACAAATCCAACCGCGGCCCGACTTCAGGAAGTTCCGGGCTGTTAACGGATCGTTCTGGTTTTTCACAGAAAATTACGGATTTTTTGTTGACGCGATAACTGGATACGGAGGTCTGGGCAGGTCTGGCTTTTCGATTACGAATAACCATCGTCGCCGATGACAATCACTTTCTGGTTGTCGTTAACTATTGTCGCGACGACACATTATAAAATTCTATTTTATAAATAAACTTCCATTTTTTCTAAGAAATTACGAACACACCGGAGAAGCTGCAAATCGCTGCAAATCGTAGCGCGAGGGGTTGAGAAGAAGGCAACGAAATTGATTTTTCGAAAGTTCAAAGCGAGAATATCTAAGCCTCTTAAACCCGACCGATGATTCCTACCCCGAGGAGAAAAGCTGTGTCGCGAGCGGTCACGACGATCGTTAAAAAACTTCGTAACTGTGTCTCCCGGGGCCTATTTGTCGTCGGAGAGGCGGAAGAATACAAACAAAAAAAAACGAGAGAACTCGGCCCGTGACACGAGCAGCGCACAATACACCTTCCTTTATCCACTCGTGCTTCGCCGGAAGTTGAAGCACCGCTCCGACGAGGCGAGCACCGCTTCCGCGCTCGTCGACGCTCGAGCACTTGGTCCATTCCAGACATCATTTTTGTTTGTTCGCGCCGCTCCGCACCGCCCAACACCGCACCGGCTCCGTTCCCGAAATCAGATTTATCGGCATCTCGATCGAACGCTCCTTCGTTCGCAATCTTCCAGGAAAAAGATAACGAAATCGCCGCAGGCTTTTAATTGAATTTTTCTGCAGAGAACATCGACGCTTCCGTTGAGAATCGCCTGCGACCACGTTACCCTCGGTCACGCGAAACGTGTCGGCTGTGTCCAACGTCGATTTCTCTTTGGATAAACGATTTAAAAAACTTTTTTATTATGCTTCTCAAACTCCCACGCGAGATGAACCGTATTTTTTTCAACCTGTTCGGCAAAAATAAATCGTAATCCCAAGATCGATCTTTCGTGCGACCATTCCAAAATATTAGGTTGGCAACTAAGTTCGCGACCTCCACGTTTTCTCAAACAAAGTCATTTATATATATATATATATATATATATATATATTTTTTAAGCGCAAGTATCTTATATCAAATTAATCGCAAAATTCAAAGCTTTCCAATGATATACAGTTCAAAAGGAATGGTCACCGAACGAGGTTATAACGATACAATAAAAGAATAACGAAACAAAAGGACGCGAATATAGTTGGCAACATAATAGTTTTCAAATAAATTTTAAAATGAACTTTAACACCCCTACTAAACTACCTAAACCGCAAAACGATAAATGAACCACGCGTTGAAATGCCAAACAAAAATGTATAAACCATTTAGTCTCTTGCTCACCGATCTCCTCTAACCGACGCAACAATTAAACCACAAGAAATGGGTCGTTCCGTCTTATCGGGCAATTCCAATTCAACCAGCAAGCTCTCGCGCTCCTCCACGGTCCCAACCTTTGGACAAGCGCCACGTCAAGATTAATGGTCCCGTCCAATCTTGTCGCCGCAAAAAGAAACACCCAAAATAAACCAACGGCGGCGCGCAACGCGCGATAACCATACAATAAAACACAGGGGTCGAAAGAAGATTCATCGTTGATCCCACGGAATCGACCAGGCAGTACCTCAAGGTGCGGATACATTATGCGATAAAAATTCAAATAATTGTCTGTGTAGAATATTTTTTATCTTGGGTCAATTTGCACAATTGACCGCAAATAGAGACCGTATATCGGGTAGAGGTGAATTTCCAGGAATTTGATCGGAAGGTATCGGTAAGACCGAGAAGCGGGTCGTAAAAGACCAGAATAAGCGGCTCGTATCGAAGCGGGTCTCGAGCGCACGCTTCTCCGACGATCGGAGGGGATAACTTTAGAAATAACAATACAGCGAATACAGCGAGGCTGGCAGCAGCTCCTGTTCCCGGGGTAAGCGATACGATGCACTTTACCGAGCGAGACGCGTCCGTGACACGACGCGACGCGACGCGACGCCTCGTCTGTCTCTCGACGCTCTGCTGTCAGGCGACGAAACTAGATTATACGCGAGAGCCCCTGAAAGTGGTCAAAGACGAGGAGCAGAAGCGGAGCAGAAGCCGAAGCTGAAGCAGAGGAGCGGGCCGTGTTCCATTCCGCCCTTGCTCGCGCGACGCCACGCGCCAAGGAGTGCCGTTCTCGTCACGGTCCCGCCTTTCTCTCTCTCTCTCTCTCTCTCTCTCTCTCTCGCCTCTCCTCGTGGCACCCTCTCGTGCTCCGAGTGCGTACGCTGGGTCGTTGATCTTCTCTCGAAGAAGCGTGCGGAGCACGCGGCCTTCGCGCGTCCTTGACAGTGGCGCGAGGCAAGACGCCTTTCAGCCCGAAGAGTCGTCGAAGTCCCCGGGGCTTCGCCGGGAATTTTCATTTCCGGTCTCGCGGAAGCTTTCCGAGCAGAGCCTTCCACCACTTAAACTTTTTACCCTGTCTTGTTCCTAGTGGACGGAAAACATCTCCAAGCCCTCTGGCTGCCGTGGAAAATAGCTCGGACCACCGACGCGCCCTGTCGCCCTGCCACAGCACCGTCTCTCGTGTGTCTTCTCTACATCTTCTCTCTCAGTGTGTGTGTGTGTGTGTGTGTGCCTGCGTGCGCGAGCGTGCGTTCTTCCTTCCCCTAGGTAAACAGAGATGTTTGTCTTGAAATTCTCGAGAACTGCGAGAACCTTTTGAACCCTTTCCTGGATACGTGTTTTTCCTTTGTACGCGGTGTAACGTCAAAGAAGTCTCGCTCGGTGGTTCGAGGGATGAGTCGGGATTGCAAACCCTTTAAGGTTCTCCGCGGTATGTTCGCGACCAGAATTCGCAATCGGACACGCCGAGCGACTCTTGTCAATATTCGGACACCCTTCGAAACGCGGAAACTTCTTTGACCCTTCGTAGACGACGCTGTTTCAAGCCTCTGCGGTCCTATGTCGACTTCGCGTTGACTTTTGCATCGATAGTCCTTTATTTTACTTTCGCTTAAAATCTTGTGGAAAGCGCATCATCCGGTAAATTAATCTTTGTACCTTCCCTCAAAAACTCGTTCTATTTAAAAGAACGCCCGAATATTGATAAGAGCCGCTGTACTTGGAAGAGCCTCAACTATGCGCAACATTTACGAGCTTTGTGTTTAGGTCATCGAAAATTGTCGCTTCGACAATGAGGAGACTTGGACGAGCTTCAACCCCTTCGGCATTATATTATTCTTGCTGTCCGGGCACTGGGGATTTCCGAAGGACTTGGTTTACAACTTGATATTTTCATAGAATTAACTCTCGATCTGGTACGACGTTCTGCTCGACCATTTCAAAGGAAGGAATGTCTGAAATCGTGTTGGATGATCGATCGCCGAGGGCTCTTCTCGTTTGACGCAATGGGTCTGATTTTTGACAGTACCGTTAAGCGAACATCATTGTCGTGTCGTCTCGATTTGTCAGTTTTTGTCTAGCATCGACACGGGTTTTTGAAAACGATGAGGTAATCGCTGGTAGAAGAAGAATCGTTGCTCCGATATCGCGACGAAGATACAGCGACGATTTCCGCGTGTCAGCTGATTCGCGCGCGATCGAGTTAGCCTCCGGGATGAACCAATCCACGCGATCCGTCATCGAATGAATTATTTCGAGCTCGCAGCGAATTCTAACGACGGTTTTCCACCGGGAAAAACCGTTTTCACGGCCTCGAATCGTATCGCGTAAGTACACGACGGAGCGGCGCGGCGGATGTAGGCCAGAAACGACTAGTACCGGTAAACTGGGCCACGGTGCGTCGGCCTCGGTTCTAGAAATACCATTGCCACCGCTTCGAAACGACGCGCGACGGAGAAGCATTCGTTCCCGATGAGAATTGCTTGGAACCAGAGGCGGCGGAATTCGCGAAACTGCGCCCCGAAAATGACTCGCGCGGTCTTTGAGTTTCGAGAGGTCTCGACAAACGCTGCGGAAGCCTGGAATTCAATTTCGCCGTTCATCGAAAGCTGCGGAGAGACTTACACGTAAGAATATTCTGTAATAATTTTAAATTTCAATCAATATTTCGAGAAACAATGTGGGGTTTTTTCGTTTCAGATCATTTGGCTTCGAGCAGTGTGTTGCTCGATAAAATAAAATTCCATCCAATGACGGAGAAACGAAAAACTTTAAACGTAGAAGTTTCCAATTGATTTCAGATTAATGAAAAAGATGCGAACACTAGAAATTGATTGAAAAATATCGATTGCGAGGAAATTGTACAATAGCATTCCCTGTAGAATTAATTTAATAATAGAACGGCGTAAAAATAGGACAAGGGGAAAAATACAAAGCTCGGTCAAGAGAGCTTCTTCAAGATTTACGTTCACAGCCGGACACCGTCCGATATTCATTGAAGTTTCAAGAGAATCTGTGGCGTCGGGTGAAGAACCTGTGCTTCGTGCACGTGCAGAAAACAGTTCGATCGCCCGGTCCGGTCGCGGTCGGTTGCTTCGAAAAATATCGTCGGAGTTTTATTTATAGCCGTTCATACTTAATTTAACCAGACCTGCTGCGGCTAGGGAAATGTCCGAGGCGACACATAAAGATCGTAGGATTCTGTTGTCGGTGTTATTTCGGGCTTGCAGATTATATTGGCTCGCGAAACAAATATCTACGAATACCGCCTAAAATAGACGTTTCGATCTATCATTGCTGCGTGTCGATCCTTTCGCGATACTTGGAACACTTATTTGGAATCTCGAAGATGATCGAAACAGTCGTTGCAGTCGTCGGCAGTGAAACGACAAACGCAATTTTTAAAAAGTTGAAAGATCTAGCGGAGCTTCGCATAAATAAAATGCTGCCGGCGCGGCAGCTCGAATAGTAAAATTGCGCGTATCGGCCCCGGCGAGACGAATGGCGGCAGGAGGCAGGAGGTGGCTGAGCTCGGGAATAACGAAACGAGAAAAACAGCGGCATAAGAAAAAAGAACGTGCAAGAATATTATTACGCTCGGTTGAGAGCGCGAGCGGCTCACCCTCGTCGAGACGTAACAATCGTCTTCCCGGTGCGCGGCTTCGCTAAAACGTGCAAGGCCGACAATGAGACCACGACCCGTTAACAACCGAGCGACTCCGCCGACCCTGAACACCCTTCGAACGTTTATTTGCGTCGTAATCGACGATAACGACAGCCTGGTCCCTCCACTTGGCCGAGCGACTTGGGGGGTGAAGACTAACCGGAAGGTCGGCCGGAATCGAATCGAATCGAAACGAAACGAAAGCACGAGCAACGAACACCCCTACTCGAGGAGGGGAGAAACCCCGTCGGACAACCAGAGACGGGAAGATTGAAATTTCGTATCGATTAGCGTTTCGTTTTCGGGCGAATTTTCGTGGGCGCGGACAGTGCGCGGGGTCGACACCCGACCGGCCAGCCGACCTTCGTTTTCCATTCGGCCGGATGGCGGATGGCGGATGGCGGATGGCGGATGGGAACCCGGAGCCGAGTTCTTGAAATATTTGCGATTCCGTGTCGCGCGGCAACGGCGAACCACTCCGGTTACCTCCTGGATCTAGCCGCGGCCGGTTTGTTTTATTCGCCTACACGCCCGGGAATCCAGTCTGATTATACCAAAAATTCGCGGGCCGAGTCGACAACTTTACACTCAACGATTATTCCCGGGCACCGAAACAAACAGCTTTCGGCTTCGAAAAATCCTGGTACCTTTCTAATTGGTATGGCGTCGCCATACGAACATGTCCACAATTTATATATAATTCGAGCCATTAAGTTCGAGGAAGCTGCGTCGCTGATTTCATAACACGTAACATTTCATTTCCTTTTCAAGCTCGAAGGAATCACTGTAACAGACGAAATGTCAAACGAAAGCTCCGCGGCAGTTATATCACGTATAAAAATATTTTACGAGATTACCGTTTCATAATGTATAACACGTTACGTAAATGCATATTCTCATTTCAATGCTTTCGGTCGAAGAAACTCCGTAAAAGATTGAAATACATAGAGGAAACTTTTCAGAATGGAACGGAGACGCGGTGCACGGCGCGTTTAAATAAGAAGATTTCTTTTTGTTAATAACAGCGAATAATGTACATTCTTATATGTTTAAAATGCACATTTCACGTAATATTGACCTTTTGAGAATGATTTCTAGTGGATTTTAGTAAGAATAGTAGATTTTAGTCGGAGACGATATTCGTTCGCCTACAGAGGCTTAAATCGTTCCAAGTACACGTAAACTAATAGGAACATCGATAACGTGATTTTCCCGAAATATTAGGGGATCCCACCGCGTGCCCGTTAATTTTCCTCCAAGTATTACAAATCGCTCGAGAGCTACAAATATAACACGGCTCCATTAATTTAATACCGTCAACCGTTCATCCGTACATCGGCCTCCGTCGGCAGGCTGTAATATAATACGGTATAAGGGGGCTGGTATCGCGACGATGCAATCCCTATAATCTCACAATTCCACGTAGTCGGACAACAATTTCCAACAGCCACTTTCTCTCTCTCCCTCCCTCTCGATCGATCGATCGATCGATCGACAGTTAATAACGCGAAGAATATTTATCACGGTTTACGACTGCTCGATCGGCTTTCAACGATTTTCTCCCTCGCCTATCTGCAATTCAACTTACGCGGCTTTACTTGAATTCCGTACCGGCTCGAATATCGAAGCTCGTCGGTAATCCGAGGTGCTGATTCTTTACGAATTAAATGGTCGTTCGACGAACGATTCCGATACACATACGTATAATACCAGCCACGTCAAAGTTCGAATTGAACTTCTATCGATTCTCGGATCAAAGAATTTTGTTAGATATTTAACAAGAAAATTGCATGTATTAAAAAATCGATCGCACCGTGTACAAATCCCGACGTTCCGCTTCCTCGATCCGTTGAAATCTTCACTGGCCATTTATCAGCGCGAACAGGCCGTCAGCTTTGATCCAACGTAACCCGCGATAACACGGCAATTTGCAGAACGTCGGAACAAAGGGCCGGAGCCTAAGTAATGGAATAAATGTTTGACTCGATTAGAGTTGTCGAAAGAGTTTACACGGTGTACGGTGTACGGTGTACAGGCCTGTGTTTAGCCGACTCGTTTTCCCATTTAGACCTAGGAGGACCGGGCCTGTTATTGCGATCGCGATTGCGAGCGATAAAAATGTTCCGTGAGACACGGTATCGGAGTAGTTCCCGGGAGATCACGCCAAGGCAGGTGTGCGGCGGCGATGGAAAAGTCAAACGGCTCGTTTGCGTCTCTTTGTTCGAGGGCGCACGATTTCGTTGGCAAAAAAACACGATCGAAGAATAGGTTCGCGCGAATCATCGTCGACGAGCTGGAAACGAGTTTTGTCGCGAAAGTACCGTTGAGAGAGAGAGAGAGAGAGAGAGCGAGAGAGAAGAGAGAGAGAAGAGAGAGAGAGAGAGAGCGGATCAAGCCCTTCAAGCCCTGCGCCGCTCTCGCACAATGCCGTTCGATAGTTAACCCCGTCTTTGACTCCCTCCTGGTCGTTTCCCCGAACTTTCAACCTCTGACCTTTGCCGGAAGGGGAACGCTTCCGTTTAATCAGCAGCGTGTCACGCGACCGCGTTCTCGCGAGCCGCAATCTCCAGCGAAGCATTCACCGCCCGAGAGCAAGAACTTCGAGGTTTCTTTCAGCCTCCGGCGAAAAACGCGGACGCGACGCCATTGACGCGGTATTAGGTCGCAGACTATGTCTTCGAACTTCTGCGACACGTTTTCATTTCGAACGAGAATCTTTCTGCTCGACCGTACAACTTTCATCAGGTTCATCAAAACAATCGGTATCATAAAAAAAGACGCGCTCCAGCATTTGTTTCTTCGTTCACTTTCATTGTTCAAATGTTTCGTCGAACGCGTATTTTTAACGAATACGGGAAACGATGTAAAAATACGATATCTCATGTTTCAACATCTTCGTTACATGTCGATGAACGTAACGATACGAATACGTGTAAACGTTATCATTTATGTGCTTTGATCTATATAAAGACTTTCATATTTGTACTTCCTACATGTATATGTATGTACATAGTTACACCGTCGCGTCGATACAAGTTTTCTCGTTGCCTTTATTATTATTAAACAATATTCTTGGATACTTTCCCTCGATGTGGGTATTTTATCAATTTTTTCATCCATAAAATATTTATTTATAATCGCATACATATTCTTATCTTACGTGTACGAACGAAAGGATCTATCGAATACATTTTTTAAAAATACACTCGCAATTCGAGCGACTGTAAAATATAAAAATTTGAAAGGATCGTTTCAACAACAAGACCTAAATTTATTCCGATGTATGCTCGAATAAAGAAGTTTATTATAAAATTTCACATGAAAATATTTGTACGATCTCGATTGTCGATGGAAGAAAAATGACGGTAAAGTAAAGTACAGTAACTGTAGCGACATACCTACAATAAATATGGACTTTCTTTTTCCAGCAGAAAACGAAGGACAAATAAGTTCTAGTAACTGTAGCTACGAAGAAAATAATACATCGAGAGGTGAAATCCAGTGTTCCGAGTAATGGGAATCAACGAGGACAATGGAGGAATTCTTCCAATCTTTTTCCGCTGACGATCGCGCGTCGCGTTTATCCCACATCTTACCTGCGTCGTCGAGAAACTTTAAAACCGAACCTCGGTCTTCCGGAACTTTTATTTTGAACAGCCATTCGAAAACGCTCGACGTCTATTCCGCCGTCCGGCCAGACCCTTGCACCTCGTTGTCGAGGATTTGCTCCTTGCAAAGGGAGAAAGAGCCGCGGCGAACGTCGTCGAAATTGCCTTCGTTAAGAACGGCGACACGCGATTCGTGTTTTAATAGCGCTGTCGGAAAGACTCGGTTAGAGTAATTAATTCTGGAGCGCGAAAACGATACGCGACCGCGCATTCTGCCGCCTCTCTCTCCGATCTATTAACGCGAAGCTTAAAGTTCAGATTTCCGACGAGAGGTCTTGCGATTTAGCAGCCGATCCGAGCGATTATTCCTAGACTAATTGTTCGCCAGGCGTAAATATTTCATTGTTCCAAGTATTTCACTTTCTCCCTTTCAACACCGTATTCGCGAGTTCATCTAACGAGGGCTTGGATTTTTAACGACGAAAATTCTGAATGCATGTTTTCGCTTCTGCGATTCAAACGTCGTTTGTTTCATTGTTGGTCATAAATGGCGAGTGTAACGATCGATCATGAATTTCTCCGAATAATTCTTGAACTTTGCATTTCTTTTCAACGATAAATACGAGTACACCGCTCGGATCTTTATGCAGAATCAAAACCAAGACGTAGGAACCAAATGGAAACTTATTTCTCTATTTTCTGGTTTCACGAAGTCGGAAAAATCGTATCGACATTCTCCTATTTTTTCCATAAATGCTTCCGCAGTCTGGCGATGAGTTTGTTTTTCTTAGGTGGAGGAAATAAATCGAAACGGGCCAAGAAACAATTTGATAAGGATGAATGCGTGTTTCTTTTATCGTTGATAATAGGAGCACCGATTAACTCTCCCGGAGCGACATTTCACGGCGCAGTGTTCGCAAGATTTTTTGGAGTTGGCAGCGGCTTCAGACTTTTGTCTCTTTCGATTGATCCGATAGGATCCGCGCGGTTCCTTGCCAAAAACAGGCTTTATGAAACTAGTTTGTATTCTGAGAACGTTGATACGTCAGTGTATACTCGTTTATGCGCTCTAAAAACTTATACGTATAACACTCGAGGACCTTGTTTTTCCGAAGCTACAGAAACTTCTGCATCAATTTGTGCTCTCTTCTAAATAAAACACGGATTAACTGCTCCTTCGAGATCTCTCCAAAGAACCTTCTACGCAACCCAACCCATCAGTCATTTTGGCGACGAATGCATAAAATCCGCAGTCGTACAAACAATTCGACAAATCTAATTTTCGTAAATCTAGAAGAGATTTATTATTGCAGTCTTCCGGCGTCTGTTTCTTTCGCTTCTAATTACCCTAACGAATCCTGGATTGCTCCGTGGTAGCAATTCGAAGAAAACTCGCGAAGGTTGGTCTCGAGAAACGCGATTGAATCGCCGCGCCTTGCGTCGGTCTCGCGTCGCAGATTGCCGGCAGCTAGTCGAGCTGTTTTCCGAAGACGCTCCCGGCGTATCGGAGAAAAACTTTGTTCCTCAGGCCCCGGCCCGGCCGGGGTTCGTCAAACTAGCCGGAATTATCTTTTAAAGCGGCTCATCGCTGTCCGCCTGGCTGCCGCGATGCGACGGTTCTGCTCCACCTCTTGGCAGGAGAAGCGCGCGTATTTGGTCAGACGTCTAGACACTTCTACCCGACCAAGGGGCGCGACCATGCTCGGCCTCGTGTCCCCAAGGACGGCCGAAGGGAAAGCATTTCTTATCTGCTAGCCCCGAGCCTGCATCGCAAACTGCGAACGACGCGCGTACCGGCTACACTCGTCAAAGGGATTACCACGAACAGGTACTCGATCGTCAACGTGTTCGTTGAGTGCAATAAAAAGATCAACGAGTCCGAATAACATAAAAATAACTGGAAACACGTCTGCCTACGCGATCCACGCCAGCTGCTATCCGTATAAATTCGTCAAAAGCGTTCTCATCGGATATTTTTAACGTTATTCGTCGCTTTTCGGGGTGCAGCATCGCATTTGGCCGTCGGTTTATGTTTTTGGAAATGGTGATCTGACCCGTTTGACACCACTGTTTCGTAGCAACGACTGCGAGTAAACTGTCGTCCAACAAATTACCGTGACGCGAATGCGACGGTGTACATTGACGCCGCTGCGCTGGCGCATTACGGGAAATCCTCTCATCTCTATCGCTATATTCGCACGGTGCGTGAATAAATTATCCCGTGTAGCGCTCGAGAGAGACCCCGAAGCGAGATTGAAATCACACGTTTAATAATAATGTTGCGGAACGCGGACGTACCTCAAGTATTCGCCGGTGAGTAATATTAATTTCGATAATCAGCAGCGTTTTTAAGCATACCGACGAGATCGTGGGGAGCGTATCGAATAAGAATGATAATAGATTTTTTCCACTGAAAATTTCAATTGCAATCTCTACAGAGCTTTTCAAAGTTACCGCAATATCAATCAAATACCAGATAATCCCATAATTTTCGAGAAATGGAGTATTGTCCAGGAGACGGGCTCTTCAAAGCACTGTCTAGTGGTCTAACGGTCAAAAAGTGATTGTTTAGCGAGATCGGTGGCTGGTATCGTCCGCTGCTCGTTACGTCTAAGTAATTACGAGATTATCTGAGCGGTGATAAAAGTAACGCGGCCGTTCAAGCTCGCGATCCCGTGTTATCGTCTTGCTCATCGCGGTTAGCCTGAAAAAGGACCCCCACCCGGTGCGTCTACACGCGGCCGACGCGACGTGTCGTGTCGTTATCACTATCAATAGCCTCGATACGCTCTCACGGGGGTGTTGAGGCGGTTTGAGGGAGTGTAGGAACGCTGAAACGAGCGCGCGCGGGAGAGAGAGAGAGAGAGAGAGAGAGAGAGAGAGAGAGAGAGAGAGAG
>CM052192.1:480524-502597 GCA_028455805.1 Lasioglossum figueresi | reverse complement strand
TAAACCACGCTTTATCGCCTTACGGTTGAAACTTCTCGAGCACGCTCGCGTGGTTGTTGAAACACACAACGGTTCGTTGGCTTCGGACCGCGGCTAGAAAATAGCGTGGACACGTGCCACAGGCACACGACACTTTCTGCTTAACGTGCGCTTTGCAAATCATCTCGCTTAATTTTTTTTCTATCCGCCGCACCGGTTTACGACCCTTTTCAACGGCGCTGAATGTGCATCGCATAGAATATTGTAGAGTATCGACTTTAACGTCTTCGTTCGCGAACAGCCGATTCACTGGTATTTATCGACACGATTCGATTTGCTCTTCTTTTGTACGAAACAATGCGAGACCGTTCTTCGTGAATTTCACAAAGCTCGGAATTAATAACTAATAATTTTTCAGCTAGAAACAGAAATCATACTTCATAATTTTTGTATGCTTAAAAAGTTGAATATTCGTAAGAGCAAGAAAATTTATCTTGGATCTTCGCCACTTGTCAGGTTCGCATCGAGAAATGAAATTTCTTTAAAGAACTTACTTGTAATCCCTGTTTCGCTATTATTAGATCGCGGACAGCGGTTTTCTCCGTTATTTAACGAAAATGAAAATTGCGCGGAAAATCCCTTCTGCGAAGTTCTCGGGGAAGTTAAAAATAAAACGAAACTCTGAAATCTTCATCCGTGTACGTATCACTGTTGTAATCTACAAGCTCTCGTGCGGTATATCAAGGCCGCGCTTTGAAACAGCTGCCTCTTATCGCGTAGAAACCTGCACACTAGTAATTACTAGTCAGATTTATATAAACTCGTATATACGTGCTCCGGGTTTACAAGACAGAATGTATATTACGTACGCGATCTTATCATCTTAAAGCACGGTTTTAAGTTACACGCTGAACTTAATAAAAGTCTGGTCATTACGATCTTCTCTTGGCCATTTTAATTACGCGTGCCTCGCGTTGTTCTCCCGTATCACTTTGTATCAAGTTCTGGCGAATAAACTCCGACAAAATAAGTGTGTCAACAGACCCGGACATGGGTTTAATATTCTTCTTTACTTGGAAAAGAACCCTTTATTACGATAACGAGCTTCCGTGCAATTTCTGTTTAACCAGCGAAAACGCTCGCTCGCATAAAGGTCTATAGATAATAAAGCTTCAGTGGTAATTACTTTTACTTCATATTTTTTTACGAGCAAGTTGTCTCGCATTACGAGGAAGATAAGGTATTTGTTAAAACTCTTCAACTCTCGAATGATCGGGAAGACAATTGGAGATCATTGTATTTTTTCAATTTGTGTTCTCGAAGTTGACTTTTCTCTTAGCAATTCGGATGTGTACATGTTATTTGGGGTATTGCAATTTGTAAAATCATTTTGAAAGTTCACTTCGAAATTACCCCTCCTGGGAGAAGTGGACCGGGGTACTACCCCCCCCCCCCCTAAAAAAACGAAAACGCAAGCGATTCCGCAATTTCGAGACGGATCGAAGGACTGAAATATCCGTTCCACGTTGCAGTTGACAGGTCGAAGTGTGCACGCGTCGCACGCGTCGCGCGTTGCATACGCGCGGAATCGTCGGTACCGAGCCAAGCATCCGCGGCACTCGGCGCCTAATCAACGGGAGTTGAAGTAGCCAAGAATTTGTCACGTGCAAACGAGCCTCCGGGCTCCCTGGCACCGGTCTTGCACCGACGACAGCGGACGGCTTGGATTATTCATGGGACCCCATCGCTATCTGGGACTCCGGATTGCTGGTCGATTGAAATTGAACGATATATGTGTGTGTGTTTGTGTGTGAGAGAGAGAGAGAGAGAGAGAGAGAGAGAGAGAGAGAGAGAGAGAGCGAGGAGGGGACAAGGACGCCGTGCACGTGTGCACACGCGAGCCGGTTCACTGACCACGGCTCGATCGAACTGGAAAATGACCGTGCCCGGTCAGACTACGTGCTAAGGTTTCAATTCGGATAAGAGGTCGCGAACCGCCTGTACTCCCCCGCGACCCGCGACCCGCGACCCGAGACACGGATTTATACGACGCCTTGAATGAGAATCCGCGGTAGTTGTTGTCACTGGGGAGAACCCGCTATGCGCAGTGCGTTGAAAAGTCCGTGTCCTGGACAAATAGGTGAGACGAACAAATATTTCAGACGTAAGTTGTAGGATATAGGAGACGGTGCACGATGATGGTATTTGTTTGACCTTGCGGTAACCTTGGAAAGCTCTGTAGAGATCATAATTGAAATTTTCAGTGGAAATCTACATTTTTTACGAAACAAGTAATAAATTAATGACAGTGCTTGTAGTCGCCCTGCTCGCGAGCATCGAATCGTAAAGGGTTAACACGACGAAGAAACTTACAATTGGCGTATAGTAGAATTGGTCGATCCCATCCAGACGCTTCGTTATTTAATGTCACGAAAGTTTTGTCCATTTCGTAATAATTTGTGATTCACCTATTTCTTAATAAAAATAATATAAATAATGAAATATTAATCCTGTTTTATAAATATGCAACATCCGAAGAACGCTCGACATTCCCCTATCCGTCTGTTACCATATCGTACACGTTGAACCAAGACTGTAATCGTTTCGCGATTAATAATTTGCAAGTTAATCACGCCGGACGGTTAATATGTCGTTTAATTGTTTCTGTTATTCGGGAGCAACGATTACTCGGTACTCGACGGTAACCGTTTAACAAGAGTTACATCGTGTGTCGGTCGACGATGGTTCTAAGCGCTGAAAGAATTAACAGGCGGGATACAATGACCGAGATCGAAGTAGAAAATGACGGTGCCGTGTCAGACCAGACACATTACATTTTCCACTGGCTTTCCGGCCATCGTACTTATCAATCTTCCCTGCCGACACGGCTCGTTCTTGCCGGATTCTATTAGTAATCTGTTCCACGGTCTGGAAGTTGAAGTCTCGAAGACTGAATAATTAATTCAATCTTTCGCGGCGATCGGGCACTCTTTAAAACCTACACTTCGCAGTTATATTCTACGTTCTACGCGGGACTTATCGCTCACGCAAGACGCGAGACACATCAATTACATTCCACCCGTCTTACAAAATTTGCAATCTACCCGAGCCTGATCTCGACGCAAATATTCATGAGGCTAGACGCGTTACGGTCGACGCGGACAAATCTAAGCACAAAATCAGATGTCGGGATCGATCACCTTGCGACACCGTCGTCTCGATTCCCACGATTTCCTTATTAGTCGGCTCGTTAACCTGTTAGCTTGGCTAATTGGCAGAGAAACGGTAGTGGAAGTGTTAATAATTTTGCGAAACGAGAAAAAGGCGGCTAGTCGAAGATAAAATTTCTGTCCGAAAGGCGTCGACTGTGACCGTTGATAAAAGTTCAACGAATTGAGACATCAACAGGAGAGTGTCGGCGATCCGGTGAATGCAAATAGTTCCGAGATCGATGTCCCTTTTTAACTTTCCAGTGCCGTGCCGGTTACCGTCGCCCGCCGCGCCGGGTCAGTCGATATTAAATCGCAAACATGAATTGTAGACGCGACGACGACGACAACGACGTGTCGGGTCGAGTCGGGTCGGGTCGGGTCGGGTTGATTCTTGTGCGGTTATAACCTACTCTCCCGAACCCCTTATTCCTCGTCGAATATTAAAGTCGATCCGATGGTAGCTTCTCAACGGGGTGATCAATCGCGGCCCATTCCAACCGGATGGTCGTATAATTAATTTCAAAGTCACCGGGCACGACGCCCCGGCTGTTATAATTCGATGAAGCGAGTTTTCCATTCCGCTCGGTCGATTTCGCGTCTGAAAATACGCTCGCCGAGAATTATTAAGGTTAGCCGAGGTGTCGGTCCCGCGAGAACGCTCGATCTGTCCGCTCGAAAGTTGCTCCACATTCGGTGACCTTTTCCAGGGACGGTCGGCGAAATGTCAGGGTGCCGCCGCGGTGAAACACGGGGAAAAATCTGGTCCACTGTGGATCCAACACCGATTCCACCTAACAACGAATCGCACTCGTTAAAACTGCTCCGAAATGTTTTGCCGGACTACTCCGATTTTCGAAGTATCCGCGTCATCTAATCGTGACGATCTCGTAAATACTAGTCGTACCAGTGAAAATCTCATTTTAAATCTCGAAGCTTCCACTTTCGCAGTCTATCGTTCATTTTCTTGTAAAATTTCTTTTGCTAAAATTTCTTATTTCCGTTCGAAAACGTACCGGAACGTATAAAAATATATTTATTTTGGAGCACGAAAAGTCCTTCAGCTCTGGAGATTTATATTGCAAAACCTGTGCGAACGTTATTGCGAATAAATCACGAATAAAATTTCAATGCGCTGCGGCAATTCCTCGGTTTATTTCCGTCCCGATAGGCGATTCGACCAGATCGGATACAGGAAAAGAAATTAACCGTTCGTCCATTGAAATCGGGCCGCGAAGCTGACGCGGACCGGCTCGACCCGGCCCGATCCGATAGAGACCTATTCATCCCAAGCGAAAACGAGACGCTAATAAAGCATCGCCGGAAAAGAAATAAAGGAACGCGGGGCCGAGTGGTTCAGAGATATTAAGCCCGATAATGGATTCTTATGTTCGGCCGAGCGTTCACGGATATTTCCCTGATATTCATTTCGCCATATTGTCGCCGGTCTCTCCCGTCCTTTCGCCGTCGTCGACGACGGAACGGCGTCGCGTCCCATTCCGGGGCAAGAAACTTTCCATTCCTTAATGAGAAAACAGCCGGCATCCGGTTGGACCGCCGAGATGCGCCGGAGGGTTGCATTAAATGCAACTTAACCGGGAAACGAGGGGAAAACGATTCGTCGGCGGAACGTACAATTTCTTCGGGACTGTGGATTCATTCGATTTGGACGACGGGCATCGCTCGCCTAGCAGTCGGATAAATGCTTTGGGACACGTTCTTCGACTAATTGCAAACACTTGTTACCAAACGGTGCGGAATTATCTCTATAACGCTTTGTAACTTTGACGTCACCCTGTGCAACGAAAGAATTTCTTCGTTGCGATTTTATAGTCAACTCCGGTCGCGTATAGTCGATCCTGCTATAACACGGTTAACTCGTACCGCTACGAGTATCGAAACCGTGTTAAGTCATTTTATTAGAATATAAAAATCTATTTTCAAAAATTTGAATTACGTTCCCGAGGGTAAACCGTTGGTGCGCGATAAGAATTGTCATCGATATCGAATAATATTTGAAGTAACGCGTTGAGTCGTGCTGTATGAAAAATGTGTTATAAACATAGATATCGTGTTACGGCGTTGTATCGAAACCGTGAGTTCAGAGTACAGTGTTGTAAAAGGATCGAGTGTATTTCTCGGACCTCTTTCGGCACGTTCGTTCGTTCGTTCGTTCGTTCGTTCGTTCGTTCGTTCCTCAGAAAATTGGGTTACAGAGGGTTAACGGTAGGGGTTGATGGCATCGAAAAATGTCGTAGGGTCGCCCCTGCGTCAGTATTTCCGTCTAAAATTATTCGTTCTACTTTCGCGCAATGATTTTCCGTTGGGCTCGAGTACGGTGCCGTTTCTACGTACGAACGGCTTAATAGACCGATCAGGGCTGGAGATTAAGATAACGTAGCGCAGGTAGAAAGCGAAGGAAACAGCTTTTCCCGGAGCGCGTTACCCCGTTGTTCCTCGTTAAATAAAACCGTCGGGACCCTCGAAGCGGTAGCCTATTTTCAATCAGCCTCTCTCGTTTGATAACAGTCTCGAGCTCCGGGTACGGGCGACGTACCGTCACGCAATCATCTGTGCTTAATCTTATCTTCGGCCCTAAACCGGGAAGCCGCGTGGAACACTGGCGGCGCGGGTGCGGAAATACCGTTCGAGCACACACACACACACACACACACACATTATTTTCCACTCGGCCGGCCGTAAGTAGGAATCACGGGATCGATCATTCTTGCGAAACAGAACGACCGACGGGGTATCGACAGGACCCGTAACCTTGTGAAATTATTGAACGACAGACCGTCGTCGGCCGCGAGTTAGGAAAACGTTGTTCCCGCACCCGTGGAACGACCTCGGGCCACGATCGTTTCCGGGTCGTATTTTCCCGTCGCATAAATCGTGGAAGGGAAACGTGAGGGAGGGGGGGGGGGGGGGGGCAGGAAGAGGACACGTTGCATCAAGAATTAAATCAACTCTCCTTCGTTGATGGGAGACGATGGAAAACGAGATGGAAAGGGTAGAGAGCGGTGGGTTCGAGGGCGGGTCGTGTGGGAGGACGACGATAACCGAGTTGCGTAGATTGGAAAGAGGACGAAAAAGCTGGAATAGATGTAGTAAAAGCAAGAGGATGCAGGGAACACGAGAGCAGGAGGAGGAGGAGGAGAAGGAGGAATAGCAACCATGGTGGGGGATCAATTTAGAAGCTGTGACTCACTCGACACGGTGACGTCGTTAGCGCACCCCCTTTCGCCTGCCCTGAACGCCCCTAAAAAAAGAGAGAAGAGAAAAGAGAGAAGAAAGAGAGAAGAGAAGAATAATCCGGTCACAACTCTCTCTCTAAGCGAGAACTAATCGAGGCCAGTGCACACCGTCGGGGTATAACGGGGTAGAGGGATGTTCTTGAATCGGCCGGTCGACGAGCCTCGAGTTCTGGCGTTCGTGTGCGCGAGGACGGAGGAAACATACAGGCACGCATGAACACACGGACGAGCAGAGGTGGAAAGGGCACCGAGTCGTCTTTGTGCACGAATAACACCGGCGCGGCGCGGCGGTCTCTCGTTACGTCGAAAAACTCGACCGGCGCGGCGCGGTGGCGGCGGAGAGGCAAGTTTTACCTACGCCCATGTACCTTCGCACGCCACCGACTGCTGTTTACCAGCAGCTTGGGGAGACGAAGAACGAAACACGGTGGGAAGAGGAACAAGAAAAATCGCGGGACCCCAAACGGGGGGAGGGAGGGTAGGAGTGTAAACGAGGAAGAGGATGCGAAAAAGAGGGAAGTATCCAACGCATCCTCTCCCCCGCGCCCACCGAGCTAGCATCCCCTCGCCCCAATTACCGTGCCCATCGCGCACCACCTCGTCCACGCTCGTAATTTGCATCCGACCTCTATTTCCTTCGTAGCCGTCGAATTATTTGTCCGTTCCGAAGATTCGGAGGGTGACCCGAGAGAACGCGCTAAGGACGCGCACGACTCTTCTTCGCGCGTTCTTTCTATCCGTCCTGGCCTCCAAGACTGCGCGCCGGTGGAGGACAGGACGCTGCGAGGGAACGTTTCAGCGTTTGCTCGACGTCGAGCGGTCGAGACCCACAGGTTACGGTGCGGTGCTAACAATGGAAGGGAAAAGGGAATAGGGGAAAAAGGAAAAACAAAAGAAGCGGGGACTGGAAGCCGCGTATGTTCCTTGCGTATTCGTGTGTAGAGGCACGATGTCCTTTGGGTGTACTCACGAGGCACACGATCTACGAGGACCAGGCTCTCGGTTGGAAGATCGTTGCGTCGTCGAGCGACGTGCATCCTCTATGAACGATCCCTCCGTGTCTCGAGTCCTGGCGGCGAGGACCCGGACGGACGGTTCCTTCGGTTGTCACTCCGGCAACACCCACTTTCTCCTCTGGCCTCGTAACCTCGAGGGCTACTTTTCTTTCTCTCCTTCGCTACCGTCGTCGGATGAGGCGCAGCACACTACTCCGACACTACTACCACCACCATCCGCACCACCACGATACAAGACGATATCTCGGACTACCAACGAGCAACACCACGATTGGAAACCACCACCACCACCACCGCCACCACCATCGACACCACTGCCGCTGCCACGAGTAGCAGTTTCGATACTGGCGAGACCCCACGGTCCGTGGCTCGATGGCCGAAGGATTCTCTCCACCCTTTCTCCCCCTCTTTCTCTCTCTCTTTCTCTCTCTCTCTCTCTCTCTCTCTCTCTCTCTCTCTCTCTCTCTCTCTCTCTCTCTCGGTTCTCTACCCCCTTTGCTTTCCTGTTCCCCCGGTTATTTAAGCATCGCCACTCGCAACACGGTCGAGCGTGCTTCGTCACGGGCCACTCCTCGCGCTGGCACGACGCGTGTGACCGTCGACGAACCACCCTCTAGAAACGCCAGCTGCACGCGACGGCGGTCTGCGAGCATGGGACGAGATTCCGTAGCTCGCTCTCTCTGCGGAAACGCCACCGTCGACGCTGGCCTATCTACGCGCCTGTCTGCGCTACCGAGCCTCCGCAAGCCCGGCCCTCCTTCCGCCCCGCCGCAAAGCCTTCTGGCCAGTCGCGACAGCAATATATGGGCGATCGTGACACACGCGTGCCCGTGACACGTCCCAACATGCGCCCTTCTCAGCGCGCCGAGCACCGCACGCGCCCGACTACGGCCTAATTCGACGAACCAGCCGACGCGACGTGTCGCTGCTCTCTGATATCTGTCTAGGGACTTTTGTCTTTCATCGTAATCCGGGGAACCAGTGCCGAGATGCGCGACGATGCCCGGCTATTTCCAAGCTTTCAACGTGAAATCGATAATCAGTCCTTGCCTCGCGATCTCGTTTACACTTACCACGATCGGAATCGCGATTCCCTTCGTAACTCCCTGTAAGAAGAAGGAAGTTTGATTCCTATTGCAATTATACACCCATCCGGTTTTACTCTACAGCTATCTACTCGTGCCATGCTATTTGAACTTCCCGCCTAAAAAGTAAAGCCGCAGCCAGGATCCTAGCGAATCTAGGGCGTTTCGTGACAGTCGTGTTTAACCTACAAAAAAGCCGACTCGAATAGATCTTGTATGAAATATTCTCTTTGCAAGTTACTATCGAGAAGAAGCTATCTAGCGACGCAAGGATCTATCATTTTAAGTCGATTTTGTGATTTTACGATCTCGCAGTCACCTAACGGACCACTGGCCATGGATAAAGTTATCGCGATCATAATTCTTCGTTGGCGATACAGTGGCAATTCGATATGCATTACCTCTTTTTGAATATGGAATACCGCATACTGTCGCATCACGCGTGACATGTCCTTTCGAATGTGTCCTTGTTTTTGGTTGTTTTCGTTGGACAGCACTGTCGGCGATCGTGCGAGAGGCAGCGCGTCTCTACCGCCAGATAGCACGGTCGGCATCGCAGAATAGTGTCATTGTCTACCGCCAGACAGCACGGTCGACATTACGACATCGCAGGATAATGTAATCGAGTGTCATGGCGCGACAACAATGATAGAAAGTGTGTTCCTCACCGACGAATCCGGTACTAAATTTAATATGTGGGGCGGTTTTCTTTGTAACAAAGGCTTCCTAATAGTGTTCCTGATTCATGTAATCGGCTTTCAATGTTTCATGTGTGAGTGTCCGACGAGAACCACGTACCTTCCGTGTATATCTGCCATCGAGTTCCGAGCGGTTCACGCATGTGAACGCGGTTGTGCATAAAACTTGACATGCCGCGTGCCGCATCTATTGCGCAGGACGCCCGGAAATTTCAAACGCTCAATCGTTCTTTTAACGTGTTCTATTCTTTTCTAGATTATCAGGAACGAGTCAGGTGGCAGGAGCTGGGAAACAAGATGGAGTCGATATTGATCGAGCAACAGGACGCGTACGGATCGTTAAATAGTATTATTAAATGGCTGGAAGGCGCTTTACTTCACGGGAACATTACGCCAAAACTTTCCGACAGACCGACGATCTACGCCATCACACCTACTTTCGCTAGGCCCGTGCAAAAAGCCGAGCTCACTAGGCTGCTCCAAACATTTTTACACGTACCGAACTTCCATTGGATCATCGTAGAAGATACGGAGATGAAGACGAAATTGGTAACCTCGTTCCTACAAAACAGCGGCTTGATTTATACTCATCTCGTTGCAGCGACACCCCCCTCTTACAAGTTGGGCAGAAACGATCCGAATTGGAAGAAACCGCGAGGGGTCGAGCAACGAAACGCCGCGTTGCGTTGGCTTCGGGAAAATCGGAAAGTAACCGACAAGGGGATTGTATTTTTCGCTGACGACGATAATACGTATTCGATCAAGCTCTTCCGCGAGGTAAGAACATTAATGCTGGAACGATCGGTGGTCCAGTCACGGAAGTGTTACGTAACGCGTGTTGCAGATGGAGAAAATTCAAAAAGTCGGTGTATGGCCAGTGGGCTTGGTAGGCGGTCTGATGGTCGAGAAACCCATATGCGATAACGTTACGAACAAAGTGGTCGGTTTCAACGCGGCCTGGAAGCCGGATCGTCCGTTCCCGTTAGACATGGCCGGGTTTGCAATTAATTTGCGCCTTCTGTTGGAACACGAAGAGGCGATGTTCTCTTACGACGTGGAGGGAGGCTACCAGGAGAGCGAAATCCTCAGGCAAATCGTTAAGAGGGACGAATTGGAACCTCTAGCGGATTGCTGCACGAAGGTACGGTCGAAAGAATAGTTTGTTTGAAACATTATTAACGTCGTCTATGGTGAAATGCTCGACTCGCTAGTTAAGAAACTTCCAAGTTCAAACGTAAGACGGCGCTACGATGCTGTTTCTCTTCAAATCTTAGCGACGCGTCTTTGAAAAATTATCCTTCTGTTCAGTTCCTAACAATTCGTTTCGTTTCTGCGCGGTACGTAAGAAGACAAAATGGGTTAAAAGAAACAGCGAAATTCTATTGTAACACGTATAAAATATGTTTGTTATATTCGTTCGAGCACAATATCTTACAGAAAATGTGCTTCTCGACAATAAAGCGAGGGTTTAATGTTCCTTCAGATGATAGGAGTTGAAACATTCTCCTATGTGTAATGGCACTTTACAATGTTTGCACATGTAGGACGTCTCCTTTCGAATTTTGTTTAAATAACAGACTTTACACCTTCGCCGTATCCGTTTCGAATTTCCCGGGATTTTGACCAGCTGGTGTTGTCTCAAATCGCCTGAAAATCTTTGCAACGAGTCGAAACGGGGGGTGCGCGTCGCGGAATACGTTCCCGATGTAGAGGGGATGATATCGAGGTTAGATTCAAATCTCAACACCGTTTTGTCTTCGATCCAAGCCATCGCAATACTTTCGAGAAATCCTTTGAACTTGAGCCTACTGTTACGGTTAATACTCTGGTAAACCTTGAAGGCGTTGAACAAGCCACAGTTGAATAAGTACAACGCGACCCTTTTCGTCCATTTCCGACTCTTCCTAAAAATTGGGTAACACGCTATGTACCGATCCGCTCGATCCACCCATTTCATGTGCTGATCGTAATCTATTATGCACTTTGGTTTTTGAATGTGCAAGCCAGTTTTACGATTTACGATCCCAGTATTTATCACGTCCGAGTTGTGTATAGTCGAGATCATACGTATGTCTTTCATTTTATCATTTTTCCACAATTGAATGAGCACCTCTCCTTGCCGTTTGAATCGGGTCTCGAACACATTTAATTTATTCTTTTTTAAACTCGAAGGTAGACCCTTATTTGCTCTTATCGTTCCGCATACTTTAATTTTCTTTAAAAGTAATTGTTTTGCGATTTCAACGCTGTTGTAATAATTATCCATATAGATGTGATACCACATGTTAGAAACGTTCGACACTAGTTCCGATATCGTACTCTCTAAGCTATTTCTAGTACCGGAATAGATATCAAAATTGCATACGTAGCCTGTACCGGATTCGCATAACATCCTAATAAGAATACCGTACTTTGTTATTTTAAACGGATCGTACGCTTGAAAGTTTTGTCTTCCTCGCCAGGGTATAATGTCCTCCTCTAACAACAATTTTTGCACGGGTTTATAGATTTCGTTAAATTTCTGCTTAAAATGATCTACGATTGTCTGCACTTTAAATAAACGGTCAGCATTACTGGGCATGCGATCGTTATCGGAAAAATGCAAACAAGATAATACTTGGCGAAATCTATTACGGCTCATAACTTTAGAGAAAATTGGGGTTTCTATGATTGGGTTCGTGGACCAATAATCTATCAGTTTACCTTTCCTTATTAAACCCATTATTATAATTAAACCGAACCATTTCTTTAATTCTGGTACCGTTAGGTCGGTCCACTTCCCAGTACTTTTCGATGTTGCGTATTTCTGTGAGTTTTTCCTATAATATTTATTAGTTTCTGTAACAATTGTATCGAATAGATCATCTGTGAAATATAATTTAGCGACTTGTTCTGCGCTTTCCAAACAAACAGGCAGAACTTTGATACCTGGCGAACCTTCGAAAGGTTCGTTGCGTCTAGGTGAATCGTCGTCGGACCAATCTAATGGATCGTCGTCCTTTTCATCGGAGTCGCTGGATCGTGACTCCGTCGGGTGCAATCGTTTTCTATTGTTCAACGGTGAATCTTCTAAATCGCTGTCGCTAAAGGAATCAAAGTCGCTATCGCTTAAAACATCACGATTTTCATAATTACTCGGAACATCTGACAAACAATCTTCATAATTCTCCCACAGAAATGTTTCTTCTTCGTTAGCCATTCTCATCGAGCTTTACACAGTCTGGAACATTTGTATACGATTGGAAATTAAATTTCTATCTAATCCGGTATGCTTACTAAAACATGTGTGATATTTTCTACTGCGGTGACGTTTAGAGAAACAGAATTTTCGGTTATGTTACCTTTTGAATACGACCGAGAAGATAGTATTATCAATGTCCCGAATAGTGACAATCAGAGAGTTGAGAAGTGAAATATATAGCGTCTGTTGCTTACCTATAGACTACCAAACGGAAGTATGAACGATCAAATTCCCGTCTGCTGCGAGTATAGAAAATAAAACTTGGCCAAAAGATTCTTGCAAATACATATATGAAATTATGTAATACATAAATGCAATTGCAAACTCTCGATAACAAAGTAAAATCAAATATTTAAAACCTTGAAACGAAACAAATTTTGTTCGCAATTAAGTATAATAGTTGCGATATATATGACGCCATATTGCGTCATAGAACGTTAACGCCTATTATTATGGTTAGCTGGCTTAACTCAACGCCGTATGGTGTCACCGAATATTAACGTACCAATACAGCATTTTGTATATCCTTATTTCGGGAATAGCTTTGAAATGCAGTAGAAAACAATTTATTACGATAAGAAATAGTTTTTGATAATAAAAACTTCAAACGTAATTTAAAAAAATGTAAAAATTTGACGAAGAAAGCAATTTTAGAATGAGCTAAAGGTTACTCTGTTGTTGTCAAATTCATCAAAAAGGTATCTTATTCAACATCACATGTTATGCATGTAAAATTTTTGGTATTACATAGGTTTATTAGTATTAGTATGTGGCGCCATGGTACGGTGTAACTGGAGTACTAATTAGCTAAAAACTTGGACATTCGCCGTAGATGGCGCCGTATCGCCTTTTCACCGCAAAGTTACAGGCGCAGCGGGAAAATCAAATTTTCGCTTTTGAAAATTGATTCGTTGCAAGTTAAATTTGACAGAAATTTTAGTAGGAAACGAAATAATAGTTTTTAGAAAAATTGTCTTTAATTGTTCTTAAAATGGATTTCAGGTATACGTGTGGCACACGCGCACGGAGCCGCCTCAGCTGAAAGTCGAGCAACTCTTGATAAAGAAAGGCAAACCTTCGAATTTTGGCATCGAAGTTTGACACCGAAATCTACTACAGTTTGCTTACGTCCTTCTGCGATCGTTGCGAGGGCCTTACACACAGTGATAAAGCAGCGTTCGCAAAAACGAATGAAATGAAACAGCGAATTTTGTACGTGCTTCTTATCATTTGCTCCCGGCCATATACACTTTCTCGCGTCGCGAGAAAAAGCAGTGCCATAAGGCTTATAGCTGCATATACGATAAGTAGATTCTAGACTATTCCCTCCATTAGCCGTGCAATATGTCCGGAACACCGATCATCGATCATCGATCACCGATCACCGATCACCCATATTATTTCAGAGTTTTTATGCGCCTATTAGTATACCAAGATCTTCGTTTTGTATGCTTCTTTTGTGTAATCCTTCATTCTTCATACGAATAAAACAGATGAAGAGAGATATACGTGTGAACCAAAGAAGAGACGCGAATCATCATTGACCTTGAAAATGTTCTTCATCCTTTATTAGTCGAGAGTACGTTTCCTTGACGCGTACAGAAAAAGCATACATAAAAAATATGCCTTACACCTACGAACTTTAGTAATACCTCGTAATAATATTTATTTTTGTTTGCTTTCGTATTTTCTTTCCTTGTTCTTTAAACTGGAAGAGATGCGCAGTTAATACTTTTCATGGGAAGCTACTTGGGTTACGGATTTTTTGGCAACGAATATAAAATAGCTAGATAAAACGTGACCTCTCCGGCTCGGACGGATCGCAAACGACCCGTCCCGAAGCCTCGAAATACTGGGTGTGACGCACAAGACGAAAAACTCGCCGTTTCGTTTGTTGTTGTTCTTTTTTTTGTTTGTTTTTCTCGTCGATATAATATATATTTTCTCGTGTATAATATGTACTCGTTGACTTACAAGCTAATAAGTACTATATATTTGGCAAAACTCTGTGTTTACGGGTAC
This sequence comes from Lasioglossum figueresi, assembly GCA_028455805.1. Classification (NCBI taxonomy): domain Eukaryota; kingdom Metazoa; phylum Arthropoda; class Insecta; order Hymenoptera; family Halictidae; genus Lasioglossum; species Lasioglossum figueresi. The sequence continues at coordinate 488,090 of CM052192.1, read as the reverse complement.
GTAAAAAAGCTACCTGTGCAGACAGTGCGTTCGCAAGCGAGGAGGCGATGTTCTACAATCTACAACTTTGAATTTCTCGTTTTTCTTTTCTGTATGTGTGTGCGTGCGTGTGTGTGTATGCTCGGCTGTGTCTTAATTCGTAGGTAATAGGTACACATTGATCCTCTTAAATAAATATACACGCGCTCGATTGCTCTTCCGGTCACTCTTCCGTCGCTTCTTTCTTCTTCATTTTCTGCTTTTGCATTTCCATTGCGAACGCACCTTCCGATAATCGCATACAACGTCCTAAACTTACCGGACTCCCTTCTTAAACTTATCTCCGATACTTCTTAATGATTAGGAAAAACGTTTACAAGCATTTACAAAAACTTATCACATTTTAAACTGCGTTTTTCTCGAAAAGCCATCTTATACATTAGGACAGAACGTGGTATTTTCCCATAGCATCGAATATCGTAATATGTATATTTATATATGTATATGGCAGCTTTCGATTGTTCACTTTGTCGTTTTGCGCGTGTGATCCTCGAACGGAAACGAAAGTAAACTCGTGAATCCATCCGAGACAAAGGGGGATGCTTTTGTGTGTATGTGTGTGTGTGTGGTGTGTGTATGTGTGTGTGTGTGTGTGTTGGTGTTGGTGTGTGTAACGAACGTTGAATTGTTGTCGCTGCTTCTGATTACGCTATACATACAATATTCAGAGAAACTTTGAAAAATGTTACGCGGTGTACGCCGGCGTGTCGTCAACGCGGCTCATCGTTCTGCAACAACCGTGTCCTCTGAACACTCCCCTAATTCCCGTATCTTACAGTCTTTAGGTATACCTACACGGTAGTTGCCTTCATGATTTTACCCTGACGACACGACCAGTCAACCGGAATTTCATAGCAAAAGCTGCCCAAATTCTCGATTCACTTACCTCCTTACCTTACACAGTTAACTAACCGATACATAAAACACTACTGTCAGAAAGGTAAAAAAAAGAGAGAGAAACTATTAAACAAACTAACGAACATGAAATGGTTGGGCTGCTCTTGCGCGCGCGACGCCTCTGGCAAACATTTACATCGCAAAGTGTACAAAATATCACGATTCAAAATGATCACACGGACAGAAGACCAGGGAGTACACTTTTCGCTGGAGGAACGCAACTAATCACGCTAACCGCGCAGGAACGACACATGTCCGGGGTACAGTGATAAAACGACGCTGCTGTCAGTCGACTCTTCTCCGTGTCTTTCGGCAGGCAAGAACAAAACTGTCATTTCCGTCCGAATCATCGTCAAGTCGACTTGGTTTCGATCGTCGGCGATAACCTGTTCGTCTTCGTGAACATTTCGCGCTTAAATGAATCAGTCTTTGAAAGCAAGGTCGCGCGAAATCGGACGATAAATGACGATAAATGACGATAAATGACGATAAATGACGATAAATGACGATAAACGTCAAATGAAATATATGTGGACCGTACAACATGGCTCCCGATCGAGTAAACTTCGAGGAGTGGGCGAGGATCGAGGGAATATAACTTTCGAAAGAATATATACAGAGATCGAGGGTTCGCCAGAAATGGCGGAACCGCGTTTAGAGAGTGCGCGCGTGTTCCTCTCGTCCCGTTCCCGTTTCGCGTGAAACTCATTCGCTCGAAACGAGACCCGAGACCGGAAAACGTTGTCCTTTTGTTCCTTTTCCTTACCGTCGTGTGCTGTGCGCACGACAACACAGTACTACCCAGCGTACTAGACTGCGATTAACTAGAGAGGGTGCCTCGAAGCAGCGATCACTAATTACCGACCAGCTTCTACCAATTTCGCGATAAATTTTGTACATTCTTCCTCCTCGTGTAAGCGATCTATCTAGGCTCCATCTTGCGATACTCGCTAAAGTTACAAATTACATCGAGATAGAGCTCCTCTTTGCGCTAGGGGGGACGACGACATACGCGAACAGGTACCCAACGTACCCGCCGTCGCGTAGATCGTCGCGTCGTTTCGATACCTGTGTTCCGTTTTGCTTTGGCGATTACATTGAGATGGGGGGTAAGGGTAGAGGATGGAAAGTGAGAAAGAGAGAGGAAGAGAGGGAGAGGAAGGTTTCTGCTATCGTTTTTTAAGGCTTTCCTTACCGTCGCGAAACAGCCGTGCAACTAACCGGGTGATCCGACGAATCCTGCCGAAGAGTAGGCTTTCTTGTCGCGTCCGCGGAGCCGGGACACGACCAGAATGTACGCGGTTTTTTTGAAGCAGTCGAACCCGATCCCTTGCGCTGTTCTACCGTGCTCGAACGAGGGACGAAGTCGCGCTGGCTCGAATTTTCCGCCGTGTTGCGCGCCCCACGGGAATTCCCGGGAGAGATCTTGGCGCGAAACGCGTTCGAAACTCGTTCCGAACGTGAAACTGCGGATAGATACGACGCGGCCAACGTACTTCGTCACAATTCGGGAGCCGTTTCGTATCGATTCGAGAACACTTTTTTTGAGCAGAAACAGCGTTTCTACGGTTACGACTTACAATCTAGTACGCCGGAAGAATATCTAGACGGTCGAGTCCTTGCCGACGAAGCCGGTCTTCGAGACGGACCTTTTCCCGTCGAAGGTGATCGAGGTCTCTCGGCGCAGGCCCGTGTCGATGATCGGCGTGATCTTCTTCTCCTCCTTCAACGGCTCCTTCTCGTCTCTAAAACGTTTGAATCGTCGGCTTGATTAATCGGGCAATAATGGACGTATCGCCGCAGTATCGTTACGGTTATACTTTCTATTACTGGGCAGAAAAGAGCATGTCGACGGATGCGGCGCGTGGTGCAACATCGAATAATATGCATCAGGCATGCCATCGCTCGTTGGTATCGTGTGGTTGCGATTCGCGGTGCGGCGCGGCGGATCGCTAAATGATCGCAAACGTCAAGAAAATCGGATTGCTGCGAATCATTCCAGGATCCGAACAATAAAAATGACTTGACAGAAAATTGAGAGAATCGAATGTTTATTTTGACTTTCAGATTGCGATTGCATCGAACGAACGTTGCTAATTTAGGGGCTACGAGCATTTAGCGAGTCCCCGCAGCGCTCAATTTCTCTCTCGTCGCGAATTTTCAAGGCAACGATCGTCGCGAAATGCTAGCAACTTTCGGAATGCATTCATAAGAGAGAGAGAGAGAGAGAGAGAGAGACAAGGCGAGTGTCGGAGTTTCTCAGATCAATATTTATACGGAAGTGTGTCGCGTTTCTTTCGTTTCAGGTCCCTTCCGAAGTATGCGAGGTTGAATCACCTATGTCCATGATCGACGAGTTCGAAAACAGGACAGGGTAAATTAGAGCGTGTTGGTGAGTGTGCTACGCAGTTAACGAGCAATTAATATCACTTCAGGGTGTTGATATCTCATGCAGCATAGCCAAAGCACGGGCGGATAATGGGCGACAGTTCTATGCAGAGCCTCGCGGGGAGAGAGAGCATAGTGAACGGACAAGCGGTAAATGAAACATAATCGGATGCGACATTCGTTCACCCACCGAGTCGTCGTACTGGTGGGAGAAAATGGTTGGCGGTGGTAGGGCCGTTGCGTTAACTCGGATAACAAAAGGATCGGGTTCCAGGAACGTGGATAAACAAGAACTCTGTCGTGCTCTAATCCTGCTTTATCGACGACTCTGTTCCCATAGCCGCCATTTTGGAACGTATGGTGTCGACGCATGCATGGCACATCGAGATTCTAATCGTGTAGTTCAAAGCAGACGGGGTAGCAATTGGAGTAGCGCGCACACCATTTTTCAGAAATTAGTTTCTTTTCCAGATAGACAGTTGAAACATAGGGGACTAATTAATCTATAATAATATTTTAATATTACTGGATACGCTATGATCACCTCGTAAGCCGGGTCGTTTTCCGATGGTAATTTTTTAGTGTAAGCTAATAAGAATTACTATATATGCAGCTTATCGCATGTAAACTTTCTAATATTGTATAAAAAACGACACGACTTACGGGTCGGACCTAACGATATCGTTAGATATTACAAATATATCGTGTTTTATTTTACTTTGCGCTATTCTACCGGCACTGTTGCATTCACTGGATCTGTAGACGCAATTCAATTCTATCGGACGTCTGCTATTTGTAGTTTCGATCTGACCGTGTCAAATAAAATATCGAACCGAGGCTAGTGTGGGTTTTCGTAATACATATAATAACGACGGTAAAAATGTATAAACGTGACCTCGATCTGCCAATGCTTTCGTCCATTACCGCGCTTCCGATATTCTAGGATATTCTAGTGGGATCAGAAAAAAGGAAGCAAATCATACGAAAAAGGGAGGAGAAGTGAGAAAAAGAAAGAAAGGGGAGGGAGGAATAAAAGTCTGAGAGCATTAAATAAAAAATCTCATGCGAAGTAGAAAGCCGTGTCGGAGCCCCTTCGAGAGGGGCCATGCGTCTTACTGATTTCACTTATGTATCTCTCTTACATGGCAGTGTGTTTGACCAATCTAATGGTATTTTTTCCACTACCCGAGTCTTGGATGGCCGTGACCCCGGCGACATTGGCCATTTTTTGGTCGCAATACGGCAATGGAAACCGCCAACCGTAAAGACTACCGGTAAAGAAAAAAAAAAGAGAAAGATGCGAGAGGGTCAAAGTGTCTCCTAATGGCGGGCTAGATTCTAACCGGTTAATCGGACCATTTAACATCGGGGACACAACACGCTACTCGGTTGTCTTTTATTTTTCGTTTGTCATTCTCTTTTCCCCTCGGTTTTCGGTTTTTCCCCACCGAACGAACGGTTTCTTTCGAACAAAAATGCCCGAAAATATCAGAGACGTCGAGAGACGCTCGCCCGGTTCCGATTTATCGAGTGTCCATCAACCTCGGGGTTATAAGGGCTTCTTTATGAATGCCGTCGGCTAATAAACCCTCTACGAGAGTACAAATTGATGGAAATGTGACTTCGTTACCGTCAGACTATTTTACACGGACGAAAAATCACGCGACCGACGCGTTACGAAATAATCGAATTATTTACTCGATTCAATAATACCTGAGAATAATATTGTATGACAGACTTTCTCTACAATATTTGCACAACTGAACCGTCAGCTTGCTCTCAATTACCTGTAATACTATTTTGTTGCAGGAAATTTTGATTTTGCACACAGATCCGCCACTGATGTAATATAGAGCGGTCGAGTCGTGTTTCGCGGAGACAGAAATCGATTCGCGAAATCGGAACCGGGTTTTCGCGGAGGCTCGTCGGTAAATTAGCGGTGCGTTCGCGTTCCAAGCTAATTGTCGCGTTAGTCACGGTGATCGCGGATTCTTTCAACGGTCGGGAAGCGAAAGAACAGAGACCAAAACGAAGTTTCATGATGGGGAGCTAGGTTCGATGACACGGTAATGTAGCGCCAGACTTGCCAAAAGCACAATGTAAAGTAGATGTAACGTATAGAAAGGAGAGTCGAGTAAAATTGTCTAGATACCGAGAGGATGTAACGTGTGAGAATATCAACGTGTGCGCGCGTGTGTGTCTGTTCGAACGAATCCGATCGAAACGAGTCTCACCTGCCGAGTTTTGCGTCTTCTTCGTCCACTGGTTTCCGGCGGGATCGTTCGCAAACGTAGTATATAATTCCTGCAACAGACGCGTGCCTAATGAAAATCGATGCAGAAATAATTGCATTTGAAAATATTCAGGGGAAAGAAAGGTTGCCGGCCGCGCGCTAATCGGTGATCGTAATCGTTTCGCGTGACCGTTTCGCGTAAGTCCGCGCGCGCAACAATTTCGCGCAAAGTCACATATGCGGCCGGCGATAAATCCGCGTTGCAATTTCACGAATTTATGCCGCGCAATTGCAGATAAGTTCGCGCTAGAGCTCCAAGTGAATACGCGATGCGGTTTTAGATAAACCCGCGTTGAAACGCCCGCTAAATTCGTTTTGCAATTTCGAATGGGTATTACATGGATATTTCGTGTGGATTTATTTGGAAATTTCGAGTGCGCGTTGCACTTTCGAGTAAATTATTGCGGGTCGAGCTCGCGCGAGATAAACGTTGCGCGATAGTCGATTTATTTACAGGAAGATTTATTTTCGCAGGAATCCTTACCTGTCTTGTGGGCGCAACAGCAGATAATGTCGATCACGATGATGATAATGAAGAGTACCGCGATCACGATACCGATTATGGCTGCGCTCGATATCAACGGACCTTGATGGTGGACCACGGTCGTGTCTAAACCTTGAAGAACGAAAACGATGCGTCAGAAAATCGCCGTGGCTCGGAAAAGCGTGTTGCAATCCGTTAGTGCAAAAGCAGTACCGAACGATGCTTGGTGATGCTGGTCGATCGACATCGTTACGAACGAACAAAACGTACTGGTAGGTTTCTTTCGTGTACAACACAATTTATAATTAATTTTATTTTTCGGTAGAAAGTGCGCGATACCGCTTCATTTTACAGCGAGAATATACTGAAATTTTTATCAACTTTTTGCGAAACGAATGTGCAGTTTGCGGATCGAGCATTCGCACGCTTCTACGGAACTAATTGGTTAACACCACCTTATGTCCTGAAGGCAATTCAATCTGTACCATTTCCATACAAATGCTGCAACAAGCTAAATACGGTTATTCTTTTCTCAAGTTTTCAGTTTACGTAGGCTAATTTCAAATACAGCGTGCACATTCATAACTGTAAAAGATGTTCGAAAAAAAGAAACAAAATTCTAGATAGAAACGACGGTTTAACAGAAAAATGAAACGATCCAGGAACATAAGGGGTCGAAGCTGGTTCCGGGGGGTTCATCACCAAACACGTTACGCGGACGATTAATTTTAGTCTCCTGAAAAGAAACAAGATCGGCGGGGGGGTTCGGGTGATGTGCCAAAAATTTTCTTTTATCAAAGCGTAGGCACGGAAGGAACAAAAAAAGAACAAAAAACAAAAAAAAATATAAGAGAGACCAAACAAGCCAAACCGAGTTACCAATTATATGAACGGAAACTAGGACGAGAGAAAACAAAGAAAAAATAAAAAGAAAAATGATGAAAAATTCGTCTATAGTCTTAAGAAGCGTTATAACGATGAAGCATGTAAGTGGTTAAGGGTGACGTACCAAAAAAGGAGAGACAACGAACAACACAGAGATAGAAAAACATAAAACCAATGAAAGTAGTTGACGGTGGTGTGCACAGTAATCAAGCGCGCGAACACAGTGAACGAAAGCCCGACAGAAGAGCATCGTCATTTTTTTCGCACTATTCTGTCGTTTCGCGGATGGTAAAGGGTTGTGCTGAGAAGCTCAAGGAAGGGGGAAGAAAGCTCATTCGCTACCTTTCTCTCCCGTATGTTAGTCTCTACGCATCACTAATCTAAATGTGCTACCTCCACATAGAAAGCCTTTCCACTGATTGCCTTTTACTCGCTCTTTCTTTCTTTCTTTCTTTCTCTCCCTCACTCTCCCTCACTCTCCCTCACTCTCCCTCATTGTCTCTCTCGCTTTCTCTCTCTCTCTCTTTCTCTCGCTCTCTCTTTCTCTCGCTCTCTCTCTCTCTCTCTCTCTCTCTCTCTC
>CM052192.1:445407-480424 GCA_028455805.1 Lasioglossum figueresi | reverse complement strand
CTCTCTCTCTCTCTCTCTCTCTCTCTCTCTCTCTCTCCTCCTCCACTCTCGCACGATCGCTCGCACGCTCGCTCGCTCGCTCGCTCGCTCATTTTGCTTGAAGTCAACAGGGACTACTACGATATGTATACTTAGCAGAATTGTATGATACACATTACACCGGCCGTTCTCCTCTGATGTGCTGAGCATATTTACCGTTTCGTTTGGAGCATCTCGCAATCCTGTTTCTATACTTTTCGCTTTCTTTGTTTTGCCTTGCCTGTCGAGACAGGTGAGAGCGGAAAATGAACGAGACGGCCGAAAAAGAAACCATCTCAAATTGATCCCTCCGTTAAGCGTTCTCGTCGGCACACGAACCCTTAACGCGCGCGTTTTTCCAAGTTTCTGATCTACGGTTGCCAGCAGATGTTCCACACCATCTGAACTCTCGGATAACGGATTAATTCTCGACTCGAGAAACGTAAAATATTAACTGTTAACGATCGTCTAACAGGCGCAGCAGAACTGGTGACACTGAGATGTCGGAGACGTTACGCTGGCTTCGAGTTTCGTATTTATTCACGCAGAATTATTCATTGTCCGCGTTCTATTTTTTCCTGCGTCGAAATCACCCCCCGTTTTTACCTTTTACTTTATCCGCGTGAAATCTCTCCGTTTCTAGTTTTCACATTTTTCAGGCGCAGTTGCCGCCTTCCATTTTCGCTTTTCACGTTTCCCACGTTGAACCACCCCCTTTTCTCTGTCCACGCCTTTCCACCAGTTCGGCGGCTGCCTGATACGTTCGTGAAAATTGGTTACAATGGTCTTTGTTTCAAACATCTGCTGTGTTTTAGTCCGGACTCGCAAACGATCCGCTCGTGTTGACTCAACCGTAGACACAATTTTCCTTGCTGGCCTTTGTTCTCGCGAGGCCATCGAATTATCGCGTTTCTACGCGAATCCGAGTGATCGGAATATTGAAGGTTCTTTCGGAGTGAATTCGCGCGAATCGCGTTAAGTTAAGGGATCGAGGATCTCTCGAAACAAACGGGAAAACCGTGAATCGTAGAGGCAGCGGTGATCTCCCTCGATCGCGGATACACAATTTGATGGTGGCTTCTCCGCCGGCGGTTTCAATTGGTCTTGTATTCCTTAAACACTCACATATACATATTTATATATATATATATATATATATAAATAGATATATATAGATATATTTCCGTACCGATATTTACAATATGCGTATCCGCAATGGCGGGCCGAAGAAAACTGCACGTTCACTCTCGTTAAATACGAATCGTTAGGCACCAAGGCTAGCACATAGTCCTTGCTCGCGTGGAAATGCACGCAATCTCGTCTTTCCCTATTTATATATAATAATAAGATCTATCTACCTCTATATATACGTTTGTACATACACGTGTATATTGTATCCAGATATAAGTGTTGCTCGGGTATACTCCACCGGACATCACCGCGCACGTCTTCGGCCACGGTCCTAGCAACGCGAAAACGTGCTCCGTTTCGTTGAAAATGAAAAAGCACACGCAATGTTCCACCGTTCCGTCCTTCTCTCGAGTCGTGCAATTTTGATCGAAAAGTCGATACAACACGTTCTACCACCCCGAAATATCACATACGAAACTTCTACGGACCTCGAACAAAAAGATGATACTTCCGCTAACTCGCAAACGTAAGACTACACCATTTTAACCAATCTATAACACAACTTCCATCAGTCCAACGTCCAAAATTCTATCGATTCTATGAATTAAAAGTGTAAAATCAAATAATTTACTACTCCAATACGTAAAAATGAAATCTGTGCCACTTGAAAGTGTTAAAATCGAATTTCTAATGCTTCAAAGTCCAAGATCAAATTCTTACCGAAAGGAAAGGTCTATAGTTGAAAGTGTAAGAAGTCTTTTACCAGTCCATAGTTTCGCTTCTCAATTCCAGGCTGCCATTTTTACGGCGTCCAAGAGACGCCTCGTTCGGATAGTACGTTGTTACCCGTCGTTCTAATTGGGGTGGAACGAGCGAATAGGGTCTTCGGGACAATTATGCGTGGAATAAACATAGCCGTGGAGCTATAAGTTTCCCGAACAACTGTGGAACATTGCGCGGATCGTATACACGTGGCTCTCTAGCCGAGGATTACGTTCGTATTCAAATTCCGTTCTCGTCGCGTCGCGGACTGTCGAATACACACGACGACGACGACGACGACGGTGCACATTGGATAAAAATGGAGAAATATTGTAAGAAGCTTTAATATATAAACGTCGACGACGGAACGCTCTCGGAGGAGAAGGGAACTGTGTGTGCGTCTCTCTCCACGACGATGGCTGCAATTGGCAGGATCGTGTCTCCGTTATTATCGTCATTATTGTACGTTGTTACGTGGCCAGGCGGCGACGTTACTGCTCCGGAAAAATGTCTTTTCGTTGGAGAAATGAATTGAAAAATAACATCGGTGTGGAAAACCCGGGTGCAGAGAGAGAGAGAGAGAGAGAGAGAGAGAGAGAGAGAGAGAGAGAAAGTCGAAAAAAGAGAGTAGAGAATGGAAACGACCGCGAGCAGTGCTATAACGAATATCAAGAAACGATTCTCCGAGCGAGGCAGGAATCGCGCATAATTACGGAACGGCCGTGGCCGGTGAAAGAGTCGCTTTTTAGCTTTTAGCGGGAATAACTAGCCCGGGAAAAATGTACTCGGACCATTAATGTTCGAAGCCGTTTCGTTTCTCGCTTTTAATCCCGTCATTTTCACCGTCCGCTCCGTCCGCTGTTTTTCGCCTCGAACGAACCGCGCGAAATTATTTATCCGAGGAACTTCCTCGCGAAAAAGCTCCGCGAAATCGCACCTCGCCGGTTCCGATGACACAGGGATTCATTCGGCCACGGTGAATTGCCAGGAATAAAGATACCGAGTCGACGTTCGCGGAAGGAAACAGACCGTTCCGATTGATTCGGGGCACAGGTGAAACAAAGAACGTTAATTTCGGAATCGAGAATGGACACTGGAAATAATTCCACTCGAGAACGCGCCTCTTGAAGTCGGCGCTGAATTATTTTCTTGGCGCCACCACTTTTTGTTGCTGCGCTGGTGCATAGCAGAGTTGAATTTATAGAAAAATGGATCGCGATAAATCTTAAAGTGCATCGAATCGTTTGTGTGGAATTTATAGGGCAATTGAAATCGAACTGCGAACGTTATTTAACGCGATGGCTGCCGTCGTCGTGACATTCCGTATTTCGGTGACGGAAGCGGTTCTTCGGAATCGAATATTATATACATAGTCATCGATAAAAGCAAGGCAAAGAGTTAAATTAGTCATTTGCAACTCGAGAAGTTCGATTGAAAATAAATGGGGAGCGCAGACATCGATGAACGTAGAACAGCAAGTAACATTTACAGCGGAGTATCGTTGTTTATTTAGGGCGAAAGGATTTCTCGTGCACGTCACGAATTCAGGAAGACGCCGCTCGAACCACGATTGCGTTATCTTGCATTCTCTGTATGCGCTGGCTAGAGAATTCGCTGCGAATGCCACGTGCCCCCCTCGAAAATAGATCCAGGGTCCTCGACATTGCACTTGCGTGCACTTCATATCGCGGATGCCGCGCTCTTTTGCTCCTCCTCGTTAGGCTTGCTTGGCTTTGCGCTGGAACACACCGTCTTCTATTTATAACGGGGCCTCTGTTTCGAAATGGAGATGGTTCCTCGAACGAGTTCACAGTCACGCGCGTCATTCCACGTTGGATGAAAGCACCCGCACAGAGATTGTACTTGGAACTTTTCGTACACGAACGAACAAACATTTTGATGGATAATTATCGATGCTCCCGCGAAATTTTCAGACAGCAATATGTCGGAGAAAAATTTACCGCAAACTGGGGAGAGCATCGAACCAGTGCTTAGATTCGACCTAATTTATAACGCAGAGTCAATTAGCTGCTTCATAGAGGAAATTTTAAACGACAATCTGAAAAGTCGAATCGAAACACATGAAAATGCATTAAAAATCGACAGTTCACGGTAAAGGAATTCCAGGCATCGTTTCCCATCGGCATCGCAGAGATTATTCCGACGAAATAATTCACGATCTCCATTTGGAAAATGGAGGGAACAGGATCCGCGATCAGGCGTACGCGCGAGAGACACAGACGTAGACGAGCGTCTCGCGAGCAGATATCGTGCTGGCGTACAACAGAGATTCGCATTGGGTTGTCCCGCTGTTCGTATCCTAGAAATCCGTAAGTAATTCTGAAGCAAGTTCTCCGGGCGGCAGCTTTCATCCAAGAGTTCATGTTCGGGGACTCTAGGCTTGGAAGAACACAGAGCAGAGCAGAGCAGAGCAGAACAGAGCAGAGCAGAGCAGAGCAGTGCAGAGCAGAACAGAGCAGAGCAGAGCAAAGATCGCGCGCCTCTTGAGCAGCCCATTTGCATCTTCCTCGGAATTATCTCGTCGGCGCCGGTTCCCGATCTCCCGACCCAAGCAGTTTCGCGGCAGCCTCCGTTTTAAGTTGCAAAATTGCATCCTCCGTGAAAGAGCGCGGGTCAAAGAGACGCTACGGGGGTGAGAACAGAGTCTCGCTATTACAAGTTCCAGAAGACACGACGCGCGACGCCGAGGCCTCCAAAGTCAATGCCAGAGCATCGATCACTTTTCGAACGTTATATGTATACCTACCGGGAGCCTGTTAACGGGGCGTTCCTGGTTTTCGAGGCTCTTTTTCACGAATTTTTCAGAAAAATTATTTAACATACCGCATTGAGATTTTATACGCGTATTCAGTCTTTCGAAGTATCGAATATTCTCACGACATTTCAAATCAAATTGCCAAATAGAAGCTAAGATCTTAAAAAATTATGGAATAACGTTCGGTAACTGAAGCGTTGATCTACCAGGATTAGCCGAAACAACAAATTTCTTGAACCGTGTCGCATCTTTCTCGGAATTATCTCGTCGACGCCCGTCCCCGATCTCCTGACCGAGGCAGTTTCGCGGCAGCCACCGTTTTAAGTTGCAAAATTGCATCCCCCGCGAAAGAGCGCGGGTCAAAGAGACTCTCGAGGGGTGGGAAGGGAGGAGAAGCTCCTGTCGCGCAGGAGTCTCGCTATTATAAGTTCCAGGCGATGGTACGGAGGCCTCGAGAGTTTTAATTGCGTTAGAGGCGAACCATTATCTCGGAGTTCCAGCGATTAATCTCGAAATCTGCTCTCCTCTGCACCGTCGGCCCCTCAGCCGAACGAGAGGGTCGAGAGGTCAATGTAAACCTGCCCGGCAGAATAAACAGGACACCTCTTCAGGGACATCCGTTGTAAATCGAGCGAGTCGCATACCGGAATCCGATCGTCCTCTCGTTCAGAATCTTTGATTTACGGAACACTGGATTGTTCGTCCGACTCGAATAGCCGCCATATTGGAACACCGGCGATGACACTGCCACCGAGTGTCCCACTCGAGGATGACCGAGTGTCGCGTTGATGAAAACAGGATGGTCGACTTTTTGATGTGACCGATTTGTTTGTCGGTCTTTCGAAACGGTGTGGAGTGCTTTGTGATTTTTTTAGTTCGTTCGTTTCTCTTCTTGCTCCGCGGGATTTTTGTAAAACGATCGACAATCAAAACAAACAAAAGACAACGATCGAGTAAATGAAATACGGAGAGCAGTAAAGACATCGAAAGAATTAAAGACTTCTTGGATCTTTGAAGCGTTAAAAGATCCTTAGCGTTTGCCAGGGATAGTACACGCTGAATCATCGAATTCCCTCGACAGGCCCAGAATCACAAATGGGAAGTATCGGTTCGAACCCCGTGCTAGTTCCCACGTTAACCAGAGATCTCGACACCGTTCGAAAGCCACTCGGAGGACACGTTGTCCTGTGAAATCGAGCATCCCGCGTGCATCAACGAATCTCACCGTAAAATGGCACCGGTGCGAACACGATCGGTTACCTCGCGAGAACACGGAAATGGCGAGTCGCATAGTGTCTGCGTAACGTCTCCGGATTCGCGAACACGAATAAAAAAGGAGAGAGGCAGGGGCGAGGGTGGGAAGGGAGATACGGGGACGGGGACGGGGACGGGGACGGGGACGGGGACGGGGATGGGGATCGGCGAGCAATCGCGAGCGTCGATTCTCATCCGAAAGCGATTTAACTTCGGCGAAATTACATTAGGACACGGTTGAATCGAATTCCGTTCTAACGGAGTCCCGTGGACGTTGCAGACGTGCTACAAATTAAGAGGACTCTGTCGGACGCGGGAGTAGCCGACGGAAGGGGCGAGAGGATCCTGCTAGGTTCGTTCCCTCTTGATTTCGCAGCGAAGTTCTCGTTCGCGGAGGCTCGTAGATCGATTTCGAAAAGAAAAGGGTAGTAGGAGAGGCTCGAGGAGCAGAAACGATTCCCGGTTTCCGAAGCCATTGTCTCGCGTTGGTGCGAAACGCTTCACGCGCCGACGAGCACATGCTTCTCGCCAAAAGCAGCCTCGAAGGAAACGCTTCTCTCTATTCCCGACGCTCTCTCTCTCTCTCTCTCTCTCTCTCTCTCTCTCTCTCTCATTCTCTCTCCTCTCTATTTTAGATCCTTGTACCGGAAGTCTCCACGGGGCGAGTCACGCGATCGCGGGTCTGGATCCTCTAAAACCGGCGGGAACGATGGAGGATGATTGAACGGTGCAAACCCAACCGACTCGCTTCTTCCACGACGAATACCTTCGAGAAACGGCCATGTACTTTTGTTTAGCTGGTTTTCTTTCTTTCTCGATGCAGCTGAAAACGATACTCTTTTTTTCCGGGGTCGATCGGAGACGTTCTAAATTGCTTTTCTTGGCACGAATTGCAAAATGCGGTATTCGTGAACGACAGCTTGGAGACGTCTCGGGGTTATCGATTTCGTTAACGGGAAATATTAATTTGAGACAGTGGAATATTTATTGGACCACTTGGCGCGCAAGCTGCCCATTAAATCGAGGAGTCCGTGACCTAGAAAATACCGCCGGCGAAGCATTAACATTTTGTCCGATGGTTCGAGATCGACGAAATTAGTTTCGTTGCACCGTTCAGTTTTCGAATGGAAATGAATTTTGTCGTTCCGCGGTTGATAATAATTGAATGACTCGCCCCTCGCGCGGTAAATCCGACAAGCCTCGAAATCGCGAAAACGCGCTGGCCTTTAAAGATCAGGCTGATGCGAATCCAGGAAACGCGCACGGAATCCACCGGGAAGTTGGCGCAATTCCGTGGTTCCGTGTAACAGAAGGTTCATTGAAAACTGCTCAAAGGATCGAGCACGGGCTACAAACTACGTTTGTGCTCGGAGAAGTCCCTTGACGTCGAACGAGGCTTCAACTTTCGGAAGTTCTGTGCGAAGTTAGGGTTTCGGATCCGACTTTGTTCTTAGGGCGGAATCGAGTGCCGTAACTGCGAGCACCGAAATTCGAGGATCCGAGAGTGCCGGTGGAGCTACGGGACCGAATCGGTTTTCGTGTTATCGGTGTCTTATAAATCCCCAATTAACAATGGACAGCCCCCATTCGACTGTCGGACCATCCACCGAGAGAAATTGTTATAAGGAGAGTTAGTAACGTGTGCAGAGATTTTCTTAGAGACGTTCACGAGAGCGCAATGTTCCCTCGTTACGTGCTACCCAATCGGGTCAGCGGCGGCCGCGCGGCCGCGCGTCAAACGCATCGGGAGCTTTTTTGAAAATTCTGTTGTTCTTTTGAAACAGAGAGGATCGGGTAAGACCTTCGTCGAGGTGACACGTAACGACGGAACACCGCGGAAGCGTTTTTGAACTTGTTCCAACAAAGATTTATTTGTCAATAATTACAAACGCAACGTCGAAGTGCTGGACGCGATTTCGCATATCTTAAATAATTCTTCCTCGTGTTTCGCGAAGATTCTCTTAAATACTTCCCTAGCTTGTATACCTAGATCGCTCGTCGAAACGAAAGATTCTCCTCGTCTCCTCCCAGAACCACGGAACTGCTTCGTTTCTCGTAGCTGAGATTCTTTGACCGCGCGCCTCCGATTCCGTACACGATTTCCTCAACTTACGAGCGAAGTTACGAGATTCCCTGGTTTATTGACTCGTATAATACACGCCGGTACATCTCTCCCGGTGGTCGCGAACGAATCGCTGTCGATCGCACACCGCGTTTCAGCCCTGCATCGCCACGACTGCGTGTCGGTACACACGAAATATGCAACCGTTCGTTTACATGAATCTAAAACGCGAGACTAGGCGAACGTTCGATACACCACGCCATCAACTTCCACCGCAGCCAACTCTTCCCGAAGATTTGTCGAAACTGCGAACACCACTTTTATTTGCTCTCCGATTCGGGCGAGTCTCGCGAGAATTTTCCGGGGTTCGATCGACTCTACGATTTTTAAATCGTGCTTATTCTACAGTGAAAATCAAATTTCTGCAGGTAGAACAAGTTTTTTTGTTCCCGCCGGCGATCGTTGCGCAAACAATTTTTACAGATTTTCTCGAAAACTTTCTTTTCTTTTATTTTCCGATGTAGAATCACCCCCTGGTATCAACATTTTACGTCTGAAAAGTCTTAAGAACACTTTCGTCTTAAGAACACCTTCGTGACGAGTAAAAATCCTCGATTAAAAAATCAGTTCAGGAAAAGAAATTGATGAAATTAGTGTTCGAATTGTCCATGGAAATCCGCATTTGCACTTGATATACTTGTCGTTGCGTCGTTTATCGAACGTCCGCGCGGCCTCCTACTTACAATGCACACTCTAGAACACTTGGACTCGGGCCACGTTTACACACAGATCACGGAATCCTCCGGGCACGTGAGAGAAAAATAAAGAACGGAAGAAACTGACAAAAGGTACGTTCGATGGAATGGAAGTATCGCCGACGGTGAACAGAGGCGAACGTGTGTCGCTAATCCAAAAAACTAAAAATAGATTCGTATAGAAACAGAGAAAGAGGTGAGGGGTGGGAATGGATATCGGGGGTTGGGCGTTCGGATAGAACAGAAAAATAAAACTGAAACGATACAAGCGCATGCCATGCGGTATAATCTAACATCTAAGAACCCAGGCAAGTGAGTAAGACGCGAGGGATCTAGGTGCGACGACCCCGTCTCGAGTTCTCAACGATGACTCTTGTGTCCGTGGCCGATCGATAGCCGCGTTAGGCTAAAAGACGTACAACCATAACCCCGTCCGATATATCTTCCACGTTCCCCGTCACCCGTCGCACAGGTGTGACACACCTGTGCGTTCGGGGCCGTCGACACCTCGAAACCCGTCGCCCGGTCTCGTACGGAGCACCTATCGTCGTCTCATACACGGTCCATCAACGATTATACAAAAAAGGGAACGTTTAATACTAATGGTAATGACGATACGATGTACAATAGGTGGTCAGTAACACGCTAACAATTACAGTAAAAAGTACAGCAGCTATTTTACGCAATAATCGTAATCATAGTGATGACGATGACGATGACGATGACGATGACGATGATGATGATGATGGTAATGATGATAATAATAATAATAATAGTAACAATAGTAATAATAATAATAATAATAATAATAATAATAATAATCAATAATAATCAATAATAAATCGTAATCATAGCGAATAATATTAAAACTAAAATCCGAAATCATTAATCAGAACACACATCATGCGCACTAAAACACGTACGGTCCAGTAGCTAATCAAGCAGGACTAAATCTGATGACTCAGTTGGTGAGTTGGTTTCGCCCCCAGGAAATTAATAACACGTTTAATAACACGTATGCAAATCGGCTGCAGAAATGAACCCAAATTATCATAATAACTATAATAATAATAATAATAATAATAATATTAATCATAGTAATCAGAGTAATCGTAAGAGTAATCGAAAGGAAAGACTAACAACTAATTTAGGCGCTAATGTATGGTTAAGATTGGCGTGCTCCCGTTCCCGCGGATATATATGCCTTCAGGTCTCGCCTCTACTGTATCTCGCGGGTCCCGTCGCGTGTCTTAAATCCCCTAGACAAGCTCGAACATGTTGGAATTTGTGCATCGATACCTAAATTCTATTATACACGTTGCAACCCATGCAATCTATTTTATACTCGTTGAAATGATTAAAATAGAATGGTCACGATTGGCTCACAATTGGCTTGGAATATTTTTAAAGACCGGTGTGACATTGAAAAATAAATTATATATCGCAACAAACCGAATTAGAATATGAAAGTTGCATGCTCGAACCGGAAGTAACGCAGGTATCGCGACACCTAGATACCAATGCGTACGTCAGAACACGTTCGAACGTGTCCAGGGAGTTTTACATCGAATCGATTATCCCCGGGCGAACGGAAACGGTCTCTTCGCGTTGGACACGAGTTAGCGCGCGCGTTGCTTTAAGTATCTGCGGTTCTTTGGCTAGAAAATGAAAAACGTGTATCGCGAACCGGGACTCGACTCGATTCGACTCGACTCGACTCGTGCGCGAGGCCGAAAAACAAACGTAAACGCGTCGCTAGACCCACAGAGTTCAGCCCCAAAAAACACAGTGTTAGGCTGTCGTCGACAAAAACGGATTTTTTCGCGGTGGTGTTCCGCTTTGAACGCATACACGCGTACGCGGGGGGGTTCGTTTTCCCCTTTGTCCGACGGATTCGTTTCGATTTTTCGATGTTTGTATTTGCGGGGCTCTTCGTTGTACGAAAAATGTTTTAAAACCTCCGCTAAATCTACCCCCGTTCGTTGCGTCAACCTCCCTCTGGAAATGTTTGATCCACGATCGAAGGAAAATTGCTATTGTCGGAGCAGAACTTAGCGACGACAACGGAGACACGAAAGTTTCACCCACCCCTTTGCAACATTACTAATTCTATGTTCTGCTGTTTGGTGTTTGGACTATTTGAACCAGTGTCTAGATTCGATCGAATTTAAATCGAATTAATTGACATTATCGAGTGGACTTCGGTCTATCGATAAGTATGCGAACAATGCTTTTTTACCAATTTTCTTCGTTTAGAAAAATTATAAACTTCGAAGAAGTCTTGGTCAGCGTGAAAAACATTACAGGGCAAGAAGTTAAAAGAATATTGTACATTTCGGAACACCGATCTAAATTTTGTACACCGTTCAGAAAAATGTGTACATTAACATTTTACGAGATGCTTTTTTTTCTAATTATTCCCGTAACAATTCTATATGGAATCGATTCTCCCGTACTCCCTAGAAACGACACATCGATCTACATACCAGCTCTCGACCATCGAAACTAAATTTACATCTACGCGTCGTCGACGCAAGACATTATAACAGAATTAACGATCCAATTGACTGAATTGCCACCGAGAATAAAAACTTTACAAAACTATCGTAAAAAAACACAACACTTTACCCGAAACGATCGATCACAAAAACAAAACTCCTGTCGCAAGCTAGCGATACAACGTGCAGCTGTGTCCGAAGAACGAATCATAAAACAATCGGAAAGAATGTGTTTGAACCGCTGCGGAACCCTGCTCCGACCATACCCCCGTACAACTGGTACGAGCAACACGAGCTAGCCCCGTGGAGCTCCGGTCCATGAAAAACAAACGGAGAATGGAAAGAAATAAGGAGAACGCGTGCGCGTCGATATCAACGCTTCCCGTGGAACATCGCGTTCTAGCACGCACCAGGCATTTGGCAATGTAAGGCGGTAAGTCGTTTAGGCTGTTGTTGGAGCCTCTGTACGCCACTGTACGCTAAAATAGATCCGCAGCGACGCTCGCGACGAGAAGCGTCGGTGTTCTTCGTGGCAGGTAACGATAGCTGGCCTCGAGCGGAAGCGGCGCGTTACGAGGACGGTTTCCGAGAGGGCCGAGAGGATTCCTGGTGTCCAGGAGGTGGAAGATCGAGGAGGACCCTGCAAGGTCCAGGGGATGTTTAGCGTTCAGCTCGATTAGCACGGAAATAGCTATCTCGTTCGCGATCTCCATTTCTCTCTCGTGTTTCGCCGTCGCGTCGCAACGCGCTCGCTTCTTCAGCTTGAAAAACTGTCCTCGCTGTGGCGCGAGTCCTCTGTCGTCGCTGTATCGTCGGCCTTACCGCTAATACAAAGAGAACGTACCAGTACGTTTGGCGTTTAGGCGGCGCGGCGGGGCGCGTACCTGAACGAGTGTACCGCAAATACACACTCTCCGCACCCCGTGTATCTCCGTGCTCGCTTTTCTCACTAGTCTTACATCGAACCACCCTCTTATGCGCTAAACGGCTAAACGGTCTCGTCTTTAATCGGAATGCTGTGCACCGGTCCTCTCTAAAAGCGACGCGACACCTTACAATCGTGCGTACGCGTGTGTACACGTCGTACGTTTTGTTTATGCGCGCGCGTGTGCGTCCGCATAATATCACGCGCGCGCGAGGTCTCTTCGATACCGGCGCGGCGGCGGATAGAATCGCGAGAAAGTGAGGTTCCGCGGAAATTTCGACGGGGAAGGATCGATAGTCTCGAAAAGAAAACCCGACGACTACAGCGGATATCGCGCGTTCGTTCGTTCGTTCGTTCGTACGTCCATTTTGTTCTCGAAAGCGTTACCGCCGGCAAAAACACACTATGTATTGCAAACCGGGGGCAAAAAAATAGCAGTTTTCCGAGCGTGAACACACACGCGGAGCGACCACGTTATTATTATCCGCACGATGACTGTTTTACTTTGCTGTTTTCTGTTTTTTGTTTACACGATACTCTTTATTCTTTCACGTTTTTGCTCCCCCTCTGAATTTCGTGTTTCGTTTATTCTTTTTTCTTTGTTACCGTTTTTATCGTGTTTGTTTTCGTTCGGATTAGATCTTTTGCGGTTTAAATGGCTACGAATAGAATCGTTATTGCTGTGGCAATGGCGGTCACGGCGAACTTGGGAGTATCTCCAGCGGAAGAATCTATATAGTAGTCCGTAGTGGTGCCCGTAGATTCTGAATGATAAAAATGTGACTTGTAAAAGGATCGTTGCGACTTGAAATATGATAACGAAGAGAAAAGGGGGGGGGGGATTTTTGGATCATCTAACAATGCCTAGATATGCCAATCGAGTGTTGTAACCCGACTGTTTCTCTAAATCGCTTTGTCTACAAGGGTCAAGGGGACTGAGGACTCTCTTAATTGTCGAATCGACATTTACGTCGCCTCTCGCTCGAACGGCATTGTTGCGAATTGCTTTAAAGCGGCTTCGGAGGGCTCAACGGGATGATGGCTTTTGAGAGGACAGGCTGGATGGGGCATCTTTCTATTGTCTCGGATCGATTGCTGGGGTCGCAAACTTCTCGTTCTTCCTGAATTTCCATGATTCGCTTGCGCGGGGCTCGAGATCTTCTACGGTGCACCGTCACGAACAAAAGCATTCGCACAAATGATTTATAACTTGATTTAAAAGCGAATGATTATAGTACTCGAACCACTCGCGTATGTTAACGATTTTACATCGAAGCGATCAATGTTCGAACGAAGCTCCAGCTACACCAAAGTAGTCTTATCGCGTTTGCATCGACTATCGACGATTGAAAATTACAAATGCACGTACGTACGTATGTACGTTTAGTAGCACCGTCGACAACATTATTTATCAAATTGTTTAAAAATGAGTTTCCCGTGTTGTGGCGCGCTACACGGTGACTTTGTTGCGGTTAGTTAAAAAAATTCACGATTAAGTTATCAACACCGTGAAAGGAAGAATAGCATCGTTAGCAACAAGAAAGGTACACGCGATTTGTGCTTCCACTTTTGTTCGTGACTGTAACTTGAAATATTTTTAAGACCAGCGTCGACCAATTTGAATGGAATTTTATTGATCCGCGTCGACGAGAGGGTGTTATTTTGAATACGGACTGGATTTCGAACGGCGTATCTTCGAACTCAAAATTGGAGCATCGAATATTAAGAAAAAAGGAGAAGACCAAGGGGATCAGGATCAGCGTAACAACGGGAAACAGGAGCCGCATGGTATTTTATTCCGCGCGCCGCGGTCGGACAATCGAAATGCCTCAATGACCCTTTTCCCTCCTCCTTGAGTGAACAAAATAGAGGCGAAGATAATTAAACGGTCTTTCTCGTCAATGTAAAAAAAAAAAAAAAGAACCATATCGATCGGTGCGATAGCCTCGTGCACGTATGTATATTTATGTAAAAGTATAATCATATTTCAAAGAGTAATTACGACTTGAAAAAGGGCACCGATACCGAGATGTTACGGAAATGGTCCAAGAAGATGAGACAATTGGCGGATGAAATTCGAACCACCGTTTCTCCGATGAAAATTAGGTTAGACACGACGAATGGCAACACTTACCCCTTGCGGTCTTGAACTTGGACTCTCCCGGCTGGCTGAATCCGATCGCGTTGCGCGCTCTCAGCTCGACCTTGTAAAACGTGTCAGAGTTCAGATTTTTCAGCCAGTGCCTCGTCCTACCCTGCGTCTTGATGTCCTGAGTCTGACAGGTGTTCCCAACGACCTCCCACTCGCCGGACACGCGTTTCACTTGACAGTATTTGATCTCGTACATGTCGATCGGCTCGCCGTTGTCCGCCGGGACCAGCCACGACATCTCATACTGGTTGCCGTACGTCGACAAATCGTACTCGGTCGTCGACGTTAGTATCTTCGGCTGATTCGGGACAGTCCTCACCGGCGTCACCTCGCGAAGTTGCGGGCCCCAGATGCCAAGGCCGACCTGGTTTCGCGCGGCGAAACGGAATTCGTATGGCGTCTGCGGTCGCAAGCCCTCGACGATGTACGGCGACCCTGAAAACGACAGGTGACTCCGATCAACGAACGGTCTCTCGACTTCGTTTTCGGATGCTCTGGTCCAGTGTTCGAGGATCGAGGGATTTCTGGGATAGGGGAGAATAGAGTAGGGTCGCTGGAGAACGATGGTCGACGCGCAACGAGAACCCGATGGTCGGAGTTCAGTTTGAAACATTTTTTACATTAATTGCTTTTATTGCGATAGATAGGTTAGATCGAACGTTCGGCGATAGCGAATACCCCCTCTAGTCCGGGAACTTTCTTTCTTTCGTTTCGCAAAGAGAGCCGACGGGATAAACTTTGGGAATTGGTTGAAAGTTTGACCAAAGTCGCTCCGTTCCTACGTGTATCGCAAGTTTGTAGCAGTCTGACCGACAACGAGCCGGGTGGACAGCTAAAAGCATTTGCTCGAATGCTCGGAGTACCAGCAGACGTCAGGCAAAGTCCGAAAATCTGTATCGGCCACTCACCAACGGACAACGTCTTGTTCTTCGCATCCATCCAGGTCTGCCTCTCGTCCTTGTACTGCACAACGATGGTCCTGATCGGTAGCTCGGGGTGCGTAGACGGCGGCACAAGATCGAACCTGATGGTGGTCGCAGTGATCTCGCTCATCTTCGCCTGCTGCACCGCGTCGGGCTTGGTAGCCTCTCTGAGCTCGATGCTGTGCTCCCTCGTGCCGTGCAGGTTGGAAGCGATGCACTTGTAGGTGGTGTAGTACCGCCTGTCCATCGGAACGATCATCAGAGTGGAGAACGGCCCGGCGCCGAGCTGTTTGATCGTGGGGTCTTTGTCGATCTTCTGGTCGCCGTAGATGGTCCAACGGATGGTTGCGTTCGGTATGCTCTCGGCGATACAGCTGATGTTCACGGGTCTCTGTTCCCAGGACCAGACGGTCTTGTTGGGCATCGAGGCGAACGACGGCGGGAATTCGACGGTCAGGTGACCGTTCCTGCGAGCCTCTCCACCGGGATTCTGAGCGATGCACTCGTACAGCCCGTCGTTCGATCTCATCAGCTTGTCGATGGTCAGCATGGCGATCGTCTCTCCGATCGACGCGTCCTGCACGTTCTCCAGAATGATTCTGTCGTCGTCGGGCTGCGATCCCTTCGCGTAAGGCTTCTCCGATGTGTGCTTCCTGAAGGTGACCTGCGGAGGTGGCCTGCCGAACGCTTTGCACTGGATCGACGCCTTCTTGTCCTCCACCTCCGTTAAGTTCACGAACTCCATGATTTTCGGCTTCACGATCACGTTCACCATGAAATTCGTTGTCGCCGTTCCTGCCGCGTTCGTCGCCAAACACTGATACTCTCCCGCGTCCTCCCTGTTCACGTTCGTGATCGTCAGCACCCCGTTGTTCGCGTCCACCCCGAAGCGGTCCGCGTTCGACAGGTTCTGCTGCGTCAGCGACTTGACCCAGGTGTATCGCGGCGGCGGTTTGCCGCGAGCCTTGCACTCGATGTTCGCGTCCTCGCCTTCGATTATGTCCACCGGGCTCGGCAGTTCCTCCACCGTCGGGCGCACGTGTACCTGCCAAACGAAAACAATAGCGTTGCAAATGGTACAACAAACAGTCTACTGCTTGTAACGAATTATTTCAAAAATTTTCATTCTATAAAAAGAAATATTTTATTTTTATCCTGGCGCATCCGCTTTATGTCATATCGTTTGAAACGTCGCGGCGTTTTATTCTAGGTCTCTGCGCCGTGCGCCGCGCGTCGAGCTTAACGGCCATAACCGTGGGTAATTGATGTATGCAATTGTGGGTGAGAAGAGACTGCGTTAATTATGGAGATCAGCCTGACGCGCCTCGCTCGAACACAATTCGATTTTCCAAGCGAGCAATAATGTTTCGGACGCGTGTTTGCGGCTATGGTGCGATATCGTTTGAACGGTTGCCCGATTCGAATGTTTCTGGGCGAAATCATTTGGACGGCCTGTTGTTTCGAGATACGTACATTGTTTCGCGAGATTCGCGCGACGATGCATAACGTTCGTAGATAGCGACCAATACTCGTCGCTCGACTCGAGCTAATTCGAATTTTTTAGAACCAATCGTCGCGTATCGTGACAATCGTTTCGAGATAGAATTTTATGAATTTTTTGGGTCGTCGAAGCGGACCCATTTCATTCTTATCGCTAAAGAGAAGCGGAGACAATCATTTTTGTAGCAGCTTGCTCGGACTTGGAAGAGTCAAAGGTGTTGAGACAGGCAAGTTTCCCAAGCTTACCTCGACCCGGATAGGTCGTTCCTTAAGCTCCCCGGTAGTCAGCACCGAAGCCCGGCAGGTGTAGATCCCGTCGTCGGATTCCTGTACGTTCTTGATCTTCAACGCGTACTTGTCGATGATGTAGTGATCGTTCGTCTTAATTAATTCACCGTTGTAGAGCCAGTCCACCAAGGGCGAAGGTCTTGCCTTCACTTTGCACTGAATCGCAAAGTCGTCGCCCAGAATTGGATATTGATTCTCGGGTGCGTCGTCCCAAGTGATCGCAACTGCGAAACAGAGTTTGTTATTCACATTTCTCACCCGTTTTCCCATTTTCCTTCTCCGGTACAATCGTATCAATTTTATCGAAAATTTCAATTTTCGAATACACGGGCACGCGATACGTGGGACAAGTTTAACTGTGGTGGTGTTTAAGTGGGACTGTGACGTTCGCAAACAACGAAACAATGTTCAGGAGATACTATTTGCTCGAATCGAATTACGACTGCCAATCGTAAAGCGAAGCAGCCAATTTTCGAATGGAAATTAGTTACTCACCTATGGTATCGATCGTCACGGACTTGTTCAAATATATCGTGTTCGCGTAAGTGCCCTTACACGTGTATTTTCCAGCCTGTTCCTCTTGAAGGGAGTTGAAGTACAGAGACAGACTGTTGTCCTGGTGCGATTCGGTGTACATCGGCGGTTTCGAATAGCTCTGGTACGTGCTATCGGAAACAATTGAAACGTTATTAGACCATCTCCATCGTGTACCACCGCAAAAACTGATCTACGTTCTATGACGATGAGTCGAGCGTCCAGATGAGTTGAAGAGCATGTGGGTGGGAGACATCGTAACGATCTCGGCTCAACGTTTCGCTACTTTAGCAAACCCCAATGTCCCGTGTCATCGAAACGCTCCATTCGAAGAGATTCGCTGCGTTTCTCTCGAACGCGTACCATTCAAATTCAAACATTGATTTTCCTAGTAAAAATAATACAACCAAGAACTAAAACAATAATAACCGTAACGTTTTCGCTACGCTTCGAAAATTTGCGAATTTTCTCAGCAACGTACAATCGGTGTTTCTTCCTAGAATTTCTCAGAGCCGGAAACCAAGAGCGATAGTTCGCAGTCTATGATCCGCGAACAACCAAATATTCGCGAAGTGAAAGGCGAAAATAAAATAGCAGCTGCGAGCAAAGTTAATCGATAACCGCTGCCTATAATTTCTCACGGTTACTTTTGCTCGCGGGCCAACGGAAAGAGATCGTAAATCGCGAGCTAATCCGCGTTTCTGAACGCGAAACATCGAGCCGCTATCGGTGAGATATATCGTTACAGGTGTACGAACAACAGAGAGACAGAGAGACAGAGAGATAGAGAGAAATAGACACGAGGGATCGAGGGAGTGTAAATGAACGCGTTGCAGCATCGAATTCGGATCGATAGCGTGAGATCGCGGATCGATCGACCTTAATTCGACGTAAGAGAGCCCGATCGAGCCAAGGGCTGGTGTACGAATGGATCGCGAGCTACCGGGGGTACGGCCAGCAATTTCGACGGTTTGCATTGCGCGAGGTGGGAAGGTGGGGGAAGCTGACGCGAGACGAGACGCGTTCGCACGAATCCGTGCAATTTACCGACGTGCCCGCGCGACAGTGTGCAAGAGAGATAAGGCGGACCAGGTGGATGCTGAATCGCTTCGTAACGAATAGTTCCCGCGGACCACGCGGATCCGAACTCGGTTGCGTCAGCAGCGACGCGGTTTAATGAACCCTTTCGTGGATAGCTGGCGTAGGTGCCAACTATGGTTTCGCCGAGAAAAAGGAAGCGGTCTCCTGGTTGCTGATCGTCGACTCGAACCGGCGCGGCGCGGTGAATACGTAGATCGCTGCCGCGATCGACTCTGGCGAACTTGCAGCTGCAGATGGAATTGCGCGTTTCTCGTTAATAACTCGTCAACGAAGCCGCGGAGAAGATTTTCGTAAAGGAAAAACGGAAAAAGGTTATTTCAAATCACCTCGGGAATCCTCCCTTTGAAGGAGGTACAAAGTTTTTGGGACATCCTCGATATCTTGACCTGCAAGCTAGCCAGCAGCGTTCGCGGCCACTTAATAAAAAGGAATCTTCCCAGAAATTCACAGGGAATCGCAGCAACGCCAGCGTCGGTTCGAATAGAATTGCTCCGCGTAGCAATTACCGAAGGCCGAGCACGCCGGGGTACAACGCGGAATCGAAACCGGTAGCGGTGAACGATTAAAACTGACAACGGCGAGACGCGATGCGCGATGCGCCGAAGCGATAACAGCGTTAGCTCGGCCGATTATGCAATTCCCCTCGTACTTCTTTTCACTTCCGATCGGAACACGAGCCGAGCACAATTAATGAAACGGCACCCCGTGTTTCTACGCGCGTTTCGCCGCGGCGAATTTATCGGCTATTACTCGGCCGCGCGACGAGCAGACATAATTATGCAAATCGGGAACGGAGCTCCGTGTAATCGGGCAAACACGCGATCACGACGAATCATTTACCCGAGGTTAACGCTCGTTAGATTGTACGATCCCCGGTGGTCAAATATTTGCAGCGGGAGCTATCGGGATGGATTATTTATTAACAGGGGGTGACGTCGTCGAGCAGATTAACATTGGCAAGACGCTGGTTACGAATGGTGGGGACAAGGGTGCAAGGGGCTGACATAACGGGCACCACGTGAGGTCTTGCATAGCCGCTGGATCATAATTTCGACGATGTGTTCGGGATAGAGATGCGCTAGCTTCGCAGCCAATTCAAATGTTAACCCCCGTCCGTCGTATAGCGTCGAGCTAGACTCGCGATGCTTTTCTTTTTTTTTTTTTTTCTAGAAAATTATTGAACGGAACGATCCAATATTTTAATGAAAGACAAAAATTATCCAGAGTATAGAGCGAGTAGAACATTTTGCTAGTTATTAATCGTGTTGTTAGCTCTGTGCATCGTGCATACGAAAACTTCTTCCTTTTAATTAAATTATGTACTCGCAATATTTTGAGTAGCATTCGCTTAAATTATTCATGCTCTTCGAACGTCACACCGCACAAGAGTTTCATTAAAATGACGAGGAGGGCGCGGCTTTTGGACCTCCAGGAAGAAGATCGACGATTTATAAGCAGAGACCCAGCGGATGGATACCAAACAGTGAAAACAACCTTCTGCTTAGGTTTCTGGCCAATCGGATGTTTCGCCCGGGTAAGTAACACTTCACGTGGCTCCCCCGTAAAAGGGTACGAAAACATCAACGCGGCGAAAGAGCGGCTTAATTGCTGGACGGCACACGGTGTTTCGGTGGCGCGTCATCGAATGGCGGCTCCATAACGCGTCCGAGGATCCCTTAACGTCTGTTTCAGCCGGGCCCACCGCATCTCCCGGTGGTTTTCTTGCTCGAACGGCAAAGTATACACGGGGGGAAAGGGGGGGGGGGCGCAGCCGCTTAACGTTCAAATACAACGGGAAGCCAGTTTACCACGGCTGGAAGGCGGAAAACTTTCGCGAACAGCTTAATGAGCAACGCTTAGTTCGCAGAACAATCGGCCGAGCCAGCAATTAAGAGCTTCTGTACAGTCTGTAGTAGACGTAAATCAGCCACGGGGAGTGTAGCGACGGTGTGGTTATGGTGGTTGGCGGCTGGGTATGTGTGTGTTTTGTGTGTACGGTAGTTTGGCAGTGATAGTGGTAGCGATGGCGATGGCGATGGTGATGGTGGTGGTGGTGACGGTGGTGGTTGCGATGGGGTGGATGAGAAGAAAAACAGTGTCTAAGTTGGACAGAAACTAAAGTAACTAGTGAAGGTACATCGCAAAACAGAAGGAGCTGAGAACGACGACACTACGGTTGCGTGTAAAGTCTTGAATTGAGTTTTGTATACTCGCCTTTCGATCGGTAAGACGACGAGTCTGTGTGCAAAACAAGTGACAGAAATTTTGTTAAATTAGTGGCTGGGTGGTGGTCGTGTCCTACTTGTGTGTTACATTATTGTTCGTTTACTTGTATAATACTTCGATACCGTACCGAGCGGCGAGAGCGATCTAGAAGCGAGTAGAAACAGGTGCTAACTTTCTTACAGACCGATCATCGATCGAATATCAATTTTTCATTCGATATATCCTGAATCTTTTCAAGTTGCGATATTTTTGTGATTAAATAAAAAAAAGTTTCAATTATATTTTCAATCGACGCCACTTTCGCTGATGCTCGGAATGGACAGAATTAAAATGTGGAATATACAAATATAAAACAGTGGACACGTTTTAAAAAGATTTTAAGGTGCTGTTGTATTATTTTGAACTCGTTAAAGTAATTAAGAAAAGAAGCAAAATGTCTATGCAGCTCCTCTATGTTGGAATTAATGCAGACAATCTTTTATGTTTCGATAAAATGCGACATCACAAATGGAACATACTTTGTTATGTACTTTAAAAAATGAACCAAAAATGAATTATTATTCTGGAATCTTTTATTCGACCGATCAATCTTTTATTCGACCAAATGGAATTCGGATCGAATTTTTATCCGACTGGAAATTACTTCTTCCAATAAAAATGTGTCTGATACGCGCTTATCGCGGCAGCAACTATTTGATTCTGGCTCGCAGCGACGCATCTATTTGCACATCGAATACATCCCTCTCCTATTTCTACTCGCCGGATTGTCAGCTCTGTCCGTTATCTCGGCTGACGTTCTACGCACGCCACACTCTCACTCCTTTTTAATTATCAGCTGAAAGCGGCATTGTTATCGTATTATTACAACAACAAAAAAATATTAAAAAAATGAGAGAAGGAAAGCTCAAAAGCGTAAAAACCCCTTGCCTCGTATATTCTCGTCTGGCTTGACACACGTTTGTTTGCGCTGTCGCGATATTTTTGCATCCCGCTTCTCGTTTCTCGCGGGCTCGCGCGTTTCGGATCGCTCGAATAACGACCTTCAACTGTACCGTCTGCTCCTGTAAATCTAAAGGATTTAATAAATCAGCGGAGCCCTTTGTGGCCGCTGTGCCCGTGGAAACGAACCCCGTTGCAAAGCCGTGATTTTATTTGAGACCGTTGAACATGTTCTCCGACCTTTCTATGAAGAGGAATGTTCCTGCGATGCGAATAAATAGCGATTACCGGGTCCCGAGAACCGTGTAGACTCGGGATACAAATTCGACTATTTTATCCGCGCTGTATCTTCGTCAGCGTTTACGATTTCAGCAAGGGAGTTAGAGTTAAGATATTCCGCGTACCTTCGAACAAGATACGGTTTGAAAAACCGAGGTTTCGACATGAAAAATCGAACGAGATCCCTCGGCGTAAAAGGAGCAAGAGCATCGAATCGCATCCTTTCTCTCGATTATCCTTGCACTTCGATCGTTCCGGAACGATCGGCGGAAAAGATCGAAAAGGATCGAGCATCGATCGGATTAATTCACGCCAGACGAGAGTACGCACCGCTCGGCAAGGGGGCCCCCGTTTGTACGAAGGGGAGGCCGCCTCCTGCCTCCTGCCTCCTGCCTCCTGCCTCCTCTCTGCGTTTTAACGATCCGCGCGCCGCGCCGGTTTCGATCTACTCACTTCAGGGTCTCGATCACACGATTCTGCGGATCGAGCCATTTCATGTCGCTGATGAGCTTCGTGTCTTCGACCTTGGGCTTGCACGTCATGATGATGCTGGACCCGATTGGCTTCGTCTGCGTGTCGCCGCTCGGCAGGATCTCCAAGGAAGCATCGTCCGCGAAAGCTGCAAGCAGAAACCAGAGACGTGACCGGTTGTTACATTGACACGAAACGGATCGTTAGCGTTCCTACGCCGGAACGGAACGGGAAGAGAAGCTGCTCGTAGCAGAGGAAAGAAAGAGAGAAACAACAGGCCCCGACCGTTTATTCCACGATCGTTTCTTGCCTCGGCACGGACGCCGCGCCGCGCCGCACCGCTTTAATCGGCCGAGGGTAATTGCACGTAATTCCGTAATAACGAGAGGCGATTACCTTCTCGCGTCCCTGGAAACTGTTCGCGATTTTTACAGACACCTGAAACGCGTACGCTCCAGCTAAGGATACCTTTATCTTCGAGCAAAGACAGAAGTTGTAGTCGATGAAACGAAGATGCTCGAAAATATCCTGATTTTCTGTGTTCGTGGCGGAACTGCGACGCTACAGTTTCACTCGATTCTTCGTTTCCGTGTGTTCGGCATCGATAACGAGAACGGCGATAATAGAAAAGAACAGTAACGTCTCGACAGATGCGAACGAATGTCGGATGGATCGTTGCTCTGCTCGTTGATCGTAGCTCGAATATAAACCAGGTACGTAGCGTCGTTCGCGCCGGTGATTTCGATGCGCGCGTAATTAATGCGCCGCACTTTAATGCGTACCTGTGAAATCCACCACGACCGGTGTCCCGGAGAGAGGCGTGCTAATCGGGTAAAATTACGTCTTCCGACAAGTTGAATCGCGTCGTAAAATCGTTTTATCAATATCTGTCGGATCGTTTGTTTTCGTCTTAATAAATTATATATTGGTTTTGTCGGTGGTATTCGTCGCTTTCCCTTATTTTTTGAATTTATTTCTTAATAGAACGCTTCGGTCGAACAGAGTATTAAAACCGTTATACTTATTTCGCGTATCTGGTTTTATATGTTAAT
Source organism: Lasioglossum figueresi (assembly GCA_028455805.1). Taxonomy (NCBI): domain Eukaryota; kingdom Metazoa; phylum Arthropoda; class Insecta; order Hymenoptera; family Halictidae; genus Lasioglossum; species Lasioglossum figueresi. Next base: position 456,778 of record CM052192.1, on the reverse strand, counting down.
AAAATGCTTTTAGGCGAGACCAAATAGGTTTTGAATCGTTCATTTCGTTCGTTGATAAAACGCTTTAACGGAGTAGAGTCGTGGGACAGACTCATCGTTTCCTGCACTTCTCAGTTTATTCGTTCATAAAATTTCTAGATTGGAATCTTCGGAGACTCGCCAAACTTTGCATTTATCGTTTTACTTGAAAATACTTTAATTTGGTTTAGATTTGAACGACTCGATTCGAAAGATTGTTGCTAGAATGGATATTATATAAAATATAAAATGTTGCGGTGCTACATGGTTAATAACAGACGACGGAACTTTACAGCGAACCTTACGTAAATTTCTTTCTACAGCCCTTCTTCGAACCAACTTTTCTCCTCCAGTTGTCCTTTTATCTCGGATCTAAAAATTTCCTTAAAAATCTGGCACGTTGTACGTATCGAGACACGCGTCAGCAATTTTTTTTTATTTTCAGCTTAAGAATTCTATTAGAATTTTACGTATCGCTGTGCTCTCCGGGTCAAGGTGGAGGACTGGAACTTGGCACAAGATGTTAACCTACTTCTAATCCGTCGAATAGTCGTTCTCGAGTCTGTCGATGACTTAATTTAACCCATGCTTCCTTTCGACATCCTCGTTCGCTTCTCTCCATTCATTGTCAATTTTCCTAAGTAACATCTTACAGAAAAATAGCCAACAAAAAATGCAATTCTAGCATTTCTTATCTAATTAGAATGCAACTAGCGCAAATTCGACATTCCTCGTCCGATTATAGAAACGATAAAAACGAGCGCAGGTTTCGTCGTAAACGAATGAGCGAGCGTGCTAGAAGATACGAGGATCGCTCGGAAAGTTGAAGGACAAAGGAGCACGGTCGGGAGCATAGGATTTCCGAGGCTGGAAACTGGTGACCGGTAACCGCGACAAGGGATGGTTTTAGTCGGGGGTTGGGGGTGCACGATTGCGGGAGCGAGTAGCTTACGCGTCGCCGCGTCGTGTCGCGTCGCGCCGGTAAGCTTCTTACCGAAACGAGCGTTGGCCCGGGTCGGCGGCGGCACAGTGGCCCTGAGCACGTAGATGCACAGCACGGAAATGCAGATCGTCGTCTCGGCGGTGCTCATCCTTCGGGCCGCGTCGTGGCAGATGCCACGGGTGCTTTTACAACGACATGCGTGCGTCAACTATGACGCCGGAATGCGGCTGGTTATGCCGGCGTGACACGCAACGAGCGTGAGCCTCGGGTGCTCCGACGCGATGCGGCGCCGCCGCGCCGGTGCACGCACAACAGGAAGCCAGAATTAAGCTAATTAATCGTGACGAGCGAAAGTACGGAATTGGCCTAACTAGGAAATGTTGCGCGAGCGTGTGCGCGACACCCGCGCGACACCCGCGCCAGCGCCCGGCCCGCTGACAATTCCGTTTCGGGACCCGGAGCGCAAATGTTTGTCAGCGAACCCGGGGCGCTCGGGGCACAATTAACAATTATTAACTGCGTTGCTTCTGGTCTTGTGGAAATATTGTTCAGCGTAGACTTACCGTGCCTCGAGGGTCGCGTTCGACGATCCTGGAGGATTTTGTTCCAATCTTGTTTTTTTAGGAGATTTTGGGTTTGGTCAGAGTCATGGTATTTGAAAGGGGTTGCAGGAGAATTTTGATTCTTTACGGTTTCTTCTGCTACGGTCACCGAACAAAAATGTAGCGAAGCTACGGTACAAAATTTTGGCAGATCTCCAAAAAGATACGCATTTCGTTCTACCGTGATTTTTACTCTGACCCATTTCCGTGGTAGATCGCACAGATTACGATTGGTGCCGGTATTAAACGGTAAAAAAAACTTGTAACAGCAAAATTCCCAAACAAAAATTGTCTCGCTTCGCTCCCGATTTTATAGATACAATTAGGTTTACGGAGGAAGTTCGTTGCAACTTCAACTTTTATGTTCTCCAGCCACCGCGGAACAGACACTCGTAAAAATCCCACAAACTCGAAGTAATTTAGTTAATTGTATAGAGAACGGCAAGTTAAGGTTCATTATTTTAACAGCGTTTGCTCGGACGGATCTTAACAAAGTGCAATTTTCCAGAGACACTTTCATTAAATTACCGCCATAAATTAAATGCGCTTAGATTTTCATTTACAGATTGCATCCGAGTAAAATACGTCGGCTAAAGCCAACAAGGTAAAAAGTGAAAATAATATTCGAGGACGCAAAGGATTAAACTCTGATGAAACTCCAGCTTCCATCGAAATTGCAAAAAGCAAAGTTCCCTCGTTTCTGTACGCAAGTTTTAACGACGAGGAGCAAAATGTTCATGCCGGAGGCATTGTTAGGGAGCTTAAACATGATTGCGCATAATAAGAAAATCAATGGACGGAGGACAAACTGTCGACGGACGTGATCCGATCGCTTTTGCGTTCTTTTTTAAGCTGCAGCTTGCAGAGAGGGTTGCAAAAATTCACAGGAAGCAAGTTGGTGTGACTTTTCTGAGGGAGCTCGATGGATCGATCTTCGTGACGTTCGAGTTGTTCGCAAATAAAATCGATCGACCACTGTTCCAGCTTTTTCACATTTCGATCGATTACTTTAACTTTGAGTCGCTTCCCGAAAGAAAAGGAAAATTTATATTTATTCTATACCCGCATTTATTTAAAAGTAAATTATATTAATTTCAAAGATGGTACTTCCAAACGTGAGTGCACGTACAATTGATAAAATATAAGAAATCCGTAACGTTCCAGCGGCCTAAAAACTTGCTCTTCCGACCTTCCGGACGAAATAACGAGACAGTACAGACTCCTCGATCGATTAAGAACTTTTCTCCGAGACGTCGCCGCGTTTCCGGAACCACGGACCGGAAATTATACATGTGCCGACGAATTTCGCCAGAAAATGGCCGACCCGATCCGATCCGACCCGACCCGACCCGACCCGCCCAGCCGCCGCGTCGCGCGTCGTCGGCTCAAGGCTGCCGCCGCGTGTTGTTCCATTAAATTAATTGCCGCGTCACAATTTTAGTCGCGAAGTATTTCATCGCAAAATGGCCGACGCCCCAGAGTCTCACGTTCGTCGTTCTCGCGAACAACATTGTTTTTTTCCTCGGTGTTCCAATTCGACGCAGTTTCAGTTTTCGTCGCATGGCCGATTACGTCAACCGCGAATCACGTGCGAGCCAGCCGGATCGAGCTGGATGACGAAAAAATGTCGATTCCTGCTGTTACTCTCCATGTTATCGGTTTGCGAGCCTGTTAACAGGTTTTTTGATCGGCCATGTCTAAAAGAAGCTCAATCATTTTTTTCCAAATGACCGTTTCGGTAGAAGTTAGTAGATCGTATTGCATTTATTTTTATCGTAACTCCCGTTTCTCCTCCCCGATGCAGACAATTTTTATTTCTCATAAAAATCAGCAATCTGGTTACAATCTCTATGCATTCTAATATCGTATAAATCGACCAACGATCAAAAAAATACTGTGTTATATATATATATATATATATATATATATATATATATATATATCACATCGTCTGTCGAGATGGCTTTATCAATCTGCGTGTTATCAGAAAACAAGGCAGGATCGACGCGAACCGAACCGAACCGAACCGAACCGAACCAACCAACCAGCCAGGCGGTGTGCGTAATTCAGAGTAGTACTCGGGAAGAAGATTCAAACGGAAAGTCCAATTTTCGGTGGCGCGTTGTCTCCCCGTTTCGCGATAAGAAGTTCAGCGATCGGGAGGATTACGACCCCAAGAAATATCTTGTGCCGGGACAGCTTATTTGTTAAAGTCGCCCAGGAAACAACGCTCCGCCATTGCGATAAGACTCGCGAATTCATCATTTCCGACTCGCTTAGTCAAAGGGGAGGACGGATGGCAGGAGGGGGCGAATCGAAGATTCTACTACAGTCGTTCGTTCCGAGGGGCACGCTATGCTCCCGGGGTGACTAATAAAGTTTCCTGCGGCAGACGTTCCTGGTTAAACGAACGAAACGATAACGATCGTTAAGTTTGATTATTAAGGACTTCTGGACCCACCGCTGTTCTCTCCTTTTCTAATCGTAAGACCGTAGCGCTACAGAGTTTCTCGTATATTGCGCCCACGTGACTGGCGTTGCGTACCTTGCGTACAAAAGTTTCGAAGATTTTCTTTTGTATGCTCGCAATTAGTGGATGAGAACAATTTCTGTTGTGCTTTTCGGAAAATCGAATGTACCAATTTCCATTATAGAACAAGGTTTTTTCAACGATCGCTGATAATCGACTGTAAAATAACCAAACTGTTTCAAGAACGTCTAGAAAATGTTCAACTTGGAACAATAATATCCTTGGTACGTTATCCGGGACATATTTAGAAATTAAACAAACCATGTGCAGCTGTCTGAGCGAGACTTGTGTCGGTGCTCGATGTAAACTTAACGCGTTGCCTACTGCGTCGGTCTCGTACGGGTGACAGAAATCTTTAACTAGATTTAGAAATTAATTTTTGTTTTTTCAAGAATCAAAGTAGCATTCGCTATAATAAATTGCTCAGACTTTGTAGGGGAACGTCTCGAATAAGAAGAAAACTCGTTGGAACCTGATAATAAAATGATCACGCGCCCAACAAAACGCCGTATAATCCGAGCCAAGTCATCAAAATGAGAAAACGTCCCACGCGAAGCTCTCGCGTCGCCAACTCCCCGATCGTTATAACGTTATACGAAACTCGTCCACCGGAAACCGTGGAAGAGGCCCATCATCTCGAGGGGGTGGCTCGGAATCAATCGAGCCTGGCCAAGGATCCGCTCGAGCGTCTGCCATAATCGTTTCACAAATTCAGTCGACTCATCTGGCCCCGGGTTTACACTGGTGCGCCGCACGAGCCATTATCCATCCCTCGAAATTCGCAAATTCATCGTTTCCGGTCGCGCGCGTTCGTCGATTCGCGAGAGCGTAATAGGGTGAAGGGGATTGAGGGGGTTAAGGGGGTTGAACGAAACACATCCATTTCGGGGGTGGGTTTTCCCGCGAAGAAATCCGGTAATTGGCCTGGGGCTTCATCAGGCTCGAGGCCCGAGACACCGAGGGTTCCTCGAAGATGACTTTCGCGGGTCCCTGTCGTCGGAAAGTCACTGGGTGGAGGAAAAAATGGGGGCGAGCAGAGTAATGGATAGAGGAAGGTGCGCTAGCTAGTGTGGCGGAGACAGAAGGAGCCGCCCTCCTAGGACATCTTATTTACGTTAGTTAGGGTTTGTTGGCACAGCTACCCGAGGGGCTATTCAATGGATCCCACCCGTCCCCCCGTCTCCCCGTCCTCCCTTTTCTATTCCCCGATGCATACACGTTCGAAGCCCTGCGTCCATCCCTCCAGCAGCTATTACACCTACGCGCCCAACACCGCATAGAACCCCGTCTCTCTATTTCGAACACGATAGTCTCCTCGAGAAACTTTGCCGGTTACTTACCGGCCACCCGGTGTGCACACGGCACCAGAAACAGCTTCGCAGGGAACTTCTGATAAATAGATTCGGGGACGTTGATGTAAATTTCATAGAGCAATTTCAGAAAACGGCCAACGAAACGAAAGTTCGCTCGCGTTAAGGGTTTTATCGAGGAGAATTAAGGGGGCTGGTTTACCGGGATCCGCGAAGTTGCACGGGAACCGTAAAAGTCGCCGTGATGAAACTCGACTCGCAGTTTAGTTGGCCTTTAATTTTTGCTGCGGAGTGTCCTCTAATTAAATAATTAATTCCTCGAACCGACACAGCCACGCTGCCGGCCAAAGTAGTAAAAAAAATTTTATGCGGATGCATCGGGTAATAACGTAACGTTCGCCTACGCTAGCCGACGAGTTGCGAGTTTGGGCGGTAATGTCTCGCGATGCGCGAAAACTTTCGGGTCTGTGGTCTTTTACTGCTTTTACCGCGTTTACTGCTAATCATTCCCTTTTGCCATTGAGCAACCTATTTAAGCGAACCGTGGGATTGTGAAACAACGCGCTAAACGAATGATCGAATGTACGCAAAACCGAGAAAACTGTTTCCAACGCTCAGATCCAGATCATTTCGCAACCGAAATCCATTCTCCTCGCAAAGTAAGAGATCGCGACAGTGGGTTGATTACCCGATGTAATCGCCCCGGTGCTGTCGGTTGCAGGATAATCGTATCCGACAGGCGTGTCCCCTGTAAATTCTACAGTTCTATTTAGCGGGCGACAAGTTCATGGCGCGTTCGCGAATACAAATTCCGCTTCATCCGTTCTATCCGAAGCGTTTCCGCCGAGCGTCGGTACTTCCTCGGCGAGCTGATACATTATTCCATGAGATTATCGCGTGTACCTCGGGAATCGTAGATACGGTTGCGCGGAACACCTTGTATACCGATTGGGGGTGGGTTTCGGGGGATGACAAAACCGGGTAAACTCGACGACATGTCGCTCGAGCTGGAAGAATTCGATCTGGGAGGGTCGAGAAACAGAGGGTGGGGGAGCGCGAGGAGGGAGGCGGAGAGAGGATTTGATCAAATTCCGATATCGAATTGGCCGGGTAAGGGTGAAAAACGAGAAGCGCCCGTGGGCCGTGGGGGCTTACGAAATTTTCGGATGTAGCTACTTGACAAACTTCTCTGCCTTCCCCTCTCGGGTTTGACGTACTCCCGACGTTTCTTGTACCGCGAGACGACTGTTGGTTTTCAGGAGGGAAACGCGGCGACGACGACGACGACGACGACGACGACGACGACGCGCGACGCGGCCGTCGGTAGTTCGCGAGAAACCGGAAAACACCGGAATCTCGAAGCGCAAAATTGAACGGGACCCGCGAAATCGCGAATCCAGACTCGCCGGGAATCTCGGAACGTCTTCCGCAGGAATCTCGCTAGCTTGTTTCCAAATGGAACGCCGCTCGCTTGGAAACCTGGCTCTCGCGATATTGGAAAACTTTTAACGACTATTAGATTAAATTAACGTTTTTCGAACTACGTATATTAGACGATTACTGTTTGTTCTTGGATTGGTTGGATCTTATGTGTTATTCGAGATTTCCTTTACACAGGTTGTCCACGTAATTTAGTTAATAAGCTCGGTTGCTGCTTGGTTCAAGTTCGTCGCAGCGATTACTCCTTCGATCCTCTTAGATGCTAGAAACATTAATGAAATTCTGGTTAAACCTCGTGCCATCTTCCGCTGAAAATTAACCCACTTTCTGCACCGCGTACCGCAAAATTTGCTGTACCGCGCTTTGCGCTTAAAATACAAGATCGCTGATAACGCGCTCTTCAATTAAGATGTAAATAACAAAATTAATGAATATTCGCAGAGGTACTCCGTAACCGAGCAATCTTTTCGAGGGTCGTACGAGGATTGAGAAAATACGGTAGGACGAAAATTACATGGTGGCGGACGATAGAGGTGGAATTACGGCACTCGCGTATCGCCAACTTGTTAAAATATAAAATAAAGAGTTTCGATTTATTCTCTAACCCTTGCGTCGATAACCAAAATTGCTCGATAACGCGATCGAATGGAATTCTCAGATTTTTCAATTCACGATTTTCTCGAGATCGGTTTAAAAAGTTAAGATCGAGTTGTTACGTTTGAATCGAGAGCTCGGAAGTTACGGCCGCGGCCGGACGTTTCGCATACGCATTCGAGATTGTGTTTGTTTCAGTAATGAAACGGCGATGGAGGAGATTCACCGAGGAATTATTTAACGTCTTGGAAGCGGTGCAGTGCCCGGGCAGAAATTCGCTTCGGTTTTGATACATTTCGACCGGTGTAAAGCAGCAGGATAAATTGAAAGAGAGACCGATGAAATAAAATATGGTTTGTAGTTTTCGGGCACGGGCGAAACGTGTTGTAAAGGCTGGTTATTGGAATTAATTGAAAAGCGCAGTGAATTCCACGAAATTTTCCAACGAGAGATGCTTTTTTGCCCCGCGAGGTTGTATTTTATGAAATATTACGTACCATTTTCTACACTCGGTTTTCACGTACGCGGTTTACCGTGCGCGATTTTTGCGAAAAATTCGGAGCCAGACGGAGCGTCTAGGCTTCGGTAGATTAATTTCGGAGAAAAGCGCAAATTTGTATTTCCCGCTGAAAATTTTCACTCGGTTAAAGATAAATTAAAAATTACGAACGTATTAGCGTATAAAAGAAAATTATAAATTAATCAATGGAAAAAATATATTTTGTTCTCTGTAAATTGATTATGGACCCATTTTCTTGATTAGAAATGTTAAAATTATATCCGCTATTGGCGAAGGGTGAGGGTGAGGGTGAGGGTGAGGGTGAGAGGAACAGTTCAAGGGACTAACAAACTCGGCAGGAATTGGTTTTAATCGGCGTGAAATGCTTAAATTCGCGACGTCCATGCGCATCGCGATCCACAAGACGAATTAATCGCGGGTGTAATGAAAACAGGCAAGTGCCGAGAGACGGGAGTTAACTCTAATAGGGTTGATATCTGAAATATCGACAAACTGTCTCCCGATTATCGGAGCAATCTCGTTATCTTAACGGATCGCCAGCTGCACACCGATGGGAGATTAAACGAAGAATTGACAAGCTCCCAAATATCCGCCTCGTGATTCGAAGAAAAGTAAAATGCTACTTGTTCGGAAACATCAGCGATCCAACTACATACCTAAAACTTCGCGTCGACCTAGACTCTGGACCTACATCGACATATTCCTGAAGCTTCTGTAACCGGACATAGCAATTTTCAGAAAATCCTCTATTACGACACGGAGCAATTTCAGGAAAATTTAAACGAAACCCTCTGCCACGGGTGGTGAAACATTGGCGTATGCTCCGTCGACCTTGCCCGCATTCGCGGGTAATGGATGCTGCGGTGGTGCTCTCGGCCGCCATATTGAAATCTCAAGCAAACCATTCGCGTAATTGGTATTAATATCGGAACACCTTTCCGTAGCCGGTGAACCGTTCACGGCGCAGCGCGGCACGGCACGGCACGGCACGGCGGATAACCGCGTGCGTGGAAAATCGTCGTGGTTGGAAGTTTCGCAGGCTGGCCAACCTCGGCGAGGTCCCTTTATTACCGCACGTAATTTCGGTTTACGGAACCAGCCGCAGCAGGAGGAACCCCTTCGACCACTTCATTATCCGGCCGCGTTATATCGAGCTACTTAATCGCAATAGTTTGTCGACAAGATTACAACGGGAACGATCCGCCGAGCGGTGCTTCGGTTGCGCCTTAATCGGCAAACTTTCGGGAAAGCCGGCGACGAAGAACGACGTCGACGTCGACGACGGGAATGGTCGACGTTGGTTCGACGGCCAACCCTCTCTCTCTCTCTCCCCGACGTCTTTTCCCGTCGATCGCAACCGATCGGTTTCGGATCCAATCTACCCTCCGCGATTTCTTTGTCCCGAATAAAAGCTGCCTCCTCGAATGTCTTCCATCTCCCGAGGCTCGCCCTTTGTTCTCGATCGATTTAAATACAGCGGGGACTCGATTATCGGAAGCCCTCGGCGACCTACGAGCTTCGGGTCGCAAGGATCTCGGGGACTCTTCGCGGCGGCTCAGCCTCCGCCGGTTGTGCCGCTAGGAAATGTCAGAAGAGGTTTTCACGAAAATTCTTGGCGTAATAGACCGTTTTGGAGACGTTGACGCGGTACGGATCGTTTCGCGTAAATATTTATTTCTGCTGTTCCTGGATATATTTCTAGTAATTTTGTGAAACTTCGGCTCCGCTGAATCCACGATCACCCGCGAACGAAGAAGCCGTTGGGCGAAAGGACGAACGGAAGTCGATCCCGCGTGAATTGTTGGCACGTGGCTAGCCGAAGCCACCGAAAGCGAGCAATTTGGACCCGCAAGGCTTCCGACAAACCGGCCTTTGAAGTGGTTTTAAAATAGGAGGTCCGTGCGTAGAACCGAAACGCCGAATACGTAATACCGAGTCCATAGAACGTAGACTTCGGTATTCGGTGGATTCCGGTGTAACAACCGTCTCGTAAAGTAAAACAGAAACCGAACGATTATTCTTAAAGCACTATTCTCCGAATCAAACATTCGACCGAGAATTTATTCGAATAATTATTTTAGATGAACACTCGTTCGAAACAATTCGAATAAAGCGCAACTCTGGTACAAATGATTTACGTTTCGAACAGAATATATATTGCAAGTTTAACGTGTAATCTGACGGAAGCAAAACCGTCGAGGTTCGACCGGGGACGCCGCGCCGGTAATAAGATGTAACGAAATCGTTCGAAACAATCGCGGGGACGACACGACTAGGAATTAGTCGGAGCGAAACTATGGAAATGCGGCTTAATCGATATCCGGCGGTTTCGATGAAGCACAGAGAGCACCGGCAACGGATCATATTCGAACGGAAGTGTGGCTTACAGAAGACAGTTTGGAATTTCATCCGTTACCCGGAAACTTCGTCCGGGCTAGCGCGGGCTTAAATGTTCTCATTGTTCTGTCGTTCAAACGTTGCAATTAGTTTCCCACGTATTTACATTGGCCAAGCTACATCCGCGGTCGAACGTTTCCAACCTGTCGTCGCGGGAACACTCTTAAAGCGTTTTACGAGCTAACGGAACGTAGATTCCGTTATCGGAGCGCATCCGATTCCGACCGGTGCTTCGCAATCTATCTTCCGGGGCGTGAAAGTTCCCTAAAAATACTTTGCCCGCGACTTTCTCGCGCCGTGTGTACATTTCCCAAATAATCAAACATTTAAACACGATATATTCAAACGTAAAATTGTAATTTTCAAATGGGGAGCTTGGCCTCTGAGAAAATCAAATTGAATTGTCTGGCCACTGCAAGACGCTTCTACTCGCGACAATACGTACATATATATATTTCGAAACTGTAGAGTGCAATTTATTAGGTTCTCGATGAGAGATTGTTTATCGAACGGCAATTTATCCGATACCGTAATATTGTTTGTTTTCCGCATAAATTTGCTAAAAGAAAATTGAAGTCAAAGGATCTCGTGTGTTCCGGTTGTATCAGTTTATTTTTGCGGAAGAAGGATCGATACGCGCGTCCTCAAACGATATTAAACGTTCCACGCATCGCTTTAATTTCGTTTCCGCCGATCTGTGGAAACGTTCCACTGTTATTACATCGATTTAATACTTTTAGCTTCTATTTGCTTGCCGGAGAGAGATCCGTCTTTGCGCGTCCGTATTGTTGAAACAGTCCCGTGATTCCCAATAGCTATTAAATTCAGACAAAACCGTGAAACCCGGCGTGAACCGCTCGAATCAAACGGCTCCCCTCTGTCGGTCGATCAAAGCGCGGGTGTACACAAAGGTAACAAGGAAGCCTTCTAAATCCGAGTGTACGTCGGAGCTGAAAGGCACACCGGTGCCGGAGATACCGATAAAAACTTCTCCCGACACGGCCCCATCCCCCCCCC
>CM052192.1:415679-445307 GCA_028455805.1 Lasioglossum figueresi | reverse complement strand
TCTCTCTCTCTCTCTCTCTCTCTCTCTCTCTCTCTCTCTCTCTCTCTCTTCGAGATAAGCCCCTTCTAATTAAACGCTCCTCGGAGGCTTCTGCCGATTCTTTTCCACGCGCCATTCCACCCTTCTCGGCTACGTTCTTTTTTCCTCTCGCTGATCAAAAAATCGCGTCGAACCCTCCGAGATTCAACGCGACTTTCGATTTCACTCGACGCCATTTCCCTCCTCGTTTGAATTTGTCGCTTGAACGCTGCCCGTCGAAAATACTTAATTGGACGCGCTTCAAAGCGCGGCTTCGTAAATTCTTTCAATCTTTCCAACGTCTAAAACGAGACCCGCTCTCATTTTTCGTCGCGAATGCATAAATGCTTCGAAACCTGTAACTTGGTTGACGTTAATTCGTATAATCGAGAAGGGATTAAGGAACGAAATTCCATTTCCGTCCCGAACGAAGACATCCACACTTTTCTATTCGATGAATCCGACGTCGAGCGAATTCAGATGCGGGCGAAGGGATGGCTGATCGTTTGAGGAATGCGATAGCGGGGTGTTTATGAACGTCTAGCTGCGTCCGCCAGGTTAAATTGAGAATTCCATGCAGCGCGGGGGCGGCGCAAACAAGCGTAACAGAATACACGGTGCGCATTTCTCGGTAAGCGCATTCGTAAGATATCGAAGGGGGAACTGTTTCGAACTGGTTATTAAAATACTGGCCATCGAACACCGTGCTATTTCAGACACGGAAATCCGCTGCGGTCCGAGAATGCAATTATTCCAGTCCTATCGAAACAATCCATTTCTGATTTCAATCAATTTTCTCGAGCAATTATGACGGCAGAAATTTTCGATTTTCTTCGAAGTAAAATAGACAGAAACCGAAGAAATCGTTCTAACAAAAACCCGGAATGGTGTGTCGCGATCACTCGGAGCATTCTCTGCGGAACACTTGACCATGAAAGCCGGTCAATTAATAACAGAGCGCGGAGCAGTTAATCGCTGCCACGCAGCCCGACGCAGATATCTGGGCTATCTATTCAGGCCGAAGGGTCGGTCGGCCGGCCGGCCGAGCCGCGCCGCACCGCGTGTCGTATAAAAGCCGTATATCGGTATGAAATAAAGTCCCGAGGTTAAAACAAAAGGTTATTCGAGCAGTCCAGTCCTTTACGATCGAATAAAACAAAAAGAATAAACCCCACGGGACAAACGGACTCGGGAAATTAAGATTAATTACCGCACCTGTCCCCGCGATACCGGGCGGAAATAGGAAATTTCGACGGCTCGTATTTCAACGTAAAATTGTGCGAAACGATGACTCGAACTACTCCCCGGTTTCGTTCGCGCTGCATCGTACTTCAATTTCGTTGGAATCCCGAACGTATCCGGAAAATCATTCATTTTTACGAACAACCTCCAATGAAAATTTTATACACAACCCCGTATCGAACGATGTTACCACGGTCAAGATCGGTCCAGATCGATGCTTTACCGTACAACCTGCAGCACTCAAATTACAAAATAAAATCCCGACCATATTAATGCTGGGCGAACACCGAATACTATGTTTACAGCAAGCTACTCGCCGGGAAAATGATATTCTCGTCGCGATGATCGCGGGAATCCATTTTTCACACCGGATAACGAATATCCAGATTAATTTGAATATTGCCTGTAAAGCACGGAGAATGTTTTACGGCACGCATCGGTTTGTAATTCCGCGAGGTGGGTTTAATCGTTCGAAGCGCAGCTGCGCTCGAATAGTATTTTGTTCCACGCGTTCTACGGTGACCGCGGGAGAGCTACGCGACTTCGTCTAACCCGTTTTTCTCCGCGAGAGTAATACGGTTGAAAATCAAGGCAGTAATTTGAACGGAGCCTGGCGCGCTTTCAGCCGTACCTAATTCTCTGCATTATTTAGCTGACAAAGTTTTCGGGATCCCGCGTGCGCGTACATATTTCCGCGGAGCGACGACAACCGCGGACGCAAACGGCGCAAGCCGATTGCCAATTTCGGCAAAACATATTTTTCTCTCGCTCGGTTTCCACCGTGCCCCCCCCCCCCCCCCCCCCCCCCCCTGACCACCACGGAATACGTCTCACGGGAATGATCCATTATACATGTACAGCGAAACAAGCACGCCGCGCTAAATATAATGCCCCGGTCCGTCGGGACGCGTAGTCGAACACAAATCCGAAAATGGATCTCGCGAAATCCCGCGTGTGATTATTTTATTCCTCTTTCTCACCCTCGGAACAACAAAAATATGGTGGCTGGTTCGCTGGAAGCTCGCGCGGATTCGGGCACTCGCAAAAAAATCGTGATACACCGGCGCGGCTCGCGTCCAAGTGCTTTTATTCTTCCGACGTGTAAAAACCGAATTTTCTATTTGCGTACGAACGTGGGGGTTCGCCAGTTGCAGGTAGACGCACGCAAATTGGACTTCAATTGTTTGCTACACTGTTGGCCACCGAAGAAAAAGATCGGGCGCAGAAAGGATGAAATCAGTCTTTGAAACGAAGCGATGCTCGACACAATTTCGTATGTAAATTTAAAAATTAATTTTCTTCGCACCACGATAGCGTGAATCGAAATCTGAAACGGTCGAAGAAGCAATTTCTGCGATAAGCTGTAACTCTGCAATTCTGATCGCAACGATTAAATTAGAGTAATTTTGTATCAACGGCTTTCTTCGCTTTGGCGAAAGTATCCAACTAACGAGCTTTAAAAAGAAGACCATAGAGAATATCCGTCCGCGAAACGTTTCTAAAAAGACCGAAAAAATGGTGGCTATCTATCTGGTCTGTTTCGACCAGGAGATCGATAAACACGCGTGCGACTCCCCTCGCGTGCGGCGCGGCGCAGGGGGACGCCGATGATGAAAAGAAGCCACGATAACCGTGGCCCTAACTTCGTCTAAGGCACTAACACGCAATTACGGTCGAGAGCGAGAAATCCTTGAAAAGAAAAACGCCGTGGCGTAAGATCATCCCGACTCCTTTTCGCTCTCCTCTTTTACTCGGTTTTGCTCTCTCTTTCTCTCTCTCTCTCTCTCTCTCTCTCTCTCTCTCTCTCGTTCTGTTCTCTCTTTGGCCAACACACCCTCGATGACGAATCGACGTGGACCGCGCAATCGTGTACGCCTCTGCGTCCCTAAAAGGCGGCGCCCTCAAAGCGGCAAGACTCGTTAAAGGCGAATCTGGTCGGTTTTTTTCATTCGCGCCACTCGTTACACCGTTTGCACGTGCTCCGCGTGCGTTCACGTGCGCGACGACTGGGGCGGATTCTGGACCCCTGTTCAGGGAAACTGCTCAGTCCCTGTTCAATACAGGGTTCATTATCATTGAACCCTTTGTGTCGTGCAGCTCTATTTTTTTATTGTAATTTTTATTCAAACTTTTCTTCTTCGTCGATTAGACGTCTTTTACTGTTCGCGTCATTGAAATCTGTTTTCTGATATTCTATAATTGGTACATAAAACGTTTAATTTCACTTTGAATTTCATGATTTTGTCTTTAGAACGCCATATCTCGTCACAGAATAATATTTTGGATTACAGAGATTCGAAGATATTCTATTGAAAAAGATATTTGTCGATGTATGAAACTTGAAAAATTGACTTTTGGTCATAAAAAGCGGGATTCCAGACCACTGTGCTTGGACCGGTACTCCCCATGAATGCATAAAGTATCTCGTTTAGCAGGGTCGGCGAGTAAAAACGTTCTTTGAAGTGGTCCGCCGGTTCCGGCAGGTCGCCAGGAAAAATGTCGATGAATGAGCTGCGGCGGAGGATGATCTCTGGCTGTAACAGATCCACGCCTTGCCGTGCAGCTTGCTATCACGGACTACGACGTTCCTCAGTCCTCTCCAAGTAGAGCGAGTCGCGACTGACGCAAGAGAGGATAGAAGAGACGCTCCTCTCCTCGTGTTTGAGGTGACTCGGTACCCGTCGCGTCTCCAGACACACAACCCGGCAATAAATCCTGATAACGCGACGATATAGAGAGATAGAGATAGAGAGGGGGGGGGGGGAAGAGAGAGAAAGAGAGAGAAAGAGAGAGAGGTAGGTTAGGCTCGCGGTTGCTTGTTCGGAGGAGAGCATTATCGAGGCTGGTAGAAAATTGCGGCTAAGGCATCGTGATAAAGTGCCGCGATAAAAGTCGCCGGGAACGCCGATAGACGCGCGCACTCGCAAAACTCCGCAGATCGTCGGTCTGCAAGCTACTTCACCGACTATCCCTCCTCGGTCTTCCTCCTCTTCTTACCCATCCCCGTGTGCCATCCTATGGGATTTCATTTCGAGCCAGCCGAGATAAGGCTTCCCCGGAAGAGTCTTTACGGTATCCCATTGATCCGAATCCGTTCTAGCCGTGTACTTTATCGTGTATCGCAACCGGAAGCTCCGGGCCCGGGCTTCCCCGCTGGGAACCGAATTTTTTCACTAAATTTTGACTCGACGCCGAACTAGCCGCTGTCTTGTTTTCGCGAGATTACCAAGCCTCTTTATAACAGGTCCCCCCCCGCTTGCACAGATTCCTCTAGCAGAATGTTTATCGCTCGGAGACCGATAGGCTTCAGGTTTTATACAGTTGTTGCACAATTTCGTACTGCCAATTTAACCTGTCGTTAAGCGTGAACGATGCTTCGAACATCCAAAGTTCATTGTGAAATTCGTCTTTGATTATAGTTATAAAAAAATTCCAAGGAAGTCTGCCAAAAGTAATTTTAGGTCTGCACGGATTAACATAAAAAGTTCTCGGTCAACGATCGAACGCGATACGAAGAAACGACAAAATTTGTTCGTTGCAACGTCGGCCGCAACGGTGAAAAAAGAATGGCGAGAACAATCGGCCGTGGAATTCCCTGGAGAAGTTTCCACGCAGGTCCTGACAACGTAATAAGCGAGCAAACTGAATAATCTGTTTCCTTCTCTCCCGTTTGTTATTCGCGTGTCTCTTTCTCTTTCTCTTTTTCTTCGAAGGAAGGAATTCCTTCTTCGATCCCGCGCATTCGCATCCGCTGGGCCGCGCCGGTCCGCGTCACACGCCAGTCCCTTTTCCCTTCAGAGAAAAACGTATAATTTGTAAACGGTCCGCGTTTGGAAAATGGAATATAGAACGGGGTCGGACCGAAGTATCGCGACATACCTGGCCAGAATGCTTGGAATTCTTATCTCCACGCGTTTCGCGGAAAATATCGAACATTCTCAGACGGTGAACATCGTTTTTAACGCTCGGGACTCGATGGAACGAGAGAAATGGATCGCACTCTGGAATTCTCCAGCGTCTCGCTCGCCTTTCTCTCCGGGGCGAAATTGTTCCGCATTAGTCGGACGAGTTCTGTTTACGTTCCGTTCACTTTGCACCCGATATAAAACTCGTTCGCGGAAACGCGCTCAGAACAGATTTTCAATTTTTCTGGGGTAACAGAGCACGTTCTGCGACCCGAGAAATATGCTCTTTCTAAAAAGACCGATGGAAAGATCACGGTAACGTTGGAAAGTTTACGCGACGCTTTTTCCGACGTTTGTCAGTCCCCGTTGTTGTTCTATTAAATGAATTTTGAAAAAATTAAAAAGTTCCCATAAGCTTATCCCTGACAAACGCGAAAATATCAACACGTTCGCCACCAGCCTCACACATTTTGTATCTCGCGTAAATCCAAATTATTTTGAACGTGTTAATTAAAATCATGACGCGTGGTATTCAAAGTTTAAGCAGTCACGACGCGTAGTATTCGTGTTTAATTTCTCCCTAATTGTGTTCTAATTTTACGTGAAATGAAATGAAAATGCGTGGGGGGGGGGGGGGGGGGGGGGGGGAGGAGAGAGAGAGAGAGAGAGAGAGAGAGAGAGAGAGAGAGAGAGAGAGAGCAGAGGGTTACGAGGGTTAAGAGAAGAATGTTGGAGGACAATAACGGCGGCTCGCTATAAAAAGTAACTCCATTTCCCAGAATAATAGACCTGGGAGCGTCGTTAACTCTATTCAAAACCGTGACCCGTTCGCGAAACCTGAAAGAGCGTTTCGAAATTCAGTAAAAACCAAAAATTAATTTCGTACACCGCAAAAACGGTATAACGTCTTTAACGTTCCTCTTGGTTCAATTGTACTTTGTTTAAATGACTAATGAAAGGACTGGAAGTGGAAGGTAATCCTGTTTCCTGGGATAATAGATCGTGTGGTCGGGTCTATTCAAAGAAAAGATTTAGAATCGTCGATTAAGCGCGACTGCGAGCGACGAGGAAACGATCTCTTAGGGAGAGTAAAAATGCATTATCACCGGGGGATCTCCGGTGCGGAGATATACGCAGGGACGTTCGTTTGTCTTCTAAATATTTGATCTCCCTACCTCCGGCGTACTACTATCGCATAGAAATTTAATACGCTCGGCAGGATAGAAGCGCGAATCGACTATTTGCTTCTTCTTTACCGCGATGGAAACGGATCGAGCGGTAATGGAAAAGTCGTTCAAGGCCCCAGAGTCCCGTTCACTTGGATTCCGAACGCACTCCCGCGAGTCTTTAACGCGTCGGACCTTTCATTGCGTGAATTATGCGCGAGCCTCGAGATACGCGCAAACCGGCCTGCGTCACCCGCGATCATTCGTTTCTTAACACTCGCGAATTTCAGACGATCCCGCGCACGCCCTCGTAACGCAATTTAATAGCATCGCAACTCCCTGGTCTCGAAATTGCGTTACGGCTGCTTCGCTGCCAAAGCGTTGCTAGTTTCGTCGTTTAAAATCAATTCGTAGCTAATTTGCTGACGTTACTCGACCAAACAATCGTTACACGTACATTGATCCAAAAAAGTGATTTTCCGCTTAAAAACTACTTTTTTTTAAATCGTTTAACGAGGTTCGCTGTACTCTTGAATTCTTTTAGTCTCTCCACTGTTTTAAAATCTGCAATTTAATCGTGACAAAAATGGAAAACAGAAAACAACAATTGGTACCGTGAAATACACATGGTACCCGCATCGGACAAATAAAACGTATAGAGCCCAGCTCGATCGGATAAAAGCTTGACGAATAAACTGCGTAATCCCCGGTTCTCCATTTTCCGTATCTCCGACTCGAAATCCTCGAACGAAAACGGCAGTCGATTTGCCGTCGCTGTAAACTTGCCCGCTAGAGAATCGGAAGAGAGAGAGAGAAAGAGGGGGGGCAGTAACTCTGCCCAAACAAGACAGTAGATAGTTGACCCGCAATTGAAAATTGACTGGAAAAAGTCGTAAAAAGTTACGTAAAAAAAAGAGTAAACAGGTTAGGAGTCGGACTCTTCTCGCACTTACTCCCGCAGGGTTAACGACCTGTCGCGCGGATAAATACGAGACCGGAATTCGGGAAAAATTAGCGGATGGGTTATTGGCGCGATAAATTTCGCGGAAGCAGAAGAGGGTGTGTATCCACGCAACGACGTTCGGCTGGGTTGGTCCTGAGGATGCTGGCTGCGGAAACGGCGTCCCGCAGGACCTCGGGAGGATCCTGCCGGGTATGTCCTTGCCGTTAGGTCCCCCGTAGTCGCTCGAGTTACGACTTATTGCCGTGAAATGCCAACTAGGAGGGTAGCTAGAGCAGAACGTCGCCCCGGAAAATTGATGGAAGCCGGCTGGGCTTGTACAGTCGTCGCGTATCTCGGCAAGCTGCCGGTAGACAGGCTCGTGAATTACGGGAAAATAGCTTTTAGTTGAGGCGCACGAGCGGGCGCGCAGCGTCACCAGGTGCGCGGGACCTTTATATAGACGAACCCTTTTACCGAAATTGCCGGATACCGTCCTAAAACCCAACTGCGTACGACTGTCCCGCCCTTCGGAAAGCAGGTGTCGCGAAATTTTTCCGAGGAAATCGCTTTACCGCCCTTCCGATCCCCTATCCGCATCGTGGTCCACCGGCCGCCATCACCGACGCGACGCGACGGCTTTTCTCCGCACGACCCGGACATAAATTGGATTAAATATCCATTCCGAATACGCGTCGCCCAAACCGGACACGGTATTTTTGCGCGAATACGACTCCGCTATTGCCACCGGCACCGGATGCTCCAACCTCGTTTAATTATAATAAATAGACGGATTTTATAACTACATAGCGACGCGAATCGACCGCGACACGGCTAACGAAGACCGACGTTTTCCTATTACTTCATTTTTTTTTCCTGCAATATCTACACGCGGTTATTATTACCGGATTTTATGCATTTGCGACGTAACGTGCAGGAATAGCTAAACAGTAGGGACATAAAAAAAAGTTCAACGACACCGGCGACTATTTGCCGCTGACTAAAATGAGTAAGAAAAGAAATAAATGTTAACGTTGTCTCTTGAAACGAATGCAGACAATTTTTATTTTTAAAAAAGTGGTTTTCTTATTCATTGGTTGTTCGATGTTGCTCGCGCGTCCCGATGATTGTGTCAGTTTTCTGGACCAATTGCGAGACAGTGTTCGGCAGCGCGCGCGTAAAGGATCGGTCGTGCGTTTTTCGAGCTCGTTTCGCCCGAGTGGTATCGATTGTGGGCGAACAGTTTGCGGCCGCTGGCTAAAACTGTTTGCGGTCGAGCGAATCAAGCGATGGACTCCGCGAGCCGATACGATGCCGCACTTGCGGCGTCGATTGGAATTGGTACGGTTTTGCGGTCTCGGAGATTTTGAACACACTTTGGTCCCCGTGGTGGAATTAGGGCTACCAGAAAACAGCGACACTTTTGCCAAATACCGAACCGAGGCGACAGCAGATTAAGCGTTAAACAACGGTTTAAAATTACAAGTTAGGATATACATTTTGTATCGAACACTCGTTTAATTCTCGCGTTACCAAGAAGCGATCGAAGAAAGATCTCTGAAAGAACCGCGCGATTCCAACCGCAAAGTGTGATCCGCGGATAAAATCGATGCGTAAACCCGGCCGCAACCGCACCCACGGTATTTCGCGCTCGTCCCCCATTGTTTCGGTCCAACTCCTATGTATTCGCTTTCGCAATTTCCACTCGGCGGAGCGACGAATTACCAGACACTTGTTCTTCGTTTCGTCGCAACCGGCGTTTGAAAATGGTCCGGTGCCTTTGAAACGGGACCCCGTGTCACGCGACCGGAAGGAGGGTTGGTTCTGCGAGAGAGGAGAGGAACCTAAAGAGAGAAAGAAGCTCCGCGCATAAAGCAGTCGCGAGTCCTTTCTGTTTCCTCTTCGTTGTTGATATCGCGCGTCGCGTCGGCCGCCCATCGGTGTTTTCTTTGGGATTCGCGCGCGGCGATCGCGAAAAGTGATCCTTTTTTATACGCGCGAGATTCCGAACGAACTCCTCTTTCTTCGGGTATAATGCCGCAAGCAGATAGCATCGTGAACCGACGCAACTGATATCGAACACGAGCCGCCGCGGCTCGGCTATGGCTATCTTTTTGCGCGCGTTCAACCCTGGGCTGAACTCTCAAAGCTCGAACGTTATCCGCGCGGTTCGCGGATGAAAAGCGGAACAGAGCAGAGTGGATGATCGATGCATCGTGCGAGCGCTGACGCGAACTCGTTTCCCCGAGAACGCTCTCTGCCGTGGAAATTTGTAAATTTCGAGTCGACCCGCGAGAAATATGGTCCGTTTCTTTGTCGCTGAACGGCGCGCGTTTTTCGGAAGCCTCGGCTCTCCGGCCTACGAAAAATCGTTTGACGCGGGTGGCTCGAAAGCTATTCCGCGAATTTCTTTAGATTTGTTTAGAAAATTTAAAATCCCCTTACAACGTGTATATTTTCGGACGGAAAAATATTAGCACTCGAACCAATTATAAATTTCAACCAAAGTAAATTTGTCCATAAAATTTCATATCGATCCAGCTCCCTGGTTCGCTCAGGCTCCCGACAAAATTTGTTCAAAGTTCACGGACACCGCGAACTCGATTAAAATTTAATACCTTTCATAGAGTATTTACCTGTCTCGTTAGCGCCTAAATTTGCATAAATCCCGGCGATCTAGCCATTAGCGTCCAATATTAATTCGCACGTCGGTCGCGATCGATAAACAGATCTGATCGACGATGCAACGATCTTCGGAATTTCCGTGAAATCGCGGGTACGCAAGAAATTGTTCCGTCATCGAGACCGAGAACGGGACCGATTCCGAAAGCGGAGACCCCGCGACATTCATTATTCAACGAGATTCGTGTGGGCGCGGTGCGGCACTTTACATCGCGAGGAAAGAAAGAACGTAAAAATGAAAAAGGAAAACGGGAAACGACGAAGCGTAGGTGGCGGTCGATCCAAAGGGCTGAAACAATGCGATGGCTCGGTTCTCGTTTTTCGTTTTCGGTGTCTCGAGGGAATCCGGCCGCGCGGCGCTCGTTTACGATTCAGACTTTAATTAGAGCCTCTCTCCTATACTCTTTGTCTCTTAATTCCGCTGTGTCGCCGGCGCCGAAGCAAAACCGTACCGCGTTCTCTCTCTCTCTCTCTTCGTCTAGCTCTGTTTCTCTGTTGCTCGCGGTTCTTTGGCACTCCCAGTGCGGCGCGTCCGCGTTAAATGAAGATTAAATTTCGGCCGGTAGCGACGCGCGGAAAATCACCGCTCGCGAATCCAATTTGCCCGCGGCTCGCGAAAACACACGGACCCCGCTGGGGGAGGAATTTTCGCGGGACTCGTGCGAAAATCGGCCGGTTCGACGCGTTCTGCAAGAAGAGAGGGGGAGACAGTGACCGGAGAGCGGAGAACGGGGAGCGGAGAGCGGAGAACGATCAGTGAGAACGAGGAAGTCGTTGCGCAGCCCTCGTTTCAAGCCGCATCCGGACTAATAAAGTTCGTTAACCCTGTTCGCCGTTCGAAGCGTTAACGAACGATCCTCCGCGAACTCCAGGAACCGTCCCTACGAGACTAATGTTTTTCTAATGATCCCAATTACCGGGAAATTACGGACCCGCGGAATTCTTCGCTGGTTCGACGGAGAATGTTTTTAACGAGAGATCCGGCCACCGGAAAATTCTTCCGAGTGGAAATTAGAGGTCTTTCTTCGAAGAAAGCGTGTCGAGGAATCGATAGAATTTTATACGGATTTTTGTGGATGCGTCTTGAGGTGTGGCTTACCGAAACTATTATTTAGATTTTATAATAACGAGATCGGAAAATTGTTTCCGATAACAACTCGATAATCGCTTCCACCTCTAATTCAAAGAAAATTTAATTACCGATACATAGTTATTTTCCCGAAAAAACGTGTTAAATACGCACGGCAACGTAGCTAATTGTTCCCTAAAAATCTCCACCTGCGCCAGGAGCCGATCAACCGCTCCCAAACAATCCATTTATTTGGCAATCAGTTTAATGCACTCGCAACATTCCGCGATTAACAATTACCGTCCGGTCCGCGCAAACATCGATCCTCTGTGTGCGGGCGCTCGTGTGTGCGCGCAGGCATCAACTCTCGCTCTCTCTCTCTCTCTCTCTCTCTCTCTCTCTCTCTCTCTTCGATGAAAAGAGAGATGGAGAGAGAGAGAGAGAGTGAGAGAGAGAGAACGGCACGGGACCGTTCGGTGGGTGGTAGTTTTCACTGTTTGTTGGTCGAAACAAAATTGCATCGGCTGGTTCGATCGTGGAATTGATCCATTAACGAATGGTCGTTCGCTGTGTTGGTCGGTGGATCAAAAAGAAAAAAGTAATGAACGGGGGTGGAGACCGAGAGCAGGAAAAAGGGGTAGCGAGAGACAGAGGAAAAGAGAAAGAGGGAAAAAGACAGATGCGGTAGACTCTTGTATTAAAGCGATTCAAATACTGGCTAGAAAGATTGTGCGTACATAGAGTATACATCCATTTTGATAATTTCAAGAAGTTTCAGAAAGAAATGGAACGTGAGAGGGCTAAACAATACTTTGATCGTGTTATACTACGAACAGTCTACGAACAGCAACAGAGACGAAGAGAGAGAGAGAGAGAGAGAGAGAGAGAGAGAGAGAGAGAGAGAGATCGAAAGGGAGGGAGGCATAGAGTCTGGCGAGCGGTAGAAAGCAGAATCCGCGGTGAATTAATTTTGCGTATTGGTGGATCGCGGCCGAGTCGGCGCCGTTCCGCGATCATGTTCCGGTGATCCAGGCTCGCGACGCAACAGGGGGAGGAGGAAAAAACTGCCGCTCCGGGCATTAAATAAGCCCGGGGCTGGTCAGCGGTAACGGTCTATTGGATCTCGCGCTCGTTTTATATCCCTCCGATATCATTGAAGCCGGCCTTACTCTCCCTTTGATTCGCTCTCTCGGCTGGTCTCGTATCTTCCGGAGCCCGGGTGTATCCAGGTAATGGCTCCGGCCGGGGATTAACGAGATCAGAAAGAATTTCGAAACGAAGGAACCTCGGCAAGCAGCAGCGCGCAAACTCTCTCTCTCTCTCTCTCTCTCTCTCTCTCTCTCTCTCTCTCTCTTCTAGGCCCCCGTAAAACCCGGGGAGTATTTTATTTCGAAGCCATTAAGCGATTCGCGATAATTACAGTTCGCCTCGCCTTGCCCCGCTTCGCGCCGGGCTTCCGGCTCCTCGCGGTTCTCAGCCACGACAATAGCCGGTTAAACGGCAAAACGGACGGCCGGCCGGCTACGAGGCCCTTTGTTCCGCGATTAGATCGCGGAAGGCTGAGCTTATACGCCTACGAGTGTCTGCTTTGTGTTGACGCGTTCGCACTCGCGCCGTTCGATGCGCCGCCGTGCCGGGGGGTTTAACTTTTGTTTTCGACACGGCGCGCTGCGACGCGTCGCTTTCGCTGCGGCTTTCGAGGTGGGGAGCGTAAGATTTTCGGTCTACGTCAACTGTAACGACATAAACACCTCGGACCAAACTGCAAGCTTCCGAGTATATGTAGTTCGAATTCATCGATCTGTTCCGAGAAGCACCATTTAATAACCTCCGACAGAGGCAACGCGCCTTGGCGTGACGAATCCTTGGACAAATTATTAACTAGCAAAGTTCGGTAAAGATGTTGAAATTTAGTTGTTTACCGGTGTTATTATATTTCACGGAGACTCGCGGTTAGATAGTTACAAATTGGGGGAATATTACCTGTTAATTGAATTTGCGGCAGCCTCCCCAATAACCGATTATGAATTTTCTATGAACGGCCGATGCGTTCGAAAAGCTCCGACGCGAACAAAAACTATCGGATAAACTATCAATGAAAAATGTCTGTAGCGCAGGTGCACCCTATATCCCCGACTATCGACGTTTCTCCGTAGCTGCCGGTGAATTAGCAACTTAATTACGCGCGCATTAAATTAATTACCGAACAAATATGGCTGAACGGCTACCTGTTCGTCGGCAAAACTGTTCCCCACCCCGCAACGTACCTCTTCGTCTTTATTTTCCGATCGAAACGTTGCGATTCGAGAAGCATTTACAATTTAAAATGTCCTGGTTACAGCGTTTCTAATTATCGTTACATTTCCCGCCGTCACCGACGCCACCGCCGCCACCACTCGTTAATTACAAATTAATCGAAAACACAATACACGCATACGTCTCCGAACGTCGAACCTTCGCGGCTGTTTTTCTTTGTTTTCAATTCGCAGCGGTTTCCATCGAAACACGATTTTCGGTTTTGTTATTTTACGAAACGAGGATTCTGTAATTTTTCGATTTACAACGTTCTGCTCGAAATAATGTCGATCATTGGTATTCGATGAGAGCCGCGAACGAATTCGCACCGATCGAAACAACGAAATTAAAATTTTTTCCAGGTATTTTACGAAAAGTAGAAATTCGGTTTTTTACAGCGTACCGTTCCTTCGAAATAATGCCGAGATACAACGAGATACGTACAACTGTTCAATAAAATCGTTGATCGACCAGTCATGTTAAAAGACAAGGCAGGCAGACCGTCGAACCGGAAGATAAATTCGCAGATTTCCATCGAAACACGGTTACAATTTCTTTCCTCTTACGTATTTTACGAAAAGCAGATTTTGCAGTTTTTCGGTACGCAGCGTTTTACTCGAGGTAACGTCGAACAGACACGACTACTTAACGAGATCCCCGTTGATTAACCACCCACGTAAAAAACAAGGCATATCGACGGTACCGTAGTTCGAAAACACATCGATCGAGCCGTGCGTTGGTCTGTTCCGTTAAACAAATTTGATCGCGTAACTGCTTGCAATTGAATTCATTAAAAATGGAAATCCGCCGGAGCGAGACCGAACTTTCGATCGACACGGTGTAGAATTTTAATCGGGTTTGAGTAAACAACCGCGGTTTCGCAAAGTAGAAAGTAATTTAGACAGCAAACGGTGAATGCAAAATCGTTAACGTTCCGAAGCAAAATATCTATACTCTGTACAATTTGTCTTTCATAATATCCCGCGACCCAGCCCACTCCACCGTATAATTCACCGTTACCCCCCATCCACATTTAATAATGTACTCGACTCTCCGTTCGATTCCTGTCTGTCCTCCCATATCGAATAACGCGCTCCGCTCTTCGTTGGATCCCACTTCGACTCTGCCACGCTCGATAATGTACCCGGTCGGTACCCCAATATTTTCCGGAGCCAACCGTACACTCAAATATTTTCCGCAGCTAACGCTCGATCCATCTGCTTTCAATATTTGACCATGCGCGACCTTGCTCAAAATTGACCTCAAAAATACCTTGATAAAAATACGCGACGTTCCATTTAGAAAAATTGAAAGCCACCTTCGTTTCTAAAAATATGATGCGGATAAAAAGGAAATTATATTATTGACAAAAAAAAAAGTATAACTTTTTCGTTTCGTCTAATGTTTGATAGTTGTCGGAAAGAATTTGGAAGGTACGCACGTACATACAATTCGGTATGTTAAAAGAGATGCTCGCGTGTCTCGCGGGTATTTCGACAATGCCGTCGCTCGTTTAAACCACAGGAATATTTTCCATACCTAACAATCCACTCCACCATTTTCGCCAACTAATAACCTATGGAGGCCCTCGGCTAGATCCTCCTTTTTCCTTTCTATTCGTCGCGTCGCGCCACGTCGGGTCGCGTCGGGCTCTCCGTTAGCCCGTTCCCTAGCCAGCAGCACCCTAGCTAGCTTCGAGCTCTCATCCGGCACATACGCGCAACGATATCACCGGTATCGGGCTAATTACCGATCAAGTGGCGTTCCTGGTGATTCCACGTTGGTATGGAATCAGCGCGGGCTCGGTCCTTTTCACGTCGCGGAGGGTCAAGACGAGTCTCCGCTCCGGTTTCGTCCCGTCGCGCGTCGCTCTGCTTTCATTTCGACTCCGCTTTACGACGCTCCTTTAAATACAGTGTCTCCAAAAAGTATTTTCACGCTGCGCTCTGCTCGAACCTTTCCTACAAGAATATAACCCTCGTCCATTCCCTGTGCCAATTTAATTTCTTTACCGATTCCGAGCGTATAGTTCGCTCTGCGCATCGTTTCGTAAATTTTGAAAGTTTAGCTTAGTTTCTTCTATTCGAGGGTAGATTACTATTTCGAACACGATATAACTTTAAAAAATTCATTCGCTTCTTCGTTAAAGTTTTTAAAAGAATGTTTGAAATTTTGTCCTGAAACATTTATTTAATCGTGTCGTTTCAACGAGAAATCGTGTTATACCAGCGACTTTGAGTGCTCGGTCGAATATCGGCCATCTTTCAGGAATTTACAACTTGCGCCAATACTTTTTGTCGTCGCTGTACGATTCCTCGGCAGGTTCGCGGCACGGCCAATTAAAACCGAGACGCGGGGGTGGCAAGGACTATCTGTTCTACGGGGGTGCTGGAAAACAAGCTGCTTCTTTCGGCCGGGGATGAAATTAAATTTCCTTCGTTTCGACGTTCGGTGTAACCGAGGGGCTGCGGAAGTCGGTGGTGAAACGGGGGTGGAAAGAGAGCAAGCAGGGATGGTTAAGACGGGTCGCGACTTAAATAATTCAGTCGCTGGCCTCGAACAACCTTCTCCGCCTTCGGAGAGCTCCAGCTGCCTTTTCGCATTCCCCGATTTCTTTTTCTTCTCCTCCCCGGCGCGCGCACGGTGCGGCGACGAGGAAGCGAGAGGAGGTGGAATTCGGATAAGAAATCCCCGGTTCGCGACCAGGAGGCGACCAGGAGGCGACCAGGAGGCGAACTGGAGGGGTCGAAAGCGCGATATTTTCACGGGCGCACGTGCTATCGATGGAGAGAGAGAGAGAGAGAGAGAGAGAGAGAGAGAGAGAGAGAGAGAGAGAGAAAGAGAGAGAGAGAGAAAGAGAGAGAGAGAGAGACCGGAACGGAAATATCAAATTCGATTTTCGCCATCGAAGTTCCCTCCTGACCGGGGTGGCGGCTACCCCCGTGACGCCCTTTTCCCGCTCCGATTTGAATCCCCCCGATGCTGCCACTGCCACTGCCGATGCTCCGACTATGCCGGCGCCGCTCTCCTCTTTGTGCGCGATCATTAATGCGATCTGCGGGCACCAGCGAACGTGATGGAAATTTCAATCTGTCGGAGGAGAACGGGCGCTGATGGGCTCTGGGACAAGGGGGTGTTGATAAAACGAAGAACGTCATTTTCCTATGAATACGAATAATACGCTCCTCGAACGGTACAACGGCTCAAGGGTAAACTGCCGTTGCTTCGCGAGATTCCAGGGGAATACTTGCCTCCCTTTCCTTTTTTTCTGCTTTAATGGAACTCGAGGGTTGTTTGGTCTGGTAGACTCTGCGGACTGATTTTCAGTGGTTGATCAAAGATCTGGGTCGCCGATTAGTACTACCGTAATATATCGGTATACATGTGAAATCTTCAACCCTTTTTAGATAGGCTCCACGGTTGATGTTTTAAACAAAGCCTATTAAAACTGTTAAAACTTTTTCG
Organism: Lasioglossum figueresi; assembly: GCA_028455805.1. Classification (NCBI taxonomy): domain Eukaryota; kingdom Metazoa; phylum Arthropoda; class Insecta; order Hymenoptera; family Halictidae; genus Lasioglossum; species Lasioglossum figueresi. The sequence goes on along the minus strand of CM052192.1, from coordinate 428,525 downwards.
ATCTCCAAGTATTACTTTGAAGAAAAAAATTAATGGAACGCGAAGTTCCGGATAGCAATTCTTGCTATCCGGAAAGTTTACAATCGATTAAAATGATGAACTGTTAACAAAGTCGATGATGCGATAAACATTAATGTCCACTCGTTGAGCACCGTTCCGACTCGTTCCATTATCGTAATTTCCGTCTACCTCTTCTATTTATTATTTTTTCGTTTTACACGCTACATACTCCGGATAACGAGAGAGCGGAACAACAGAATTTCTCCGGTCGCTGCGAATTATGAAATTTATGCGAAACTAATTTTTCGGTAACGAGTTACGCGTACGCTTGTAGCTTCCTTCGTGTAATTTACTTACTCGTGGGCTGTACCACAGAGTTTTGAAAAGATGGTTCGCATCGTCGAAGGGGGAAGGTAAATTTTTAATTAAAATCTGGCCTTACCTGTAACAGAAAATAAATGGTCGTTAGAATACGTTGTCGGAGATCGTTGAAAGCGAGATTTCCATTAAATTACGCACGGAGCAACATTTTCCCTTGGTTCGCAGTGTACGGAGTAACAGCGGTGTCTATTATTTAATTAACCGAATTCAGAGCGTGCACCGCGTCTCTAATTCGCTATCGCAGGAGAACGGGGGTGATATTATAGTTCGCGAGCGAGTATTTCACGTTAAAAGCGGGCTGAACGGCGACGTTCAGGCATCCGGCCCGTCTTGTTTGAATTAATATGGAATGCTTGACCCGTTTCACAGCGTAAACGACACAATAGACCTCGTTGCACCGGAGAGGCGGCATTGTACGGTCGATAAGCTGCGACATTAGCAGCACCGACTCAATGGGGGCCAGCGGGGTGCATTGCGATTGCATTCCCTTTTGCGATACGCATGCACCGCAGCGACGCGCGACGCGCCAGAGGGCGAGGTGACGCCTTGTTGCGAAATGAAAATCGCATCCAGGCGAAATTTCCTCGTCGTCGGCTGTAATTGCGATCCGCGGACCGTCGATGATAACTCATCCCGGCACGGCTCGGCGCGGCTCGGCGCGGCGCGCGGCGACGAGATAACGAGACGCGAAAACGCGCGGTACGTGATCCCTGAGCATCGCGAAATTGAGAGTAACGACCGGAAGTTTCGACTTTTCTGGGTCTCCGGCATAAATCTCCATTCTTATTCCATTCCGCGTCGTAACCCAAATATTCAACGCGGCACCCAGTTTCCTTTGTTAATTAAATATTGAGAAAAAGCACCATCCAGCCAGGAATTTTATCCAGCAGATTAAATGTAATTTACATAACTGTTTTTACAGATTTTTAATCCCTAAGAAGAGAATCTGCGGAAGCAGAACGCGACTGCTGATTCTGACGTTAACCCATTAACCGAGCGATTCGTTGAATCCGAGGACTTCTTAATCTTTAACGATCTCTCCTCTTGCACGTGTAAATTTAGCTTAACGTTTACATATCGGTATCAAAAGAATTCAATCGTATTTCCATTACGGGACAAATGAAATTTAAAATAACAAAACCTAATTTATAATGATACGAATACCGTGGCGCAATAAATTGGAAGAGTTATAAATTGAACGCGAGACGATGCGATGCACTGCCGCTTTAACGATCGGTATCGTAACAAAGTAAAAATGTTTGAAATTAGCGGAGGCACGAGGAGGCATTGTTTCCCAGAAAGGGGCTAATTAGGTAGCAACGCTAATTTCTTATGCGAGGCGCAGGACGCAAAGGTACACAGCGTTCAAAAGAAACTCAAAATGGCCATCGTCGCTCCGTTCACAAAGAAGTAATCAGCCCGACCCCTTTTCCATTGCACAACCTCGATTCCCGAGGTTTCTCCGGCCACTGTAATTCCGGAAGTAATCACCGCGTTAACAGTCGGTGGACCACCCTGCTCGGAGACCCGGACAAAAGTCGATACTCTCTGTTTCTCGGAACGTATCAGGTTCGAGCGATAATCACTCGTAACGAGCAGCCGACGGTATTCGACGAGCCGTAACGGAACTGCCTTTCGAGGAAGGTTCGATTCTCCAGAGGTGACAAGATCTTGTTAAAAAGAGGGCCAACGGTGTTATCGATTTTTCTTGAGAGAGCGTTTAAACTATTTTACCGACGCTTCGTTAACCGTTACGCACGACGTACGGGAATCGTTTGAATTGGACGGTACGCTTTAATTGCTTCGTCTAAAGATTTTTTTAAACTTTTTCATTTTCGTTTCAAGAAAAATTGTTCTCTCGACGCGACTAAAATGTTGTACAGGTAATACGGATGAATACTTTCCACGAGAAGCCTCGAAACTTTCAATGTTTACGAACCGACGCGCGACGCGACGTACCCAACAAAGATCTTCGGTCGCCGTGGACAGAAAATCAGAGTGTCCACGAAGGGGGGTATGTACCAGCACGAAAACAAGTGTGTAAATCCAGTGGAACGATCTCTCCAAAGCCAATCCCCGATTCCGAGCGGCGCGGCGCCCGCGCCCGTGTCCTCCATTGAATTACTGCTGCTCCATCGACCCAATTTGGGACGATTTGAATAACATCTTTCGCACGTAACGATATTACCGGTCCGACGACAATAACGAATGCGCACTCGAAAGGAAATTAACGTTCGCCGTCAAATTGAATTGTCCGCGGGTCTCTTCGATCGAACCGAGCGAGAATTAACCGGGAAACCGAAACGATCCAGCACCGCGTCGATGAAACGGCCGCAACCCCTCCGTCTGTCCGCGAGCGACACAAATGAAATTCGCGCAAAGAAAATTAGTCTAAACGAATGGACCGCGTGACAGAAACGCGACGTCAAAAGCGCGTTGCAATTACCCCGATGACGGTGGGTCCGCCGTTGCGGGAGACAGTTGCAACCCCCGTGAAACACGCGCAGGCTTATTCGCCCCCTCTGCACGAGTGGCACGGTTCCATTAACGGCGCGAAAATAGGGTAAGAAGGCGTATAGGAAGCGACGCGAATCGAATGCCACGGCAAACTCGATTTCTACCGGTAATCCGGGGCTTCCGGTTTCGAAGGGCGGGTTCGCAACGAGCAACCCCTGCGGCCGGACTTACGCTCCGTCGCCGTGGTCCAGAATTAAAGCGTCCCGCGGCGCGCGAATAATTTTCCCGCTCTCTCCTCTCTCTCTCTCTCTCTCTCTCATTCTCCCTGCCCACCGGAAGAAGATTAATAATTCGTCGAGTGGACCCGGCGATCCTTCAAAGGGTCGCGCCACCTTCGCGACGATAAATCTGCCGGATTTCGTGCCGCTGTATGTACCGTACAAATGAAATTTTTCTGACGAATGGCCCGTTTTTATCGAAAATCCCACCCCCGAGATTTTACGATTTGATTACATCTCGTGGATCTTGGAATTTTGAAATTCGAAGCTGAAGGGACATTAACCTGACCTTTCCTTCCGCGTACCCGACAAATGAAATTTTTCTGACGAATGGTACGTTTTAATCGACGTTGCCACCACCGAGTTTCCACGATTTCATTACATTTCACGAATTCCGAAATTTCGAAATTTATACAAATACCGTCGCATCGCCGTTCGAGTGGCGTTCCTCCAGACACGCATCGCATCGTCAGTTCCCGTTACAACCGAAAGCCGCAAAGTGTCCGAAAAATTCTTTTGTCATCGTGAGAAACAATTCGCTCGGGACATCGTGATTTCCTAATGGCACGAATATTCCCATCGATCAGCCGGAAACAAATAAATCACGGGGCTAAATCCAACGATCTTGAACGGTCATGCGAAAACATCGCTCGGACCGGCCGGGCCGGTCTATTATATTATGACTGATCGGGGATCAGATTTTTTTCGATTAAATCAAGCTTGACGGGAAAAGGAGGCGGGTGTGACGGTGGCCCGACGTTTCTGGCAGACTCGGTGCTTTATAATTGACACTCGCGAGGGACGTGGAGAGATAGGAGATAGAGAGGGGGGAGGCACGAGGCTGGTGCATCGCGCACGAGATCCTCGGCCTGTTGCGGGAGCAGCCGTGTCAAAGGGGGTCGGTCCTTCTCTTCGGCGAGGGATGGGTGCAAGGGGGTAGGGGCGCAATTGAGATTGACAGTTAATTTCGTCGTAGCCAGGGCGGTCCGAAATTTCGAAGCGTTGGGATTGACCTTCCGCTCGAATGGAAACCCGACCGAAGCAATGCGAAAGACCGGAGACACGGTCCAGAGAGAGGGATGGGCCGAGGCGTCGCGTCGCGTCGCGACGTCGGTTCTCTCTGAACGCAGCCTCGCGAGAATGCACGGTATTTCCCATTAGACGCGCAAAACTCCGACCTAGCCGTGCAATCGGCTCCTCTCCGCTTGCCGGACCACCCCCAAACCAGACACCCTTCTGGACTCCGACGGAGATTAAAGCTATGGCGGTTTCGCCGCGCACCGATCTTCGTCCTCTTCCGATCGTCGATTCCTCTGTGCGCTCTCGCTGACAACATTTGGGACTATCGAGCTCTCGCGAGCTATCGAGGATTTATCGAGGACTATTGGGAATTATCGAGGTAATTAGAATATCTTCGAGCGAGCTTCCCTGTGGTTTGGTTCGTAGCTACGGGATCGGAACCGTTTTATCGGGCCTTGATAAGAGTAGACACGATTTTCATGTTTTTAGGTAAGAATTTAAAGCGTAAAGAATAAAGTCGGTACAAGCGTTATTTCGTATGTAATTCGGGTGGCACCGCTTGGCCAAGAATGCTGCACCGTCGTTCGAATTCTATGAAAGTTTTAGAACTTTTAAAAACTACCGGCCACAGCTCGATGGCGGAGTTTGAATTTTTTTGCGTCGAAGTCGAGCAAAAAATGGACGTCTAGCCGCTTAGCCAGCCTGATGGAATACCGACGTCGGCAGACGTTCGCCCCGAGGGCTTTTAATTTTTATTTAAACGTAACGATCGATCGAAATACGAAAACCGCGGACTCCCGTGCTATCCGGCTTTATTTATCTTGAATTTATCGAGGACAATCGCTAAACGAAATAAAAAAAATTGTTTTAATCAATTTTTTCTATACATGTATTCCTGAAAGCTGTTGAATTCTAAATGAACTTTGGTTTACGGTAAAACGTATTTAACGAGCCAATTTGTTCTACGGATCGCACAGGGAACTAGACTCAATTTGTTCGAACGCGTCACGATAAAAATAAATTTCTGAAATTGGTGAAAAGTTGATGTCGCGCACGCGCGACCGTCGTCGCAGTTAACGCGTACAGAGCGGTACGCGTGCCAGTGGTATACACGTATACTCGTATTTCCTTTTTCTGGTCTATAAAATTTCCGATATCGACGAATCTTTTTCTAAATCAAAATAGCCCCGACCGGAAAGGCTTCGCGCTCCCCTATCTCCCGCATTAAAATGCACCGGCTGTCCCGGATAGTCGCTAAAAGGTGCGCGTATCTCGCTTCCGCGTTTTATTTAACCCGAACAGAATAAAAGCCGCTATCTGCAGCAGTTTAAGAGAACGAAGCTGCAAAACTTTATTCGCCGTCGACCGAGCCGTGGATGATCGCGCATTTACGGCCGCCAGAAATGCGCCGGAGAAACGGTAAACCGCGAAGTTCGATTAAATTTATCGCGGACTTGGGACGTCGTTTATCGGGCGAATAAAATTCTGAAAATATATCCGGCCGCGGCCGCGCGAAAATAGAAATTCGCGCGACCATCGACAGCGCGTATCTTATTGTCGGTCGGGGATATAACGTTTCTCCGGTTCCCCAATTTGTTCGAATCCCATTTTCATTTTCGGACGTTTTCGACGATGGACGAGAGATAGATTCGAATCGGCTTACACCCACGTAACGCGATTACCTGGCGCGCTCGTTGCCGACCAAGAAAGAAGCGACGTAGCGTCGTTAGGGGACCTGCAGGGCCATTATTTATCGCGTTCGGACCCATTCCCAGCTGGAAGTCCTCCGATGTCTAAGGACCGAGAGGTTTGTCTCAATTATCGCTCGGTGCAACGATCCCGGAGTGACGCGACGCGGCGCACTGGCACGCCCACGCAAGCTCATCCCCGCGAGATGCACTTATCCGCTTCCTCGTGGCCCGGGAGAGAACCGATGCAAATGGCACCATTGTCATTAACTCGATACATCCTTTAAACCCACCGTCCCTACATCCCGCGCCCCGCGACCCGCGCCACGCCACGCTCCTTCATCTTCTTCGTTGTTCGTTCAGCTTTGATTGCTCTTTCGACGACGTCCGTCTCGCGGGTCGTTCGACGCTCGCGATTGCGAACCAGACTTCCACCGAGCCTCCGCAACGTTTTCACGAAACCGAAACCTCCCGCTAGCTGCAGAAAGCAGATCTTTTAAAAAGTGCAGTCTCGAAACAGAACACGATCAACCTGATGCCAGGCACATTTCGCTTTTGCGAACAACTTTTGCTTTGCAACAAACTGTAGGAAAGTGTTTGTACAAGGCAGTGACGTTGAATTTGCGTTGCGATGGATTTGTCTAGATCGTCGGATTTCTGTCGGGATACAAACCCGTACGGATAAGCCGTGAGTCATCTGGAAAGAGATTCGTTCCGATAACTTGAAAGGGATTGAAAGGCTTACGGGACAGTTGCTGCCGAGGGAGAATGGATTTGGGAGGATCAGAAAGTTCGAGAAAGAGTTCTTAATATGCTAAAGATTTGTTAGAGAGATCGTGAAAGTTAATAATCCTTGTTTCCCAGAATCTCCGTGTGTTCCTTAGCAACTTGTAAACCGTTCGGTTCGGTTTAGAATAAACTTCGCGTAGACTTCGCGAGGCTTTGGAGGAATTGTAGGTCACCGTAAAACGGAATCGCTTGGACAACGTGGCTCAGCCGTGTTATCATAAATTTCAAGTTCGGCGCTTTTTTTTTAGTAGACCATGACACAAATGCGTTAACAAATTAATTATCAAGTCGCGCCTCGGGAGGATATCGCGAATCGCGCCGAATTATCGCGAAAGAACGGATCGCCCTCGAGCCGTGCCAAATTCATCGCTTCCGCTGGCAAATTGCTCTTATCAACGGCCACTTCCCATCTTGACGAACGCCGAACGCCGAACGCCGCGTCGCTGCTATCTGCCATAGGGGTGGGCATAGCCGGTCGGTCATATGCTAAAGCCGAATTTATCGTGGAATCGTAGCGGAAAGCGGAACTGATTTATCCGGTACGATCGTCCGGAATAGGCTGTTGACGTCGATCCGCATTAGACTTAGGGAGGGTCGAATTACCGGGGCGTGTCGGGAGGGTCAAACGCGCGAAATATGAAAAATCGAGCAGTCCGCGTTTCTCCGTGAGCAGGGCGGCTGAAATAAAGGGGGAGAGCGAGAGAGAGCGAGAAAGAGAAATTCGTAGAGCGCGATGTAGTTTCGCCGAGGGTACGATCGAGCGAGCAAATCTTGATGAATTGACCGATCTGCGCGAGCTTCAGGAAAAATAGACACGTCACTCCCTATAAAGCGGATATGCCCCGGACACACTCCAGAAAATAGCGAGAGAGAAGAGAGAAGAGAGAAGGGAAGAGAGGCCACCGCCCTTTTACGACCTAGACAAAAGTGGATGATGGTGCAGCGCTAGCGAGATCCCATTGGCGCGCGACACGGCGGATACCGATCTTCGAACGGCATGGAAATCGTGACGAATCATAGAAGCTTCCGATTGGGGTGGAAGAGGCCGTTCGTCCTCGTCGGCCGTGCTCGATAGCCTGATAAGTGCGCGAAATTGCTAGACGGAGGGGCGGGGGTGCGGCGGCAGGCGCGACCCCTCGTGAATTACCGATCGTCGCGGATTAATGGAAGCCATGACTCGTCATAAATTCCCGGCTGCCCTCATATTTCGGGAATAACGCCGCGAGGAAGAGTTCCGCGGGAACTTTCCTCCGCATTGGCAGCCGGACAAATCGCTCGCGCGGGAATCGACGCGACGCGTTCGTTCCTTCCGGTGCGAGCGGTGCATCGATTGCAGCCTGGGGTCGTTCCGCGTAAAAGGAACGCGTTCAACACCGGGTTCTCGATGGTTTATTTATAATTATCTAACACAAAGTACAAGACATAAATTGAAAATGGGTACAGAATAATTGTTTGAATAATTTTATTTTTATGATATTCTAGTTATTTACGATCGCAGAAACGAAATAACAATTTAATCCGTTCCAGTTGTAACGCTGCGGGCTAGATAGAAATATTTACGGAAATGTTTCTCAATGATATTCAGGTTGCCCGTTTGTTTGAAGATCGATTACGAACGCAGAAGCGAAATAATATATTATTTCCTTCCGTTTATAATGTTCCGGGCAGCGTTGCGAGGAAGCTATATCAACGTCATCATCGTTTTTCCGTCTCTTGCCATTACAGGATACCGTCGAAGATACTTTTTCAATTTCTTCCGCTGCTTCGACTTCTCCATCTTCGATTTATCTTCCAATTGTTTTGTCCGTTTTATCTCGTGTACGATATTTTTCCGCCTTTCTATTTCAGTCCTTTCATCTTCGTTCCACCTTCCGTTCGCTTCCTTCGTCGCGCTTATATTTCTCGTCTCAGATTTTTAGCAGCGATAAAAACTTATAAACCACTGCGCGCGGTATGCCGCTACAAAAGTCTAAAAATTGAAATTTATTCGGAACGTACGCGAGACTCGATCGCAGACTCCGGAGTGATCCGAATCCATAACTTCGGAACTTATCTCGCTAATAATACGGAACAGCTGAAGCAGACGTGCCTGGCAATCTTTCGCGAATAAGCTTCCTCCGTGCACTTATTCCGGAAGATAGTGGATCGGTCGGTGCCGTGGCCAATAAGTCCACGTACGGAGCACGAGACAGCAGTCGGTATGTTAAGGGAATGTCCGTGGAATAGAATTCCTCGAAGCAACGTTCCATTCTGCCGTCCGGGTCTGCACACGGGATATTTCTCTGTCGGCGGGAAACGCATCGATTCACTGCCGCTTACAGTCGATTTCCGGCTCGGTATTATCTCGAGAGTCTGTCGACGAGTCCCCGAGACCCCGAGTCGCCCTCCCCCTCCCCCTCACCCTTCTCCGCCACTATCCTCCTCGCAATATTATCGGCAAAACTGTTCCCCCGTTTCGATAAAGGGGGGGGGGGGGGGGGGCGACTCGAATAGCGCAATTACTTCGCCCGGGCTCCGACATCTTAACCGAGGGTCGTCCACTCTGCTCGGACATTAAATCCGTACCGGAGGAATTAGGGGGCGGGGGTGGAATTAACACGCGAAAATCTGTTTGCTCGGCGAAGAAATAGACTCTGGAATTTTCCACGGGCCCTCCGTGAAGCCCCGGAACTTTGTTGAAACGAGAATAGACCCGTCGCACCCCGGTGTCGTCGTTAGGTGCTTCTTAATGGGGTAGAAATATGCTTGTGCTCCGCGATGACGCGTAAGGGGTGAACCGCAGGGGGTTGCTCGTCGAGTCGCAATGAAGTCGACTCGAGAATTCTTGCAGATTTTAGACAGTTGTCGTAACAGAGGACGCGATGTAATCCTTTGGCTCCCTCGTGGCTCCCAGAAATGGGAGACGGAATATTTCTAGATACGTAAAAGTTAATTTTCACGTTATTGTATTTATGTTATTTTATTGATATATCGTTAAATAAAGTACTTTCGCTTTGCGGAATTTCCGAGGTCGCTCGAAATCGGAAGCTCGTTTCCCGGTGAAATTTTATCGGCTCGCAGTCCGATAAAAGCCGAGGATGCGGCGCATACGAAGCAACGTATCGAAGCGCGTTATCAGCGATTTCCTGTATCGCATTCTGCAACAAAATCGTCGGGGCCCTCTTGTACCCTCCGAGCACGCGAGTCATCCCGAATTAAACTCTCGCGTACACGAAATTTAACAAACAAAATCCTCGTCCCCCCAAAACTCCACTTCCGGCTCGCGTTTCGCGTTTCGCAAATAAATACATCGACTGCGCTTTCTCGTGCATCGTTGAATATCATTAAATGCTATTCGACGCAGTCCGCGAGCTCCGATTCGTTTACGTTTACGTTTACGTTTACGTTTACGTTTACGTTTACGTTTACGTTTACGTTATCGAGCGAACCGTAACGGTATCCACGGCTCGAATCATCCGCGGAGCTTACATAGTTTTTCGTTCTTTAGAGAGACATCGAGCAGGATTACGAGAAGGATCGTAATTTGTCAGACGATACCCGGTCGATGCTCTTGGAATATATGAAAATCAAATCTTGTAATCGAATCGAAGCCGTTATCCTGTTTCATTCCGCGATAAACAGAGACCCAAAAAATAAAATTTCACTCCAGTTTGTTGGAATTGATTTCGGAAAATCGTACATTTTATCGGAACGTCCGCAGTTGGTTTCCTAAAATGCTTCTGTGTTTTTTCATTCTGTAAAAGCGAGTAGGTAGGTCACAAATGTAAAAATGGAGATACTGGAAAAATTGGAGTTGATACGATTTTTTTCGTGAAAACTCAACTTTTATGTACTTTTCTCTAACAACTTTCAGGAAACATTGGAATTAATAGGATTTCGTAATAATTTACAGTCGGCTGTTTCAAACTACGATAAATGTAGTAACTTTCTTTAGTAATTTCCCTGTGATTGCAGCGACAGCAGAAATAATTTAGATGGTCAAGAAAAATTCAAAAATAAATTCAGAGTCTGCTCGAATTGAAAAGTTTAAATGTAACAGAACACGTTAAATGTGGTCAGATTCTAAAACATATTTGAATTCGAACGTGTTCTATATAAATTATTTTCTTTATTATTACTGGTTTATAATTCTCGACTATTTCTGGAGTTCGATCGAAACACGCGTAAGCGTCTCTTAATTTAGCGGAACGCGAAGAATCGAACTCGTTCGACGGTTTTTAAAGTCCGCGGCTTTCGGTCCGCTTCTCGGCATCGTCGAGTAATTTCTGGCGACGCGATTTAACGAAGGGCGTTAATCGATTCGATTGTTGCCGCCGTTAACGTGTCCGGAGCCGTTAATTGCGAGCTAATGGGTCGCTGTTAACAAGTTTTAACAACGCGCCGCGGTCCGTCACCCAGAACCAGTGTTCTCGATCGACAAATCAGAAAACGATTCCGTAACGACGAGAGAGGCCCGCGGAATGGATTTCGCTGGCGAATCGAAAAGCTCTGGAATCCCCCATCGTGTTCCCATCGGTGTAAACAGTGTATACAGACCGTTCGGGGAAAAAACGGCAACAAAGGTTTCACGCTCCATTTTATTAAGCGAAATCGCGAGCAGTTTCAAAGCGACTCGCGAGCGTGCGAGCGCACAGCTCGATCGGCGCAACTCGCTCCGAATAATAACAAAAGCCGAGTTAACCAGCTCGACGCGCGAAAAAATTCTTTTTCTGCCGTTGATCGTGGTTGCAGGAAACAACGAAGCTTCCACGGCCGAAATAGAGCCCCGTTGTTCTCTTTCGCTTTCCGCCGCGCCGGGCGTCTCCTCGATTTTTCGCCGTTTGAGCAACGAGAGACGAGTTTGCCAATAATTTTCGATCGGCCATCGAACCGGCGCGGCGCGCCCTCTCTATCTCGTTAAAAGTTTATCAACGATTTTCCCTGTGTCGCCTCGAATTTCGCGCCAGCGATACGCGCGAAAAAATACCGGATATTTCGGGAATCGTCGCGTCGCGCACCGCCGACCGAAAGGCGCTGATCCCGCGCTGAAAAAATAAGTCGAAAATGCGCAGTTCAATTTACCGTTTTCGAGAAAATAGAGCTCGGAATATTCTTTGACCGTGTCCGGTTACATTTTGAATGTGGGCGGTACGAACGACGACGCGTTAATTAAGGCAAAATTAATTAGAAAATTATTCGTCTTTCGACACGGGTCTCGGTTCTGTAGGATTTAATCAGAAGTGTACGCGTACTCGACAAGATTTCAATCCTCGTCCTAGTTGCATTCTTGCGAGCATTTTGAGGGTAGTCTTTACTAAAAGCAATGTCGCAAAAACTCAATTTTCCCGTTTTCTACCTTTCGGAGCAACACGCTTACAGACCCATCGCCGTTGCATTACTCGCCATTACCACCGACAAAAACATTTCCCGTCCAACGCACGAATAATCATTCCGACAGACGCCCTATCCACCCATCCGATCGAATTCCTTTCACGGGAGCTGACAGAATAACCTCGTATTCGGTTGGTACGCAGCCAGATGCGCTCAACATTTTTGCAAACGTGCAAAAAAAGCAGGCTCGAACGTCGATGTGAAAATTTAGTCTCGCGTTGCACGCTTACTTTTCCGTAAAAAAAACCAGCTCATGACCACGATACACAGCGTGGCGTCGCGTTTCGGGAGATGAAAACGTAGAGAGAGTTTGGGGGGGGGGGGGAGACTAGTGACACGGGAATGGTAAGGGGGTGAAGGGTGATCGGGGAGGTCTCGAGAAAATTCATATCGCGTCGGACTGCTGCGGGACAATTCGCCGAACCGACATTTGATCGGCGGAGCAAACAGAAACGCAACGCGATCGATGATCCCACCCCCTCCACCACCCCTACAGATTAACCGATAGCGGATCCGCTATAGGGCGCTGACCATGCTGGACTGATTCTTCGTCAAACAATGACGTCATCGGCCGATACTTCGGCTAACGACCGTCTTCGGACGGATCCAGCTAATTGGCTGACGTTGGCGACGCGACGAGTAGATTTCTCTCCGGGATTTTTCTCTGCCCATGGTGCGGGAAGATGGCGATCGGGGTCGGCTAGGATTAACAGACCTCGTGGTTTCATTTGCAGAGCGATTACTGCCTGCAATAGAGTTGCACGCAGTGATTCACCGATCCCCGGCCGCACCGTATATTTTGCTTAGTTGCCGCGGGAACCTATCTCTCTCTCTCTCTCTCTCTCTCTCTCTCTCTCTCTCTC
>CM052192.1:248424-415579 GCA_028455805.1 Lasioglossum figueresi | reverse complement strand
TCATGAAAACTCGCGTAGTTCGGATTTTTATGCAAAATAATAATTGCTTGTCCTCTTTGATCGTTTCAGCGAGTTCTTATCTACCGATTCTTGTGATAAATGTTCATTCGTCAACGTGATTTTAAGGTATACGTATAGGGTGCAGCCGAATAAGACATAGTAGCGCGCACAAGGTGGAACGCGAGGAGCACACATTCGGAGGTGTAAGGACGCGTGGCAAGCGCGAAAATACCGCTGGTCGGAACGAATTCGACTCGACGAGAGCCGAACGCGTAACAAAACGCCACGTAACTCTCGTGCCACGGTTGGTTCCGCGACCGAAACAATGCCGCGGCCAACGGAGGTGAAACGCACCGGTTCGGTTCCGCGATACGATCGCGAAATCCCCCTCTTCTTTCGCAGAAACGACGTCACACCGGTCCCACCGGCATCGAACGCCCGGTTGAATTTCAAATCGACGGGAGATACGGTTTCTGAAAGCCGCGGCCGCTTCTGCAGCCTCCTCCGAGTTCACTTCCATCGGGTATCGCTTCGTTAAGATAGCGTTACGCGAATATCGAGTGTCTCGCGCTATGCTGCTTCCTCTCCATCCATGTATTCGCAAACCAGGCTCTACCATTCTGCGAGCATAACGTCGAGTTCTGCGTGCTTTAGAAACCAAACAACTGCCTCCGGGACCTGGTCAATCGTTTCGTTTAGATTTCGTCACCGATCATTTTCTGGCGCTTCGCTTTTAATTCTGTGATCGACGTGCCGATCGGTTTGGCGTCTCCGTGGCTCGTTTATCGAAAGCTCAACCGAAGATTCCGATTAAAGTTTATAACATGTTAACACCGCTTGTACTTTTGTTGGATCAAGGACTGAGAGGACTAAGAGAGATTTTCTATGTTGGATATTCGTGCAAGTCCGTTACAGGATCCAAGAGCAGCCACGAAACTTCTCGGGACCAGATGCCAGCGACAGGGTTGCTCGCGCTATTTCATCCGAAGAGAAAACCTAAGCGTTTTTAGACAACGCGTTCTTCGTGGCTAGGAGACATTAGCCCGCGGCCGCACGGTGAATTCAATTTTGACGGAAATTGGATTTTACCGGACACTTTTTCATCCTGTGAGTGGAAGGCTGCGGAAAGATAGGTACGTCGGAGGCAGTGAAAATTTGATCGTTAACGTACTTTAGTTCGGGATCGGTAGACTATGCATTTATAGCCTCTACGAAATTCATGAAGTAATAAACTTTGGTTATCGAACTAGGTTTTTTCAAAAACGAGAAAGGAAATCGTGTCGCGAGGAGAGAAAAATGTCGTTCTCTCTCTTCGAATCATTTTTATACGACTAACGACAGTTGGTCGAAAAGAAAGAAATTGCGACGATAACGGTTAAGACCGAAAGATGCTTTTTCCGTTTTTCCGTTTTTCCGTTTTTCCGTGGAACAAAGAAACTCGACGCGTTTGTTTCACCCCAGAATCCGGAGATATCGCGTTACCCGATTCGAGGAGGCATTAACACGCTCGGCCGAAGCGAGTCCCGCAGCTTCCGCGGAATTAAACTCCGTAAGTCGCGCGAACCGAACAAAAGTTTGCGCGACGTTTGCGAAAAGAAGTCGCAGAGGCGCGCGCGGTTCTTATCGCGGAGTCGGCGAAGTTGCGCTAGACGAGCAAAAGAAAAGGAAAAGAAAAAAAAGGGGAGAGGAACGAGTGTCTTTATCCGCTCCGGTCGACGAGTGCGCCGGTAAACAGGGTACTTAGAGGTAAAGTGACTCCTGAAGGACCTGCAACCGGAAAACTGTCGCCTTCCCGAATCCCATAGAACGATTCCATCTCGAACTCGATTCAATTATCGAGCCAGCGATGACGCATCGATTATAAACGATGGGCGAACAAGCGTGACTCCGGCTTTGTCCCCCCTCGGCTCCTTTTCTCTGCTCATTGGCATCGTCTTTGTCTCGGACCGTTCTCTCTCTCTCTCTCTCTCTCTCTCTCTCTCTCTCTCTCTCTCTCTCTCCCTCTCTCTGCGCCTTTACATTTCTGGTTTCCCTTCCATCGACTCCGGGCTCCATTATTTCCGTTACTCGATGTTAACTGTTAACGCGGAGTCTTGTTACAAGTTCCTCCGCTTTTCCGACTCCCGGCTCTCCGGTTCTTTTGTTATATCTGATATTTGATACACCTCGACCCTGTTTTTGTTCCACGCGACTTTTCTCGCGTTTCAATGGACTTAATTGACTCGACTTAGAGCACAATCGAGGAACGTCACCCGGTGGGACGTTCGTCAAGGAATTATACAGAGGCGAGGATTTTATGATTCATTCCGGTTGCGAGGAGAGCTCGTGGCTTCTCGCCGTTTGTCGACGGATAGAATTATTAACCCTTTTCTCTACGAATTCTTCTGGACTCGTACCGATCGAAGCGTCTATGTTCTCAACAATTTCACACGAAAAACAGATAATTTTATTTGTCAACAGCAAAATGATTTTATTTCCGAAATGTCCGAGAACAATTAATTTTTATTTGAACATTTAGCGAGGGAATGTATGGAACGCCATGTTCGAATTGTTTCTCGCAAAAATAAAATTCTGGGTCAAAAATTTTGTAGACGGGGTTTATTCGGTGGACCTCAAAGTGTACGAAAATATTTTTCTGCCTTAAAAAATGGTAACGCTACAGACGTGTCGCCCGACTTCCTTTACGGGCTCTCTACGGTGTTGTACGGAACGTTCACATTTTTTGCCCTAGTCCCTAGGCATTCGTTGTCCCTAGAGGCCAGTATCGCGCGCAGAGTTACACACGGATTCTACGTGAGAAATAAAGCTTTTTATATGCCAGTTCATTTTCGAGAAAAATAGAAAAATTCGTAAAACACGCATGGGTGGAGGTGGAACAGACATTGCGTCCCATCGACTGTTATCATTTTATTCTCGAGAACGGCGGCAAGACTTTTTTTTAAATAAAGCTTCACAATTTCCAAGAGCAAAATTCTGAAAAACCGTTTTGCCGGTCCTGCTGACCAAGCGTAACCCCTTCAGCCTTAAGCCGTTCGTTCCGCCGGTGATCCATACCGATCGGTGCGATCGCGGCGACAATAACAGTCGGTCAATCATCGTTACGGGCGCATCCTGCCACGGCCGAAACTGCGGATTCTCTCGGCTCGGTCGTCGCACAAAGGGAGGCCGAACACGCGTGTCCTGCGTTCGAGCTGATTGCGTCCTCGCTGACCATTACGCCGGATCTGCCAATCTTCGAAGCAATATAAAGCCACGGCTTTATTTATGTACAGCGGGGGCCGCAGAGACGCCGCGCCGCGCCGCGCCACGCCGTCGAATCGGTCCTCGCTCCAAAACCACGCCCTTACATAAACAGTATAATTGCGGGGGCGTTCGGTCGAACATATCGCTGCTGCCCCTCTTCCGCTTCGTTTTCACCCCCTCCACGGCTTGCTTTTATCACCGTCGCGACAAAACGACCCGCTCCTCTCTCTCGTCTCCGCGGGCAAGAACAACGAACGGGAACGAAAACCAACCCCATACGTCGCCGCATCGACGCCAACCTGCTTCTTCTTCTGCGCCGCGCCCTCAGCAAGATTCGTACGCGTCGCGTCGCTCTTTAACCCCCGCTGATTTTTTATTCTTGACCCTCGTACGTCCTGGGGGTGAAAATTCCTCCTTATCTGTGTTGTCAGATTTTTTTCTATTATTTACCGATTATGGAAAAAATACAGTAAATCTCTATACACCCTATATATTCTAACATTCGCACATAATTAGCTTGAAATCTTTAGTAATGAAAGATAAAATTGTATCGAATGGACTCTTTCTCTCTCTCTCTCTCTCTCTCTCTCTCTCTCTCTCTCTCTCTCTCTCCCCTCTCTCTTTTGTCTTCACAGAAAGAGCAACGAACAGGGATAAAATCCATCCCTCCGTACTACGCCCTCGCATCGACAACGACCTGCTTCTTCTTCTGCTACGCGCCCTTCGCAAATTCATACGCTTTCCGTCACCGGGCGGAGGGCCGAACGCGACACGATCTACGAATCCCTCCTTTTTCGCTTCCTCCCTCGCACAGAGGGTGGAAACGAGCAAACGCGAAACCGTGAAATGAGATCTTCGTGGAACTACCCTGTTTCGGAAACCCCCGGTGACTTTGCGCTTTTCTTTGTCTCGTACACACTCGATTTGTGGATTTTAGGCGGCTGCGGTCCGGGATTTTTAAGGGTTGCTTTTAGCGGAGATGAGTTCGACATAATTTTGTTATCCGTCACACGTATTTTCTTGATGTCTGGAACCTCTCTTCTCCTGAGCGATAGTTTTTTTTTCTAGAAACACGACTTGATTTACGAGTCGGCGAAAAACTTCGTTGCTCACGCGTGTTCGGGTTTATTAGGTCAACAGAACGGATAGAAAGTATGGAAAGAGTTTGAAAAGCGTTGACCTATTCGACTCGGCGCGCTTCTCACAAAAACCACTCGCTGTGGGTGGAAAGGAGATACTTATGATTCGGTGGTGACACAACGATTCACATTTACGCGTCGTCGTTCCATAACTTTGAAAGCGGTTCTTTTATCGGTTTACATCGTCCGATGTCATTCTTCGGCAATCTTTCTTTACCGACTTGTACATGGTTTAGTATTTATACGTACTTGTACGTTACAATGATTTTTTACACGAACAATCTCTTCACGCAGAGAAAATCGATGTACGCTCGATAAAAATGAAAATTTCACGAAGCTTTGTTTTCGATACCGTAATGTCAACCAACGAAAAGGAGAACGTATCGAAGTGACTTTTCATCTTGTCGGAAACAATTCGATACGAATATTCGCATTGTTTTCCACTTCTTCTATTGGATCGCGACTCCCGAATCTCGATCACCGAAATTTGTTCTTTGTCAACGCTTTTGTTGTCCCGAGTTCGAAACCGTATCACCAGTTTCCATTTTCTGCGGTATTTGCGGGCATTTTATTCGATGAATCCGCCAATATTGAAAAAGCCAGCCAACGAGGATGGTTTACGCTCCACTAATTACATATTCCGTTGTTAATTACGTGTCGATCGCGTGGGCCGAACCGTAAACACACGGGAACGATCCAAATGGTGAAAAAGAGAAAAAGAGGAAAAGAGAGAAAGAGAGAGTGGTGGAAAAAGCAAAAAGGTTAACAATTTTCGCGTTCCGGAAAAACAGCAACGTGATCGCGGACCGGGTCGTCGTCGGACACGCACGATACTAATTTGTGTTCCCTCGGAGTACGCTACTTTCCTGTTTCTCCTCTCTTTTTATTTTACTTCTCTCGTGTCCCTTTTCCTCGAGACTCTCCGCAGTTGCCTCCGCGGGATGTTTGCGCTCGCGTTCAACGCGTATACACCGAGGTAAAATCCCCTTTTGCCAGAGCGAATTTTACATGAATTTGTCGTGCAGACTTTATGGCATAATTAGGCTCCCGTTTGAGCGTGGCTAACGCCGAGAAACCCGTGAGCGCGTCAAGTGGGATTCCAGCGAGAGTTCTAATTAGAATGTTTTAATTAAAAATTCACGATTTTTGGGTCAATCCTCTCGCGACACTTCGATTTTGCAAACTCGCAAACTCGAATCAACGAAATCCTGTGGATCTCTCGTCGAGAAAACAATCGAGCGAAAATAAAATTTTCTTAAAAATATAATAAAATATCTTATAGTTTGTTGGAGGTAAAAAATTGGATCGGCTATTTAAACGTTTTTCTTGCGTTTTCGCAAGACGAACGGAAAGAAATCTCGGCCACGTCGCACCGAAACTTCAACCCCCGAACGAAGATTAACATTTGCATTCGTTTCAAAAATAGACTACCGTAGTTTATACCCGAATGTTGCGATAAGCGTCGTAGACCGTATAATACATATTATGCAAACACCCTACCGCCACATTATTATTTGGCTAATAAATATTGCATACGTCGCGGAGAGCCGGTTGTCCAGGATCTACGAGCTCCGCTAAGCCTAGCTCGCGGCAAGACCCATTTATCTAGGCTCCGCGAAGACCAGCGCGCCTAGATTACAGGACTTGGTGATACCAAGTTGGTATACCCACGTTCCGCGAGCCCGGATGCGACCGGAATCAATACATTTCGAGAATCAGCGTAGAAACGAAACGGAGACCGGGCTACGGGCTACTACTTTTCCCGACAATTTCCCTTGGCGAAAGAAACAAACGAAAACCTTGAGATTCCTCGAGGCGCCTTCCCGCAACGAAGTTACGGTTTTCCCACTCCGCATCGACGCGCGACGTCTCGCACCATTCGGCCACCTTTCGGCCACCTTTCGGCCACCTTTACACCCCCGTTGCCTTTTTATTCCGCTCGTATCCGCGTCGGAAGCGTTTATAAAAAATCATAATGGAACGACGCGTTCGGAATAAGCGGCTCGCGTCCTCGCTTTAAAAGGTGTTTTATGAATCTACAGGTTGTAACCTTGTTCTTCCCGTTCGTTCGATTAAACCTACCCCCGCGTGTCCCACCATCCCCGGCGACTCACCGAGTTCAGGACTAAAATATCACCCTCGCGTTCCCAAGGCCGGCGCGGCGCCACAGCGTCACGCTTCGCACGTATTTATTCCGTCGAACTTGCCCGGGAATTTTTATATTTTTTTTTTTTTCCACCGTGCGAACCCCGCGACGCAATCTCCTCGACCTTGAACGGGGGCGGGGAACAAAGGTGCTTTTACCGCCGTCGTTGTCGTTGCCGTCGCCTTTTAAAAGATGCCGCGCCGATAAAGCTAGTCGGAATTATTTATACCTCGGGCGTAAAACAAAAATAGAAGAAAAACCAAGAAAAGTTCCGATTGCGGGAACAAGCGGCGAAATCAACTTCTTTCGTCCTTCCTTCGACCGGCATAGACGGGAACAACGTTAACCCGGCCACTGCGTGGCTTTTTCATATTTTTCTCCACCTCCTTTCCCCCTCTGTTTCTTTGTTTTTCCCGACACTCGACCGGAGCTTAAGAGTTTTCATAAGAGGCTTTTCACCGATGCGTTGCTTTCAAGGGGTGGGAACAAAAGGTTCGGAAACGGTGGATTTTTTAATCACTGTTACCGCAAAGCACTTTTAACTCCCCGCGGACTTTATGGCCGGTGACGGAGGTGTCGAAAAATTTTTATTTTTTACGCGTTCCAGCATTCGTCGTATCGATCGCTTTTACCTTCGGCGGTTGCGTCGTTTTATCATCAGCTGTATTTTTTTGTGTTATTTCGGCAAACAATCAGAAATTCGCTAAAAATGATTTATGGCGAGCAGTCTGAAATTCAATTAAAGATGCCAAGATCGTCGCAGCATAATTCGCTCCTGAAACGATTAAATAAGAATTTAATTTACCATAATTGTCAAATAAATTTCTCGAGTACGCGATCGATTCCGTCGCTGTTTATCGAAAATAGTAATCGAGGCTGCTGAGCTCTGCCAGTGCAATTTTTCAAGTTTAATTGTGCCAAACGGAACGGAGCACCAGGCAAAATTCGCCGCTTCCCACCCCAGGGTTCCTTTTCAACGGAATCGCAATAAGGCGGACGTTATCCGGGGAGCTAAACCAGAACGGGCTTGTTAATTTTGCATACTTGGCCTGCCTAAGTAATCAACAACTTTAATCGCGAGTTACGGCGCAATATAATGCGGTTACTCGTTTTATCTCCGCGGAGGCGTGGTGTGGCGCACGTATATACATATAGATCGGCCGGTGTAACAACGTTATCTACCCGCAGCCACCTCTGCAAGGAATCGTAACGCTTCCGTAATACCGCTACTTCCCGTTACTTAATTTTATAACTTCGTTTTTGCCTCCGAAAGGGCTACGCGGCTCGCGGCTCGCGGCTCGCGGCTCGCGGCTCATTAAATTTCGGAATAAAACAAAGGCCCGGACCGATCCCTTATTTTACTACGCGCTTCCCTTCGGCTTTATTTTCCACCATCGATACTCGGTCGCTGTCCAGACTACAACAAAATATTTCATGTTTTTGTTTATACGCTTTAAACATTTCGTACCATTTACTGTATTTGTACGATGTTTATAGAGAACGCGATGTAACAATTACATTCATACGATCGCAGATCCATTTATTTCCTTCGTCGTCGTCGATCATGGTGGATTCGACGAACTTTAATTTGTTATTATTTTTCAAGCTTCTCGTACCGTGTACCGAATTTGCGCGATGAAACGAAAAATTGTATCGATGCGTTCTCCGTTTCTCAACCGTTCAGGTTTCCGCAACAGTTGGGATAGATTGTTTAAAAAAAGAATGCGGTATGGTTATTTTGTCCCGCGACCACAGGCACGCGCAAAAGCCAAGGTGGGTCGTGCAAACGAGCCTCGCAAAGACAAGTTCCGAACTCGACACTCGTTTATACACTCGACTCGGCGGCTCGGCTCGGCTGAAATTAACCGGTCAGATAGAGAGAGAGTTTACCTTGCTCCGCAGAATCCGACGAGGCTTGCCGGCGTGACGACCCTCGTTAACCCTGACTCGCCTCTTCGAGGTAACCGTCCTTAATTACCGCTAACTTGCGCCTCGTTTCCGGCCGAGGAACCAATCCGAACGGTACTCCCCTCGGACGAGTGGGTGGCAAAGCGCGCGAGACCAAGGGAAACCGAACGAGAAAACGAAATAGAGAAATAGATAAAGAGAGAAAGAGAGGAACTCTGACCGAGCGAACACCGGGTCGACTGAATTATCGGGCCGCGGCCGCGTCGCGTCGCGTCGGTGGCAATCGCGTCGCAAATATGTATGATCGGATTTGCCTTGAAAGCTGCACGCATGAATCACGATTACCGCGAAATGGAAACAATGCTTGCAGAAGTGCGCCGCTAGCTGCCGAGTCGATTTATTAATCCGGACGCGAGCGCGGCGCGAAAACAACGGCAATTTCAAGTAACATCGGATTCGCGGTGTTCGTACCGCTATCGCGTTTTATTGCCTCCTGGCCTCCTGGCTTTTGTGAAACGGGCGCGGCCGTGCCGCCATTTTTTCTCGTTTTTTTTTGTTCGCTGCCGCCTGTTCCCCGTGTTCCCCGTGTTCCCGCGCGCGCGGGTGCGGGGCACGAAGGCGGGAATAAAAATTTTTCGACGAGAGAAATGGGACAAGCGATACGGAGGGAACAGTTCCCGTCGAAAACGGAGCGGAGACGACGATAAAGCGCAACGCTCTCCGGCTACCGTGATTTATTGGCGGTTGTCAAGTGATCGATGAAATGTCGCGAACACCGAAGGCGGAACGAGCTTTTCAGTGTCTCTGCCCGGCGAGAACCGTGGATCACCCTGTACACTGTACGCTATTGATCGGCCAGCGACGATTTTTATCCCGTTGCTTCCGCTGACGGGGAACGATCGTTTCGCGACCATTTTGCGCCAGCTGGATCTTGCGCGCAGCTCTGGGAATTTTGAATCTTTTCAAAATTTCCGATTCCGTAAGAGAGAGAAATCAGGTAAAAATCACAGTTCTCGCTTCCGGTAACCGAAGCACGCAATTTCCTGCCGCGTAAAGATCCACCGTCTACCGATATAGAATCATTCTCCTCGTGGAAAAATCTCGTGTTTTCGACCGGAGCAGGTGTTTACCAGCAAGTGCGCGCAAAAACATTGTTCGAGGGCAAAAGGGGTCGTGTCGTCGGCTCGAAGCCGGCGCTACGTGACTTTCCAGGAAGGAAACACGAGCACGTAGC
Source organism: Lasioglossum figueresi (assembly GCA_028455805.1). Taxonomy (NCBI): domain Eukaryota; kingdom Metazoa; phylum Arthropoda; class Insecta; order Hymenoptera; family Halictidae; genus Lasioglossum; species Lasioglossum figueresi. Next base: position 405,909 of record CM052192.1, on the reverse strand, counting down.
TCGTAACCCCGCCACGACATAAAACGATACGTTGTTTGTAACACACGAGCGCCATCGGTAAACAGCGATCGCGGAACCAGCCACGATCTCGCGGAGCAAGCAGTCCGTTAAACGTCGAATCCAGACTGGTCGGAAAAACGTCAGAACCCAGAACCCAGAACTCGGAACCCAGATCCCACCCCCTCTTTCAATTTCAATAGGGATTATACGTACACACACGTTTGTTAAGAAGAGAGAGGTCAAATTGAACTTTGACCGAGCACCGACCCTTAATTTCCTGTTCGACTTCTTAATTGCACGTTTGCTGGCGGAACGTGCACTTAGAGTTGCTCGGGGCCTGATTACCGGGGACTGCTAATTTGAAAGGAGGATGTACGCGAATTCCGAGATCAAAGGACGCGCATCTGTTCGCTGCAAAAAACCACCCTCTCGGATGTCGCGCGGATGTCGAACGTCCCCGGATCACGATGGATATCGCACGGTCTGCTGTGCAACGGTTTTCTGTGATGTTCGATCGAGTTGACCAGTTGAGATGGGACGACCATAAGCAGCTCCTGACTCCCTAACTCTAATTTTCTGGGAAATAGGTCGACCAAAGGTTTTTATAATAAAAATTTAAATTTATTTTATTTTCTCACACTTTAACAAACGTCTTGATACGTATAAACGGCTCGTAACGGCTGCACTTTAATTTTCACGATCTGTTTTCCGAATGATTTAAATTATGCAAAATGGAAAGTGCTTTGCTCTTTTGTTTGTTTTTTTTTAGTTACGTTAAAACAAGTGTCGATTTAATTTTTTTTCTCGTAGAAGATTACCACCGTTGTTACGCCATACGACAACACGCGACAGTACTCGTTCGCGTACCCATTTTCATATATTAAAACCTGAATAACAGGATCGTGTGGTTTTTATTCCGCCGATTCAATTGGAAGCACGAATCGTCCCGTCGATCGAGAAACGATAAAGATCTGGTAATTGTATGGGAGAGCGTTCCTGTGTGCGCCAGCGACAAGGGATCGCGAGGATAGATCGAAGCCTCACATTTAATTAACAGTTCCCGTGGAAGTTGCAGTTGTTGCATGGAATTTAATTCTGCGCCATAATTCTGTTCGTTCGCGAAGGAACCGAATAGGTTGCAAATATGAAATTACGTCTATAAATGAAACCGTCGGTACACGACTATTACGCTCGTTTGTACGGGACACGTATTAGTTTCCAGCTACTTGAAACGCGCGATTGCAGGTTAGAATTTCGATTTTAAAAATTCAGTGACAGCCGATTGCTCCGAAGCCGAATTCGCTAAAATAAAACTACGCGAAACAGAACGCGAATGGAATTGGAACTTCCTGCTGCTTCGAAACGCGAAATTAGCAGCGACTTCTCGCGACCGAACGAATTTCTATACCTGGCCCGAGGGTAGTCTCCCTGTTTCGATGTTTTCTCCGTAATTCAAATAATTTTCATTTTGTACAAAGATCCACGGTCTATCGATTAATAGTTTGCTACAAGTCGAATTAAATGTGAACGAATTACGATTAGGGTATCGGTCAGTTTCCTCTGTACCGTACATCGGGCCGTGCACCACCGAATTCTGTCAGCAAACAGGACCCACGACAGAACTCGAAACTTGGATCGATCATCGGAGCAAGCCAAACACAAAAGACCAACATGCTCCGTGGATTCCGTTAGGAAGCCGAAGAATCGTGGAAATCGGGAAACGGTCCAGCAGAGAGGATCACTCCGGCGGAGTGAATCGTCTGTGTAGGATCCAAAGACGACGACGCGAGTCGATCCGGAAGATCAAAGTGTCCCGGAGGGATGGTCGGTGGCCGGTCGCCGCGCCGGGCACACCGGTGGGAGTTTAATTAAATATTAGCTTCACCTTGGCTGGTGGGAGAGGCGCGGCGTAGACGAACGAGCTGGAAAGATAGCCGTGAGATTGGTGTAAACGACGGCCAAGGGCACTTTCATTTAAAACGAACTGTATCCGAGTAGCGCCGCACCCCCGGAGGGCTCCCGGAAGGCTCCCGGAGGGCCCCCGTATGGGACGCGAACGCTAATCCAATTTGCGACCAGCCGTTCCTTTTAATCCTTTGGCACACACAGCTTCTGGCGTAACCAAGTTTTTAAATTAAATTTTCAAGGCACCCGCAAAATCCCCGCTCGACACGCTGCTGGCCAACTCGTTCGACGTCGATTTTCTTCTCGTTTCCCGCTTCGCCTGGTGGATCCTCTACACTCTACACTCTACGCCCACGTTGTATGTTTCTCCTCTCCTCTCCTCTCCTCTCCTCTCCTCTCCTCTCCTCTCCTCTCCTATCCACTCTCTCTACTAATTCGACGTTTGCCGTGGCAGCGATCGATCCGCAGCCTCCGCCCCCGCATCGGTTCCCCGAGACAAGACACAATTAAGCCCCGGTTTACATGTAGACGACGCTCGGACTAGTGGAACCGTTCCGGGAACTGGCCCGTAATTACCGACTGCGAACGGTCTTTGCCAGCAACTCGGAACAAGACAGCATTATATGGGAACTGGCGCAGTATAGTAACTGGTGTTAGGGAACTAGCGCTCCCGGCGCAAACTGGCTTTTAGATAGCAACGAACTCTGCCCCCCCCCCCCTCTCTCTCTCTCTCTCTCTCTCTCTCTCTCTCTTCGTCGAGCCACCCGACGCCCGGTCGTGGAAACGTGCTCGAAACTGGCGGCCGTTTTCGGTAAACACGCTTTATGCACCGGACGATACGTTAGCTTGGCGGACCTGTTACTCGCTGTGCAGCGAGAGAAGACTGCGAAGGACACGCCACTGTTTGTTTCGTTGCGAACGTTGTTTTGTATCACATTTTTTGGCTAGGGTGTTTGCCGAGCAATTTAACGAGGGATCGTGCATGCCGAGGATGCACGTTGAATGTTAACACGAAGAACATTGAATTAATTTACGATGTTACGCTATAATATTTATCCGTGATAGTTTTCATTAGGGACGATGCAACTAGGTATACGAAGAGCATTTGCTTTACACTTTATTCAAAAACCACTCATCCGATTCTCGTTTGGGCCCGACGATATTGTCCGGGTGGATCGGATCGTTCGTCAACAAATTGCAATGCGCGGCAGTTAATATGGCAGTTACCCGGTAGACGCGCGATATTTGGATTGGTCGTTTCGATGCGGAGACATTTCGAAACTCTTCGATCTCCCCACAGCAAACTCGTATTTCGTTTCATATTTCGGTAGATGCGCGTTTATCGATTTGTAAGAAAGCCCTTAATAACGTTGATTAAAATAGATTCACCGTGACATTCGTACCATTAAAAATGTTCGGAAATAATTCTATCGTTAAAGATTAATTCGAATTTTTTATTTCTCTTTGCTTTCGGGGAGACGTTCGCTCGTTTCTCTAGCGAGTCAGCCAACTTTCTTCATTATGATCGCCCGCGCGCCCCGTCGAATCTTTCGGGTCCGTTCGTCTCGTATCGTTTAATCAAACTTTTAATTCTTAATCCCTCTACGTTCCTATCCGGACTGCTATGTCGCCGGAAGCGACGCACGGGTAATTAAGAAGCGTCGAAAAGTCTGTTGCGACGGGCCTGGAACTGAAATGCGTCCGATGTGTTCGAGCGATGGTTAAACATTTTCCGATGCGATCCTATTGGTTTCCGGTTTTGTTGAAATACTCGACAAATCGGACACGTCGAATGCGTACATTCTCGAGTATACTTGAACAATTAATGAATTTCTTCGGAATAAATTAGGTTCTAACGCGACATACAATGAAATCCGTTATCGTAGAACGTAGAAGATAAAATTCTCGATGTTCATAAACATTCCCGATCTGCGACCGACAATTTCCCAGAAAAAGTAGCGCGTCGATAAAAGGATTTCGCAGGCGACTTTCAAATCCGGCTGTCGGCAATCACCGTTTCCGCTGAAGCCTGACGAAGAATCCGACCGGTCGATTAATTACAAATCGATAACAGAGTTGATCGACGTCTCGCTCCGAACCAGTTTCCAGGAAACAGTATATCTCCCGGGTGCGGGCGCAAGGATCGCCGGGAAGTATTCGGTTGAATCGCGGCGACGAGTGGACCGGGAAACGGTTGTGCCGCGTCGCGCGTCGAGCCCTCGAAATCGCTCCGCGCATTTCCAATTCATACTTGAAACGTGAATATCGCATAATACGTCTATTTCCGAGGCGCGCAACAGCCGCTCTTACGCAAACGCTATTCTCGCGGGGCCATTGTGCGGTTCCGCGTGTAGTCTCGATATTCACGCTGGTAAAAGCCGTACGTTGTCCCGTAACACGCTCTCTGCTCTCCTCTCCCTCCCTCCCTCCCTCTCTTTCCCTATCGCACTCTGTGACACCGAATTCCGTCGCGAGGTAATGACCTCCGACGGTGCTTAGGCTATCGATGCGCGTGAATCCGCGCACTGCGGTTCCCCGAATCAGAATTTAGGATCGGTCGGAATCGATACGGAGTCCTTGCCCCTATCGATGTATTTTCGTATAAGCGGTAAAAATTAACTTGAACAAATAAATATAGAGAAATTAACTTTTAACGTACAGATTACAAAGGAAAATATCGCATTTTTTAACTCTCGAAGCGTATTTAACATTTTTCCAGACACGCGCGTTACGATGTCGGTACGGCGTGCAGCAAAAGACAGCTTTTATCGCTAACGTTAGTCGCAAAAATATAGCCAGTCGGGACAGAAAGTTACTTGTCCGGTAATCGGCTCGAGAACCGATACCATGTATCGTATCACGGTCGATTCCGTGTCAAGATGAAACGGTCTCGTCCACCGGAAACTTCTTCCTGCCTCTTCAAGGAGTACTCCACGCCCGGAAGTACCATCCGGGTTATTTTTCAAGTGCTATCCGCGACGACGATGGTCTAATCCCGGACCGATAAGCCCCGTTTTTTATCCTAACGAGACGCTATCCGATCGTTTCATTGAAAGACCGAACATTGTTTCCGACAGATGCGCAATTACCGACAAGATGGCACGTAGCTACCATTTATAAATCCAGGCATATTCTTTTCTTACATTTCAACATTGTTCATGGAATTTGTATACTCGTTGTAAAAAGGTTTAAATCAGGGGCTGTAAATACCTCGGAACGCTTCAGATTTTCCTACAGCTTCGAACAATCGAAAAGCAGACCAGAGAGAATAGGATACCCGTTATTTAAACCTCGTTAGCGAAAAATCATATAGCCGACAGAGGAAGAATTTTTCTTCACCGCATTGCCGAAAAAACGTCGTTGGACGCTTTGATCTTCTCGTTAGACACTTGAGCGTGAATTCTACCAATTCAATTTATTTTCCACAGGTTGAAAAAGTAACGATTACTCTGTAATCGAGAAACGCATCTATTTGCTTTCGTGGAAAGAAATATCGAGTGCCGTGCGTCGAGCAACTAATTTTTTAATTTGTCTCTCAGAAGATCCAATAACCAATCGATGAAACGAACCCTGCAAGTTTCAGTATAAAAATCAGTGACCAGACTTTGCTGTAAGATCTCACAGAATTCTTCTTTCTCCAAAAATCTTCTTCCCTCGGAACCCGCGAAACAGAAGCCAACAGCGTCTCGCAGCGTAGACGGACGTGTCCCAAATTTCCCACTTCCTCGATCTAAAAAGAAAACGAAGAACCTGTCCTTCCACACGAATTCCCGCAAAGATTCGTCTCGCCGGTAGCGCCGTACGATCCAAAGGCGAATCCGGGTCGATCCTCTGAAAAATGTATCCCCGGGAGCGTTCGTTCCCCGAAGAATTTATTCACCGGAGCCGGGGCAAACAGGAGCGTCGGAAAAAGGTAAAACCGAAAGGCAAGGAGAGAAGAGAGAGAGAGGGGGGTGGGAGGTAGGAGAGCCTGTGGCTGCTCACCGTGGCGAGGAGAGTCGCGGTCGACACGGTTTCTCGCGAAGCTGTTTACAGGAAAGCCGGAGAGGACACGTCGCGCGAGCGATAGTTTGCCGATACAGGATCGTCCTGGGCGCTCGGCTAAATCGACTTCCGATCGTCCCGCAGCAGCGAACAGTCTCCGGACGGGGCGACATCTGCCCCGTCGTTGTACCGGAAGAAACGAGAAGGAAGAATGCCTCCGGTAAATCCGTTCTCGATGCAATTCCACTCTCTTCCTCTCTCCTCCCACTCTCTTCTCCCTGGTCTTTCACTGGTCCTGAACCGACCCGACATCGACAGCCGGAACCGCACGCGGAATCCGGAGCCCGCCGACACGGGAATCGAGAAAAAAGGATTTTCGCCGAGCTCCGGCATCCGGTATCGATGCGTCGCGACCTACATCGTGTCCTGCAGCGTCCCGGGCAGAGTTCGAAGACACGGAAAAATCCACGAAGAGAAGCGGAAAGAAAGGAGGGTTCTGGAGGTCCCTCGAATATAGAAATCCGGTGACGTGACAGGAAAACGTGGCCGAATCGAAGAGAAGGCTGGGGCGACGACGATGGTGGCTGCGAGTAGAATGGAAAAAGGGCTGGCTAGGCGAGGGTTGAAAGAAAAAAGAACCACGGGGGGCGGTTCCGCACGTAGAAGAGCGTCGTTTCGAATTTCTCGATAAATTCGCCTCACCCTGGCGGCGGCGGCGGCGACGGCAGCAGCGGCGAGCTCTTCCCACGTGAAACAATGGCGGAGTGGCGTGGAAAGACGTCTCGAATTTCGCTGAATCAAAGGTGATGCGTCGAGAGGCGGGTGGGCCGCTCTGTCTACGGGCAGGGGTGAAATCGATTTTGTCTAGGGTCTTGCGTGCCGACCGTATTATCCCTCGCGGTTTTCTATAGTGTCATTGTTGTTCGAATTGGAGAGAGAACTGCTAGACGAGAGGATAGCGACCAGAGAGAAAGAGAGAGAGAGAGAGAGAGAGAGAGAGAGAGAGAGAGAGAGAGAAAAAGGATGGTGACCAAGAAGGACGACAGAGGCACAGACCAGGCCAGAGAGTACGTGAAAGCTGGTTTCTGACGGGGAGTCTGAGTGCCGCAGACACAAAGCCGCTATATTACGTTTCCACTTGTACTTTTTTCTAGTGTCTCTCCTCTCCTCAGGGCCTAGCGCCACCGCGTTACGCGCGTTCCCGTGGTTCCGCCCGTGGAAAGGCTTTCCCTCGACATCCACCACCGCTCCACCCACAACTAACAACCTTCTGCACGTTCCGGTGGCGGACAACTGTTGCCAGATTCCGGTGGCACTGATTTTTACCGAGTTTACGCAGACATCTCGCGAACCGGGACCATCGCGGAAGATCGCGTGACCAATTATCCTCGGATCATCGAGCGGTTCGGCGATAATGGGGTTTGCGGTTTAATCTGGATGACTCGTCCAGGATTTCATGGAGCTACGAGAGGTCTTACGGACCTTGGATCGAGGTCTCTTCTTGGAATAGAGTTGCTGCGACTATGCATATACATTCTTTGCTCGAGAGGACAACCCTTTATTTCACTGTCCTGTCTTTCGCAACTCGAGTATAAAGAAGCGTATCTTTTAAAAACATTTTGAAAATCGTTGAATTTTGCTTACGTTCTTCTGGATCTAATGTCCTCGCTGAACGAGCATTTTCACTGGTTAACGATGCGCGTGGATCGGTGGAAAACCCCAATTAAAATTCGGAACATTTAAAGCATACGTTCGTGCCAAATGCACCATCGAATAGTATTGTATAATAGATAGATGAATTTTTAACGAGTAAGTTCGTTACTTGGGAATTGGACATTGTACTAGAATTCTATGGAGTCCCGTCGAATCAAGTGAGACCATTGAAAAATTTGTGAATCCGTGCATGAAAAACTACGAACAAATCTGATATAAAATAATAGTTCGCTTTGTCCTCGTAAAAATTCAGTTTGAAGTTTGGACGGAACCGTGTCTGTTTATTATTCACCGGTTCTAGTTGTCCCGCCAGCGCGAGTATACGTACTCGTAAAACGAGATATATTTCCAAAATCGATTTATTTCGAAGTTTTGTACGAAAAATTTCAGTCTACATCCCCGCGATTTGTTTATTCGCTTGGAATCGCACTTTTCCGACGTCATTCGCGAATCGGTGCACCGACGTTTCACGTATATTGGATCCGTGTACTGGATAGTACCGTATTAGATCTATACAATTTGTACCTAAAATTGTATTTTCGCGATTCGAACCGACAAATCGATATGATTTACTTACTCGTTCATTTTTTGTTTTGCCGGAGCGCGATTCTTTGATCGTTTCGGGATGCTTACCTGCAACAGAAAAATTATAAAATTATTAGAATTTCCAAAGAATTCGCAAAGTTTTCAAATTCATATAAATTTCGAGGACGCGAGGAGCCTAAAACCTCGAATACGCGTGATCCGACGCGTCGGTGTCGAGGCAAAACGAAACAAGGAAGACGCCGACAAGTCCTGAACCAGTCCCGAAACGGACGCAAAGACGAGTCACCTTGAAAACAGCTCTGCACGGCCCCCCTTGCGAGAAAAGAGCCATCAAAAGCGCGGGGAGGAAGGAACACGCGTAAAACGCGAACGACGTTTCGATTTCAGCGACTGCGGAACGCGATCTCATCGAGAGTCCCTTTACGACCCTGTCCCTGTGTCCCCAGCGTGGAAACGACGAACCCACGCGCGCACAGCTCGCCGAAGCAAGAAGGAGGAGAGAGAATCCTTTCGAGGAGGATCGGTACGAGGAAGAAAGGAAGAAGAGGAAAGGCGAAACGAGGCAGAGGCCAACCGAAGGACACACGCAGGAATATCGTACGCCGGGTTCTTCCGCGTGAGAGGGACGCGGTATTGATCCTGTTTGCCACGTGGCTTTAGTATTCGCCGCGCAAACTTTCGCGAGGACGTGTCCCGCATGCCTGCGGCGCGCGGCGCGCGGCTCGCGGCGACCCATAATTGTAGATTCAAAGGATATTATACGAAAGAGAGATAGAGAGGAGACGCGACGCGACAGCCGTAGGGCCGAGAGAGCAACGGGAGAACAGAAAATGCCGTTGGTTCCCGAGGGATTCGCAGGACCACGAGACTGGGGGTGATCCCGCGAGAGAGCGAGCCTGATATCTTTGAGATCCAGCGGCGCCCTTGGCCTTCCAACGAACTGAAAATTGCCGGTAATTTTTCCCCCGTCGGACGTCCGATTTGATTCCGCCACCTTCGAGACCAGCGATGGGAACGACCTCCGAGCGTGATCGCGGGTCCGAATTAGTCTACAGTTTCGTTTTGCCAGCTTCGAACCAAAATGTTACTTGCATCGTGTCGGTCGGGAAAATGTCGCGAACGCATTGGCAAACGTTTCGTAAAAAGATAACGAAAAACCAAATAGTTTTGTCACTGAATCGGCATCGTCTCGCCGATGCATCTAATTCTCGCGTCGCGTTGCGCGTCTCGGCGATCAAGTTTCCGAATCCCTGAAGGGGCACAACTTTCAACAGTGGGGATAAATTATTGATCAACGTATGCGAGCGAGTACAGCAACCTCTCGAGATTAATGTCTCAAATCGGAGACGTCGGGACTTGCAAGCTGATCGATCCCGTACCGAGTCTTCGAATCCAATTAGCCAATGTTCGAACGCACTCGCCAGCGATTCGAGCCCATCTCTACCGAGACCGGCATCTCCGCCGCGCCGTAGCCAGATGTCTTTTTCCACGGGTGGGATCCGAGATCAGGCTAATCGGCCACATTTCCACGCGTAGCCACCTCCGATTCTTAATTCGGGAGTCGCCGTCTCCAAGGCTACAGGGTTCGCAACCCTCCGCTATCGTGCTCGGAAAAGCAGGATTATTGGGCCGTAATTAACGTTCGAACCCTCCTCTCCGCCCTCCCGCCCTCTCGCCGGTATGTCTCGTTAACAACAAGGGTCGCGCGACAGACTTATTGGCTTATGTTTCGATAATATACGCGATAAGCCGCGAGGGAGGCTGATCCTGGGATTGGTTGCGGGCGGAGCCGCCTAGGCGGAAGAGGATTTAGCCTCCTTGGTAAAAAGCTGATGCTCTCGGCGATCAACGCGCCGAGAGAGGCTTCGCGAATCTGCGAGCGAACGTTTGCCCAACGAGACACACGCCTAGGATAATATTATCGCATCGAGAGGAGAGGAGAGGAGAGGAGAGGAGAGGAGAGGAGAGTTAGGCGATAGGGACCGAACGTTTGGGAAACTGAGGAAGTCGCGTTCGCACGGTCGCGTCTTTGACGACCGACCTGCCATGCCGCAGGAACAGGTGCGCACCTGTGCTTTTCGTTTGTTCGAGCACCGGCACTCTCCTATCAGCTACGAGACGATAAGCCGCCGCTTTTGTCAGAGACCACAGAAACTACCTGGACAGATGGCGGAGTGCACGCCAGGTATGTAAAAAGGAAATGCCGAGAACCTGCCTAGCATTGTTCCCCGAGCAACAGAGGATCGAGGAGGTCAGCCGGTTTCGTTTTCAGACCTGCCATTTCACCGTGGCTTTCCAGGCTGTGGGATTCACGACGAAGACCGAGACTCGTCGAACGCGAACGGGATGCTTTTCCGTAAACAGGCAATCTAGCGGTTCGAGCAAGTTTTGCGGTAACGCGAAAAATATTCCTGGAAGAAAGCGAGAAAGTTCCTGATACGAATTCGTTTGTTCAACAATTTCACGCGAGAGCACTGGAAGGCAAAGTTGTTGAAAACCCTGACTCACGAATATTTCATAGTAGACGCAACATACGCGCGCACCTGCCCCAACAATGATCCATTGCGACGCTGATGCGCGTTCGCTGACGCTATGCCCACAGTTTATCACGATTCTCAACTTGGTTTCTCCGTGGGACCGAATTGCGTTTAACGGTTCGGTTGGCCAGTGCTACCGCGCGCGGTACTTACGCGTCCGGAACTGTCGATTAACTGTTTAGAACAAAACGGGACATTTCGGTGGCTCGTTTGTATCTCGAGAAAAAGGTAAAACACCTCGCGCGAACCGTCGCGATTCCAATAGCCTCGTCGCTGTAAAGGGAATGGCCACTGCCATTTGATGAAAATGATGCAATTGCAGTTCGTCGCGGGATAATTGAGATCGTTGGCATTTTTTTAGACTCGTTTGGAACGGAGCCAGGAATCTAGAGCCGCCTGGTATTTGCGGTGCTGCGAAAAATTTCATTTCGCTCTCTCGGTTAACAAAAAAGATGTTTAGGGCTTTTGGTTAACTTCCATACGATCTCCGGAGCGAAAATTCATCTATCTTCACCGGTTTCTTTTCTCTCGAACCGTGATGTTGTAAACAAAAAAATTTCTAACGACTATCGTAGAAAAATAGAATTTTATTTCACATTGAAAGAATAAAATTTGTGAAAAGGGGTTAGAGTATAAGGGTGAAGTACCGTGCCACGTTTTCCTATGCGAGTGCTTCCGAGGAGCGCGCGTAACGAAATGAAGGTTGCGAGATATGGATGTCGACACCATTTTCGGAAGTACCGGAACGAGCTATTACCGAGGTTTTATTTATAGAGCCAGTGAAACCTTAAAATACCCCGGGTGTCCGTAAATTCTGCTTAAGCAAACCCCGGAAAATTCGATTCGCTGGAACCCACTTTAAGAATAACTTACGTAACTTTCCGTAGAACGTAAGTCAGGGAAGCAAGAGTCTGCCACACCTTGGAACACTTCCCACGCGTCTCGCAGTCTTCCAAATAATTCTACCGTTTCCTAATTTACTCTAACCCGAGGAAATCGAACGCGAAATCTGCCTCCCGGTATATTTTTCTTCGGCGCATACGACATTGAAATTTCTTGGTCTAAATCTGCAGCTCTTCGTTCGAGTCTGCGCGAATTGTAGTGGAAAGCTATCGGCACATTCTGCAATTTGCATTTTATTTTCATTTTAATTTCATTTTAATTTCATTTTATTTTCATTTTATTTTCATTTTATTTTCATTTTATTTTCATTTTATTTTCATTTCATGTCAGATTGAAATAAGAATTCCTACGAGAAGAGTAGACTGACTGAGCAGCTTTTTCTTAAATTCGACAAAAAATGTCCAACATCAGCCCTGTTTAGTCTATGCAAATTATAATGAGAGAGAAAATTTATTGGTAGATTTTCGAAATCTTTTTGGCATTCGTTTCGCTTTAACCTGGTACGAGTTAAAAAGAAAATTGTTTAGAATACCAAGAGACAGAGCAGACAATTCTTTTCCAAATTGTAACGACGTCGTTCCAATTTGTTTTCCAATGCCGGTCGCTCGGCGACGCGAGGGTCCTCGCGATTACACAAATTTTTTGTAATTGCGCGCGCCACTTTCATCCGCGCGTCTAAAGCCGAAACGAAGTAAATACGGCAGAAAGAATGCAGAAAGAGTTTTGAAGCAGAAACGAGCTTAACGAACGCCGTCTTGTTGCACAGCCTGTGTCCAACGTCCCGCCTTCTCTTCCCCTACCCCTCCCAAGAGCATAAAAATGCAAATTCAAATGTAATAAGCGCGTCTCCCTCTCATTATTCCGTGTATAAAAGCATTACAATGGCTCTGCTCGCTCGCGCCACGAGCCCACGGCAAACACAATTCTAAAGTAGCCGAGGAAAAAGTTCGGAATTCTTGTCGGCGCCTCGATAGAATCGCCGATTACCGCACGTCCGCCACCGAACAACCAATTAAGCCAGTTTCGCGAATGCGATGCCCGGACATTGACAAACAGCCGCGCCCTTAATCGGACGGGAAAGTAATTAAAGATCGCGGAAAGATTTACGACCCGCCGGTTTACCGACTATTACTCTCATATACCATCACCGTCGATCGATTCGATTCGATTCGATTCGATTCGATTCGATTCGATTCGACAAACTCGAAACAAACGCGAACGTTCCGGATCCTTTCCGAGTCTAAATGTCACCTATTTCATCTTGTTCGGCTCGTCTCGGAAGAGAGCCATAACCAAGCCTAGTTCCCAAGACTCGACAGCAGAAAATAATCTCGAAAGCAAATCTACACAAATCATCTGTGCGTTCTCGAGGGAACAAGCGAACAAGGATCGATCGCTGCGACGACGAGCAGAACGTCCCCGTCGCGTCGCAAAGGGAAAAAAGCTGGAAGGGAGTGAAAATACAATCGCGAGAAAATTGTCTCGTTAGAACCGGCTCAAAGGGCTCTGGCCGAGTCCTCGTAAAAATCGCCGGCTACAGGAGGAGGCAGCTGATCGGTGGCTTTCATCCTGGCTCCCCTTGGCGCGACCCTAGCCGGTCAAATCACCAGGAATCAGGTATCAGGCCAAGAGAAACGTTCCTTGATTCGACTTGCTAATTTCGGCAGGTGGACGTCCAACGACGACGAGCAAACATTGACACTGGCCAGGAGCAAACACTCCGCGAGAGCACACGGGGGCTATCCCTCTTTATAAAGGCACCCGGAAAGACTGATAGAGCGAACGAAGCCGCTTTCATCATCCCGGGGGGAGGGGGCAGCTGGTAGAAGGTTTCACCGAGGAGAAAATTCCTATTTTACGTCGCATAAAGCGTGCCACCGGGTTTTCTGGTGCTCGCCCGAAGCCGCTCGTACCGCGAATGGACCGGAAGAAGAAGAAGAAGAAGAAGGAGAAGAAGGAGAAGAAGTAGAAGAAGAAGAAGAAGGGACACACCGAGAAACCGAGGGTCGGAGGACGAGTTCGCGAAAGAATCGTGCTATAATTAGATGAGAAGAAGAAGCAGCGCGTTGGAACAAGAGGAATGTCACTTGTAATTCTCCCAATTACCGGGAGAGACCCGGAGAGAACGTCTCTGTCCTTGCGAGGGAAACGCGAGGGGCACACCGGACGGGCCGCGGCCGCGCGGCCGACCGAGGACAAGGGTGGTTCGTACGTTCAGCGAGAAGAAAAGACGCGTCTCCCACGGCACGGTCAAAGAAAAATTTCATTTCTTCGTCCCTAGCTGCTAGCTCCTGCCGGAGAGACACCCGACCTGCTCTCTCGTAAAACGATAAACGCCCTGGAAGGGAACAAGAGGAAGCCTCCGCTCAAGGGGGGAAACTTTTCTTCCTCTGGAACATTTCTGGACGCGGAAATTCCTTTTCACATTTTACGAACCACCCTCCGTTTTTCTCGGTTTCCTACCATCTCCTCACCTTGTTCCAACCGTGTCTTCCGAGCGATACGTTAACTCTGTTTGTTTCCTGCGCGGATAAAGCGCCCGGCCCAGATAGGAAGTCTCTTAACGAGACGCGGCTGCTCGACAACGAGAAATCTTCGCTACCGGAAATGGCCTCGCGAAACGAACCTGCTACCAACTACCTTGGCGAGAACTTCAGATGGGATTGGAAAATTGATACTTTCCTCCATTCTCCAGGGAGAGGCTCCGGGAGTCCGTTGCCGGGGGAGTAGATCGTTTATTTTCTATAATTGTGGTTTGGCGAGGGACGATTCGATCGATGGCATCTTTCAATTTGCATTTATCGTTAGACCGAAACAAAATGAAAATTTATTTTTCCGTTATCGCAGCCTCTAATTTCGTACTGTGTTCAGGGAGATCGACGAGTTCAGAGAGAGAGAGAGAGAGAGAGAGAGAGAGAGAGAGAGAGAGAGAGAGGGAGAGAGAGAGAATCTAAAGTTTCCAAGTTTCTAAATCTTTGAACGACGATCGTGGCATCGCGTTTCAAGAAAGTTGCGCGCCGACTGTCGGCTCTCCAGAAATAAGAGGAAATCTTTGGAAACGTTTCCACGATTCGGACAACTCGATAATAAATTCAAAAACACTTCGACGGCCAATTCTATCTTTACTCGTGCGAAACAGATCGAACTGCATACGCGCGAAGCCGACAGGAATGCTCGGGTAACACGGCGGTAAGCGGTAGATCGAGTGGCTGCAAAAGAAATAAACAAGAACGATGTACCATCGATGGTGTTTTCTCGGAGTGCACTCCGGACGCGAAGCTAAATCTGCAATTCCACCGGCGGAAATAATGCCACGGAAGCATCTATTTACTCTCCGAGTTTCTTCGTAAACTTCGTCGTCTCTCTCGAAATCGGAAATCGATGGGACCGCCTCCACTTTTACCGTTTAAACGCCGTTGATAGAGAATCAATGTTCCGGAGACGCATTCTAACGAACGAAGTTCTTCGGAACTGGAAAATCGTTTCAAAAACGATCTCCGTCGCTCGTTCCGACTCGGAACGGTGGGTGACCGTAATAACTTGTTTGTCCGTAACGCGCTGAAAAGATGAAGTGGCTTTTTACTCGCCGATACGCAAAATTTTAAACTTAATCGAGATTCTTAAATTCTCAAAAGTTAAATGGTTAACTTTCCCAATTGCTCGATTCGAAATGGAGAAACGAGACAAAATCGGACAAAGCTAAAATAAAATTGCTCCTTCGTTATTCGTAAATGGTACGGCAACGTGCAAATCTCAGAATCGAATAAAAATGTGTAAAATGAATAGAGGACACTGGAGCGGATTAATTTCCCTAATCCGAAATTGCATTGGACGCGAGGTAAAATCCGCGGGATGGTTTCTCACAGGCTTTTACCGCCATAAACGGTCGAAATCCCATTGAAGACACTCGACCGTCGCAGCGTGTATTTAATATCTCCTTACGGGGACTATGGAAATGGAGGATCTCTCGTTATAGAAGCATCGCTATTCGCTCGGTCCTTACGGGCAGAGCACAAAGAGCAATTTTCAGCCGAAGGGAGAAAGTCTCGTTACCTAAAACGTAACGCGAGCCGGCGAAACGCGGCGAGAGGGAAAACGGTGGAGGAAAGTGTCGATTTTTCCTGCACCGGTTGGAAGCCACCAGCTAAAGGCGTGTGCACGCGCGGGAAGCTCTCTTTCTCTCTCTTCTGGGTATATCGAGCCGCGGAGGAGGCGATTGAAAGCGGAGAGACCAAGAGACGAGCGGCATGTCGCGGAGAATTGCGAGATTTCCTGGTGCTCGAGTTACGGACGCTTTGTCCCGCGTTAAATCCAAGGCAGTTAGTGTCGGATTATGGAAGTCGACGGTGTAGCGGCGCGGCGACCACGGGCCAATTGTGATTTCAGCGTGCAGCTGCGAATTCTGCCTTTTACTTTCCACTTCGCGAAGAAATCCTCCCTCGTATGGAACTCGGGACCCCGCCTACCCGAGATACGCCGGGAACCACTTTCGCGAGCACGCGTGGACCTAGAAACTGTGTATCCGCTCCATTAACCAGCTGCGCGAGGGTTTTCA
This sequence comes from Lasioglossum figueresi, assembly GCA_028455805.1. Lineage (NCBI taxonomy): Eukaryota > Metazoa > Arthropoda > Insecta > Hymenoptera > Halictidae > Lasioglossum > Lasioglossum figueresi. The sequence goes on along the minus strand of CM052192.1, from coordinate 389,766 downwards.
TTGTTTCCCGACGAATAGAACTTGGTCTGCGGCAATCCTTGCGCGCCCATCTCACGATTTAACCCGAAACTACGGATGCGTTTTTTCTTTCACTGCTGCTAAAATGTGTCGAGTCCTAAATTGCTTTCGTTGAGACTAAACGACAAATGAAATAGAATTCTATCGGTACTTGTTCCGTGTTGGGCGATTTTCGTTCTCGAGCTAGCATTTCGCGAAATTTTCACCGAGACTCTTAGATGCGAGAATGTGACACACCGGCGACTCTTTACGCCGTAAAACACCCTACGAGAGTAGCGTTGATTTGTACGGAGCCGTCGCGGTATGCGCACGTTCTAGAAAGCACGAACAAAAGGTTGTCACGAGCTCCGGTAACTGCCTACATCTACGAGCACTTTACGCTTTAAGCTGGATCTCGACGGTAGGACCAACTCCCTTTGTAACCGGAATACTTTCGCTAGAATTGTGTTCCATACGATGCAGGTGAGAACGCGTAACCTTATTGCTACTCTAAGTACGGTGAAAGGAATTTCTCTTAAGCGTATCGACAGTATGGTTCGCTGCTTTGTATTTGCAATTCGGTATTCAATTTTATATTTGCAATTTTAGTACCACCTCCTGTAATCGAATATCGTGTAAAACGAAATTGTTTTACGTATCGATTATCTTGTTCGTTTGAATTTGAAAGTTGTTCTCGAATATATTTGAGCATTGCTCTTCGATGCTTGAACGTTGTTCTTCGAATCGGACAAATTTTTCTCCGAATCGTTACTTCTTCGCTCTGAAATTTCGCTCCGATTTACGTGCAAGATACTACCCGTCGTACATCGAGGAGACACGGTGCGAATGGAGCGAACAGTGGGGTTGACGATCGTATAGCGCGTCGAGTGGTAACTTCCGTGTCTCGTGCGCCTCGCACGGAATTCCGCTCGCTTCTTTTTTACGGCGAGCGATGTATTAAATTACGAGCACTCCGGGGGTGGCACAGCTTCTCATCTCGCGGCGGATATGAATAACAAATTACCCGGACGGGGAATACGTTATCGAGAATCGATAGGTTCGTTCCTTTAATGGACGAAAGTGACGTTACCGGGGGTGCCGGAGGGATGGGGGTGGTTCGTGCGCGAGCCGCAGGAGACGTGACGGTTTTACATATTTCGAGTAATAAAAATGTCGTCGGACGGTGTTCCCGTGCTTAAGGACACCTCGAGCAAAAAGGCTCAAATAATTTCCCGTTTACCGTCGGACCGTCGGACCGTCTTCCGTTATCATTTCTTACGAAACCCTTCCCGCTACAACCCCTGACAGCACAATCAAATCATTTTACATAACCAAGCGAGAAAATTTAAAGCTTCGATGTTTGAGATTTGTTTCACAAAAATCTCTATCTTGGAGCCATAAATTAAAGCAAATGCCCAAAGAATTCGGGCCGTTTTGCGCAGCGGCTGACGGGTGGGGTGACGATAAATTAGTTTTGAAAATGTTCGTTGGCAGAGTTCAGCGCACCAATTTCTCCGGCAGCTGGACGCGGCTCTTTTCGAAAGCGGCGCGGCGGGCTAAAAACTAGCGTTGTAACTCGTCCAGAACCAGTTCCCGTGGTCGACGGCGTCTCTTCTTACGAGTTCCCATATTTAACCGTGGCTCTTTTGTGTTTCCCGTTTCCCGGCATCGATTCCTCAAAAATTCAGTGTGCAGCCGACGCGCCGCGTTAGAAAAACGCTTTATACCCGGGGTTTCCTGCTCGACCGTATGCGCGCCGCTGTCCATTAATTATTCATTCCGCGTTTCGTAAATGCCGCGGTGGCGGCGTTACTCGCGGCGCACGTAATTTAAAAAAAAGAACGGGAAAAACGAGGAAAAACGAGAGAGGAAACCGGTGGGGCCGGTGGCCGCTAGGCGAGCGTGGTTTTCACGGTTTCCATCGCGCGACGTCCGGGAAATTGCGAAAACGGGGAATCCGCGAGGCGATGCGCCGCTCTCGTTGTTCTCACGCGCACTCTTTTTCTCTTTCTCCCCGACGAGTCAGCCTCGTTCGGAATTACGCAACATGAATATTAAACGCGGCAAATCTATCGCATCTTGTCATCTCGGACAGTCTGTCGGGTGCCCGTCGTGTTCCGTCGGGTTCCGTCGTGTTCCGTCGTGTTCCGTCGCGACGGTTTTCCGTCGTTACTTCGTTATGCAGCGACGAGGGACTTGCCATACATATCGATAGCAACGCGTTGCGGAAAATCCTATCTAGCGATCGGAGAATTACTTTTTGAAAATTCAGAGACATCGGTTAATCTTGTTCAGAGACGTAACTGGTGCAAAATAAAAATTTTCGAGCGACGAAAAACAGATGTACATTGAGAATTAAATCGAAATCGCAATTGCCCAACGAACAAGATTCTAAATTTCATTAAACCACTCCCAACTGTTCGAATCCGTATAATTTTTTATTGCGGAAATGGTATTACCGCTTATAACGCGTCGAGTGCGTTCGAGAGGAACGAGCACAAATTAGTTGCGTATTGAACCGATAGATGCGGAATCCTCTTAAAGCAATTATTTCAAGCTCTCGTAAGGGGGTGGATCGAAGAGTATTTTAATTTGAAATACCGATGCGTAGATTCCATTGCTATTCGGTCACCGAATTATTTAATGGAAAGTGAAAATTAAGTTCTTCCGTGACTTCCTACAAATTTATATCTACAAACATTTGTATAAATGTGTAACAAATTTAATTTTTATTCGAATACAATACACTCGATCGAACGATTCGATCTATCGAGTATACGCTCGTCTTTAAAATTTATTGTTTATTCTCGACGAGAGAAATGACAGAACTGCCGTGGGCCTCTACCACCTGGATAATTATACGTCGCACAGTGCGGTGACAAGAGATTTAATTTCTATAAACCCCTACTCCTTGGTTGAAGCAGTATATCTCTCATCGGCTGTCGCTTCAAAGGATCTAAAAACCAGCAAAAGACAGTCCAGACCGAGATCGTAAGGAGCACCCGATGAAAATAAATCGTAAATAAAAGAGCACGTCCATCGGTTCCAATCAGGGTTGAAATCAAATAGAAGTAATTGAATCCCATTTGCGTCTCTAGCTTCTAAAAATAGAGCACTTCTCCGGTTGCAACATCGGAGGGCGTCGCGGAGAGCGAGACTGTCCCGGAGAGACCGGAGGAAGTCGTTAAGGGTTGAAAACGGGGGTTGAAAACGGGGGTTGAAAAAGTCACGTCGAACTGCTCGAGAGCAATAATTGAAGGGAAACGCGACAGCGCGGTGTGCAGCCGGGGCTCGACGAGCAGCGCGACAGAGTTTCATCGAGAAATATTTAATGCGCCGGAAAATGTTAATGCGTCGTGTCCCGATCGTTTCATTTGTTTCGCTGCAATCACGACGCGCTGCATAATAATGCACGCCGCCGCGCTGCCACGCTGCGCCGCGCCGCGGCGCGGGGTGCTCAATCGAGGACGCAGCATGGGACAAAGGCACAAAGCGGCGAGCAAAACAACGCGGAATTTATCCGGACAGTGTTTTTCCAAGGGCCGAAGACTTACGGGGGATGAACTTGAGGGAGCTCGCGACGAGCGGGGATGGATCGAGGTTCGTCCAACGGGGGTAGGGAACGCGCGAGCGCGAAAGAAGCCCCACAAATTAATTGAGAAAGCGAGACGGCTCGAGAGACGCCGTCACGGAAACAACCCTTCGATCTAAATTCAATTATTTAACCACCCCCGACCCTCCCGCGAACATCTCCACTCGAAAATCCTGTGCGAGGTACGTTAAAGGAATATTCGCGGCCCGTTGCGTCGTTACGATGTAACGAACGCGCGACGATCTCGTCGTTAACGATCCGGTAAAGAGTTCCGACGGCCCTTCGAATCACTCTGCAATTACGAGATCATAACTCTCTCTCTCTCTCTCTCTCTCTGTTGGTCGTTTTTATAATTTTAAGGTCGTTTTTATTTTGTTCTTGGGTCCAGAGGTGATGCGAGGGATGATTGCCCCAAGGGCTTGTCTCTTCTGGTTACGTCGATCCTGGGTAGCTACGCTGCTGCCATGCGCGAAGAAGTTGTTATCTTACAAATAGACCGTGGATTTTATGAATTTGTGACAAGAACGAATGATTTTTACGAGAAGTTAGGTAGAGAACGGTAATAAATAATTCCTTAAAAAATTATTCGCACAGTGACGGAACGTCCGGAAAGGGTCGATAATAAAATAATAATAAAATTCTTGAAATTTTTGTTTTCCAGAATTAATCCACCAGTTTCAATTCGTAGAAGATTCATCGATATTAATGGAAATCACAAATTCAAGTGTCGGTGTTCGTTTCAGTATTTCTGGTTTCATACGAGGGAACATGTTTTCGAGAGTTGATTCGCCAGCGCCGGTATTAAATAAAAAAAAACTATTGTTTCCATCGCGGATCCGAGGCATCGATGGGAAAATGCTGTAGACGCGGCAGCTCTGGAACCGCAACAGGTTGTAACGGGAGTGGATTTATTCGATTTTTCAGACTTTTGAAAGGTCAGTTCGAAAAGAGAACCTCTGTACAGATTCCATTTGTATCGAGCAGTTCAATTTGCCGGTTACCTTTTCCCCGATTTCGCGTACGTCGAAACACGCTACGACTGCACGGCACTTCGTATCGTTACAAATTTAATATCGTTTTTTTCACGTTCGACCGGTCTTCTCCGACGAACACGGAGTTTCCTTCGTCGAGTCTGATTCGGTTTTAATTAATTTCTCGATGCGCATTTCGACAGATCGGACGGGGAAAAAAATCTGTACACAGTCTGTTTTCATCGGAGTCTCCTGAACAGAACTACGGCGCCCACCCTTTTAATCGCAACCAAATTAACCGAACCGGTCGTATATTCGACCCCATTCGAGAGTTAACAGTCGGCGATTCGAGCGAACGCACGGTTCTATCGTTACCCTGTTCCCATTTCATTTGCATAATATTCAATAACGATGATCACCGAATTTTCGCGGTAATGCTCGCTTCAACCCTGACTCGCGTTTCGAATAAATCATCATCTTCCGCGTAGAGCTATATGGCACGTCATAAAACAAACCTTTCGCTCGAACGTGTAATATCGGTCCAATCTGAAATTCCATCCCTTCGATTCATCCCGAATCAAAGCGTCATTGTGATTTCTCTTTCATCCGTATAACCCGCGATACATTACGGATCACTGTTTAGGCGATCAACCGTACAGGCCTCGATTTTCACTGCCATAGTCAGATCCGAATCGATTTATCGTTAACTTCTTACCGGGGAAAACGAGTTAACGCGGTCCAGAATGTTCCCTCTAATTTTGTGCAATTATTTGTTCTCGCTGCATCGCGCTTTAACCCTTGACCGGTGTACCGAGATCTTTTACGACTCCAACAAAACGTGTTTCACTCGGATCTCGCGCGCCGTTCAGGGGCCATACCGCGGGGGAACAAATGTTTACACGTTCCCGCCGTTTTCCGAAACAGATTGGAGTCTCGAATCAGTCGTTCTCGCGAAGTGCACTGCCACAGGAACTGGCAACTTCCGAGCGGACCGCGGACAGAAAAAACTCGCGTGCATGCAAACGTTGCTCGTTAGCGTAGCCGACAGCCGTCGCCAGTTCGAACACGTGTTCTGTTTGGTGGCATAGCTCGGCATAAATATACATGGGATATGGTAAACACAGAGCATGCGACGTTCTAATCTACGCGAAAGACGTCCGCGTGTCTCTCCATCCCCCGGTGTTCGTGCACCGCACGTGTTTAGAAGTTGCTCTCGCTCGGTTAGCATTCGCACGTGAGACACACCGAGGTCCCGGGAACTTTTTTAATCAGCAAGGGAAACACAGCCGCGAGACGCAAGACCGAATTACGATCGCCCTAATTCGTGCCATTACTCTCGCGAGACATAGCGTGCATGTGCAACTTTACTCGCACGACCTGCGAGAACCTACTCCGGATTGAAGTAACTTCGGGTTTGTTCGCGGGACCCGTCGATTACTGAAATTGTTCCTCGGCGCGGTTGGCTCTCTGGCTTCCGGGTCTCTAGCAGTTGCTAAAAGATTCAACGCCCCCGCTCTCTTTCTCTCTCTCTCGGGACGATGGATCTTTAATCTCCGGTTGACCTATTCTCCTCTAGTTTCTCAACCTCTCAGAGACGACGGTTACACGCCCGCGATCGTTCCATCTCAGACCCAAATACATACTATGTAGGCAGATCGAGGAGCTCCCGGTCTCGTAAGATAGCGGTGATGAAAATTTCGCGAAGACACGACAGCTTGATGTGTCTTGAACAGGGGCGTTGCGAATCCCCTGACAGCGCGAAAATCCCCTAAATTTTTGAAAATCATATCACTGGGGAACTATGTGTTTATTTTTGCGAGCGAATCGTTTTATATTGCAGCAATGGTGAAAAAACAATTTAATCTACCTTGGATAGAAATTTTATGACGGTAGATCGATTTTCTAAATTTGAAAATTAAATTGAAACTGGAGAGTCGTGGATAAAGTTTAATTCCGACGCACGCTTTATGTTTCCTTTTTATAGATCGTACTTTACGGCAGCAGCGGTGGGAACGTTGAAAAAACAATTTAATGTAGCTCGAATAATATAAATGCTGTGAGAGCAGATCGATTTTTTAAATTTAAAAATAGTTTTACCGAAGATCCATAAAATTCTGGTACATTCGGTATACGTCCTGCTGTGATGGACGTTTCAGAAAGAACATTTAAGGAACATTGAATACGAATATCGTACCAGTAGATAAATTCTTCAACTTTGAAAATGAAACTACAGCAGAGCTATAAATAAACGTTTTAAATTTCGATGCATCCCGATTCTCGTATCCCGTTTACCTTGAATTCAGAATGGAGATAGAAAGTAGATAAGAAGATTCGTGGACACATATTTTTGTTTGCGTGTTATATTGCCGGCTTGGCTTGGCTGAAAAACATTTCTAAAAATTTCGAGATACATACCTCGTTCTTGTTTTTCTACAAAAATCGCCAATATTTAGAACTTCGTTATAAAAAAAAAACAGTCAGATATGAATTATTTATCGTATTCGGTTTATCTCTGTGCTGGTTAAGAACGTTATCGAACCGCATTTTTCAAAAACGTGTATTTTGTATTCGTGCATACGAATTGCCAAAAATAATCGGGAAATATTGTTTAAAAATAAACAAGTTCTTCGATGACAACTCGCGTGCATCGTCGAACGGGGGGGGAAGGTAAATTGATAATTAAACGTGGGCCTTACATGTAACACAAAATAACGAGGTGTTGGATCACCAATGGTCATTAAAAGCGAGAATTATATTTAAAAAAGCATTAGCGCCTTAAACATCCATTCGCGCATCAACGATTTCTAATCTTACAAAATATGTCGGAATAAATAATACGTATGAGGTTTGTCTGGTAGTTCTGGTATTCGAATATAGGAAAGTGTTGCGACCAAGGAATGGATCAACACGGTCAGATTTCATCTCGCTAAAGTCGGCAAACATATTCTCGATAGCGCGCTGAATATTAATCTCGCTTGATTCGAGAAGAGGCTTTAATAAACCCGAAACTCGAAATTAGGTTGGGGAACCACCAAGATTCCCTTTTTTTCCCGACGTCGACGGGGGCGTCTGTTATTTGTCTTCATTCCGCAAACACGTTGAAAACAGTTACAAAGCAGTTTTCCCGGGGCTGCGTAATTCCAGTTTTCCTCTTTGTGGAATTAATTGCTGGAAACCGGCAAACACCGTAACCCAGCCGGGTCAAAAGCGAGAGAATGAAAATGATTCCGTCGTAATAATCTTCAAAGCTAGTTTCGACCAATTAACTGTTCGATGAATCGCATACTCGCTCGAGCATCAACAAGCAAACGTTACAGGTGCTTCGTTGCGATAAAACAATACATATAAACGTCGCATTTCCGTTCACCGATATTCCGTTCACCAACGCGATCGATCCATCTCGTCACGCTTTTCCACCACCCTAATTAGTCGCGTTAAGAATTCGAAAACTGCTCGCAGCTTCGCCAAACATTTTTCCTAACCGAAGAAAATGTTTCGTAGTTCAATCTTTGAGGGCTTCGCGCGACCAGTTTTCTAAACAGAAATTTTCAAAATTAATAACATTACAAAATTACTGTTGAGTGTGTCCCGGCTGTTGAGTTTGAGCGTGGGGGTTGAAATTCGTGTTCGACTTTATTAAAATTTCACCGAGAGCTCCGAACAATTTCCAACACAGGCGCAAATACCCTCGATCGACCGGCAAGTGGCGAATTAAGTCGTCAAACGAGTCGAATTGATCTCATCGCAGGGGTTGTAGACCTCCCGCGGATTTTACGACGGCAAATAGAGCAGGCCACGCCGGAATTAAATGATCTTCGAGGAAGAAGGATTAGCAGCGTCGATGGATTATTATGTAAAATGTTGGTACGTGCCATTTCGACTAAGATAAATACACGGTACAAAGCCTGACGATAGTTACACGAGTTCCTGTTGCGTAATTTCCGTGCCCCTTAGAATTCGACAGAAATTCCGGCCGGTTATTACGGGGGGATTAAACGGGCACAAGTGTGTTAATTACTAAGCGTAGAATGTAATACGGCTAATGTTAACCGTGGAACCAGCCGGGCATCGTAAAATGTCTGCCGAAGCTAGAGCTAGAATACCAAACCGGTTACACGATGCTGGCATTAATAACGAGTACAGGTAAGTAAGTACGCCTCGTGCAATATGAACAGACTTCCCATAAATCAGGATTGCTGCGAATTAATCCCACCCCCTGGTACATACGTTAACGATGACCGTGTAATCGTAATTCGGAAAATTCGGCCGCGTAACAGGTGAATTTTCGATCGGCCATGAAATATTCCGTTCGATAAATAAATCAATCGGTATATCGCGCGTAATCCCTCGATCTATCTCTGTTTTCGATCGCGAGTACAAAGGCTTACGAGCAATTTATAAATAAATTGATCAACACCCCCTACCACGTTCCCGGACCGAGAATGAATAATGAAAAGCGATTAGTCGCGGAGCAGAATACGATGAGCGCTGTTAAATTTCCCTGAAATTCGCTCTGTTAAATGTCCACGAACTGTCTACGCGGGGGGTCTCCGAAGATTTAAAAATTAATAATCCTCGTAAAAAGCCAATCTCTACGAATTTACGAGATATGTGTCAAGTTTGAAAGGTTTTCCAACCCCCGCTTTCACAGAGAATACGCGCAACGCTGTAATACGATGCAGGAAAACTCTAACCTGATCGCGAGAATTTCGCTACTGGCCCCGGAACGTGAGGAAATTGAATCGTGGATTATTGTATCGCGTTCCGATGTTAGAGGCGCCGCGCGCCGTGTAATTAGCTCGAACAGCGATCGCGAGCCTGTAACGTTAGGGTAGGTCGAGCAGGGCAGGCGTGCTTTCTCTATTAATTATTAAATCGATACGGCCGAGTACTCGCAAGCAGGAGGAAAAAGTCTGAACACGGTGCCTCGAGTGCGTTTCTCTGTCTCGAACGACAGCGTCCGCGGCTATCGAGTCTCGTGGGGAACGAAGAGATTCGATGGAATCCTGAGAGCGACGCGGATAATCCATCAAAATCAACCCTTAGCCGCGTCACCATTCTTCACCCTTTACCAACATACATATACTTCCTTCTCCCTCCGACTATCCTCTTTCGCTCTCGCCCTCTCTCCCTCTTTCCCTCTCACCCTCGCTCTTTTTCTCCATCGTCTGCGACAGGATGACAGGGTGTCGCGAGACGAGAAATTAAACTCTATTCAGAAGAAACGACCCTATCCGAATTACGGATCCATTCACGGGGCACGACTGCCAGCTTTCCGATCGCGACGCTATTAATTGTAATAAGCTGTTCTTTGCGTTCGACTTTACTTCCAAGCCCGGTGCCCCAACCTCTCGGAAGCCCCTTACAGTCGAGCCGACAACCCCTTGCCACCCCCGCGCCATCGCCCCTCCGGTAAATATTTGCCGTCGCGTCCAAATAAATCATCCTTTTCACGGGACGCGAGTATTTGGTTTCGAAACTGGGCTGGCTGCGTCGACCCCGCCTCGAGGGCGTCTTCGTTCCATCTTCGACGGTTTAATTCCTGGACCAGCCTTCCGGTGTCCTTGAAATTGGGGAGGAAAACGTTCACGGAGACCCTACCCAGCTGGCTTGGCTAATAACAGCGCTTTCGAGAGATAGAGGAAGTCTCGCACGCAACGTTGTTCTAATTACTTCGAACCCCTCGTTCACCGATCGGACCTTTCCGAGTTGTTGCTCTTCGACATCCTTCAGATTTTTCTTCGCTAAATTTAGTGCGTTTATTCCACGTGTTTTTCGTTACCAGGTGCGCTTTTAATTTCCCAAAAATTCTCTATTTTAATTTCACGACGCAAGAGCTACGCAGGCACGTATTACTTTCTCGAATAATTTTAACAAGATTGATACTTCATTTTATAAAAAAAATATTTGTGAACAATCTGAGAAACATTATTGCGTCGGATGGATGAAAACTGTCTAGGGGGTGGAAATTCCGAACGACGATAGACAAAAACGCCCGGAGCGACGTCCGTGCGCATTAAAATAGTAAAAAGGTCGGTTTCCCTCGAGCAGCAAATGGAAGCATGTCGGTCGAGCTGCATGCGGTTGCACTCGAATCGCAGCACGGAATAGCAGAGAGCCACCCCCTCGCGTGTGTCCAGTCGCCGATTTTTCCCGATGCCGTCAAGAATAATCCGTTTCGTTTATTCGAGAGGGCTCGCGAGAGCCCCGAGGCCGGTGCACGCGGTACGCGATATTGTTCGTTAAGCGAAATTTAATCCCTCTCGTGATGCAGCGATGCAATTAACGCGATAAGCCTGGAAAAATACCGCGGCGAAATTAACCGAGCTCGACATCGGGGGTGGGTGGTAACGATGTACAGAGGAAAGGGCGGATGTAACCGCGAGCGGATCCAGAGGGACGAACGTTTAACGAACGTAATTTTTTCTTCTTTCAGCGAAAACGTTGAGGAGCATTGCTACTCGAGAAGAACAGAAGCCTGCGCTGCCGCCGCAACAAGAAAAATAAATAAAACACTCCCGCCGATAGACACGAAAATGAAACTCGAAAAATAACGCATCGCGAGCGGACTACATATTTTCAAGTATGCACCGATACAGGTTTGTCACGACTCTGCGGTTTTGCATCGTACGCGCTCGAATTAATTGACCAGCAGACTTCTTTCGCGATATCTCCCGTGTTCGTCTTCCGACGATCCATCGAACCGGCTAGCCTCGGAGGAAAGTCAAGGAGACACAGAGTCTATCGACGTTTCAAGGCCGCCTTTACTCACCGAAAGTGGACGATATAGTCGGACGCTATCGGATTTAGGGGCGCAACCTGTGCTTTTGTGTACCTTTCTTACTGGATCGTCGATGGAAACTGAAACGAGATACCGATAAGGCGTTTGCGTGGTTATCGATGCACCGTTGAACGTCGGAATTTTATTTACTCCGATCAACTCGAGACAGTCGAATAGACAATATTTCTGAAAATATCTGCAACTTCAAACCTGCAATTTCTAAACTCGCGATCAGGAAAGAATTCAGTTTTCTCGCAGCAAATTATCAACAGCGTGGTACCAGTTTTACGATCTGTCGAGGGAGCTCCGCCGTAACTGCAGCCCGATAAAACCGTAGACATAAAAGTGGAATTTCTTTCGTCCACCGTGCCAATTGCCGGTTTCCATTAAAAAGTATTCCTCCAGGAAATAGCAACAAAGAGGCTGCCAGACGTGATCGCGCATAACTCAACTCGGTGATGAAAAAACGGTTCCAAGAGCTGCCGTTAAGAGGAAAAACAAAGGAGGCGCTTCTCGGAGACGCCGACAACGTTGATCTCAGCTCCGGTCGGTTGAGTCTCCTTCACGGAAAATGGAACGATACCAATGGAACGATACCAATGGACCGAACGCATCGATGTTTCGAAAGCGGGACACATCGCTAACGACACGTGAAAACCCTACAGGAAACGATAGTTCGCGAGCGTAAATCGACCGGCTGCTATGCAAGCACCAATCTGGGAAAGTTTGTTCGCAAGACAGAGTTCTTCGACCCTTTTATTAGCGAAGTTCCTCGCGAAACTGCCGCTACTTAGCGATTCGGTTAATAATAAGAGCGGCTCCGTCTCTCCGCCGATGAAGACTTAAAATGCCCCAAACCAGTGTCTTCGGCGGCCTGCAAAATGCTGAGCTGTTTGCAATGTCGTGGAACAAACTTTAAAATCTGCTTCGCGACTGCCACTTTGGTATTAACGTTGTTCGTCCGTAATTATAATTCCGAAGTAATTTTTATGCAACAACTTTCTAAACCCGGTCAGAGAACGGTATCATCCATTTGTGTCGATAACAGTCGTGAAATCCATTAATGCCGATGCGTGTAATGTTATACCGATCGCCACGCCTGATAATTTAGACTGCTTAAATATTCCACGATGCAAATTAGTTTCTAAACCTGGTCGAACAATGTCGCTAATTCGTGTTAACAGCAGTCGTTGAACGAGTGCCGATAAACGTAGGTAGCATCGATCTCGTCACCGCGACTAATGAAATTGAATAAATTCGAGGACGAATGTTCGACATTCGGAAAAATTCGATGAAAGGTTGAACGAGCGATTTTTTCCGTTGAAAAATGTCTTTCCAACGAAACGTTCCGGGCGCGATTTTTATTAAAATCCGTTCCAGCCCATTGTGCGCGGAGAAAAATTCGATTACCGACCGGTGGAAACAAGCGAAATGGAATTCGAATCGCATTTAGGCCAACGCTCGGCCGAGCAACCTCTCCTCTCTCTCTTCTCTCCCTTCAGCCCTTCGGTAATTTCGTTTAATATCAGCACAGATGTAACCGCAACTTGTATTCGTACGTATCGCACGGAGCTAGCGATTGGCCGCCGGAACCGCCGATGCGATTAATAAATTAACGCGGATGCGGCCGGTCGAACGAGTTTCGCAATTATCGAAAATTCACTCGCGAGAACAGCTTGCCCGCCGCGATGATTAAGCGCGCGCGCGCGCGCGGTTTTCGGCCACGTAAGTGGACTCTTTCGGCAAATAACGTCCAGTCGTGTTTGTTCTGTCACGAATTTCACAAATGAACTTCAAAGCCCGCCTCGGCGCGCCTCGATCGCGGCCCTTTGATCGTTCCTAAAATTTTCAATTTTCAAATTGACCTTCGAGACAGAAAGCGTGTCGCCGATGTATGCATGTTGGTTTACGCGATCCTACAACTTACTTTCAGTGTTTCGTACCTGAATTTTATGTCACGCACAGACGAGTACCTTTTACGATACAGCAACGAAGTTACAAATTTTACAGTATTTAAAAGATAAAAAATTGTGGAAATTTTAACCCCGAGAATAGGCATTAGGGTTGAAAGGAATTAAAACGGTCGGGAGACTCGGCGAAGCAAGGGGTTAACGGGGCCGGTTAATTATTTCGGCAGCGATCGGGAAACAATATGGCAAGGAGAGAGGCGTACAAATGGAGGATAGGGAAGGCAACAATATACAGATTGGAGGCCCTGGTGGAAAATAGGAAACGCGTTCGCGTATCCCCCGAAATCCAGCCGGTTTCATAAAGATATCCGCTCGTAAATGAAATTCAGTCGTAACAGGCTGTAGATGCGTCGCACAAGGGTGTGCGTGTACGAGGGATGACCGGCGAAGGGTGGCACGTGGCCAGAGAGAGCGAACGTCGCAATTTTCGATCGATTCGCGCGCGAAAACCCCTGTTTTATGCAAATCTCGCTGGCCGGGTACCGGTAATAAATTATTCGGCCGGCCGAGTCCGTTTATAGGTACATAGGTTCGTATACACACCGAGGGAAACCCCCCTCCCCGTCCGGTAGGTATTATTTGTCGCTGTTGGCGCCGTAAATGCGACCAAATATTTGCCGGTAATAGCCCCGGGCGAAGGATAAATATTTATTGGACGTCACGGATATTCCGATGCAGCACGATGCGCTCGATACCGTTTCGTGGGGCCTGGCGAAAAAAAAGAGTAGTACATAAATGTACACGAGTGTGCAACCACACACCGCATAAAAGGAACCGCCGTCGTTTGTCCACGTTTCCGCGTTTTTACAACCGGGACATAATCGTTTCCGCCTTTATTTTCAACCGGACCCAAAGCCTAATATGTACACCTACCTCGCTGTATTCTCCTATTTTTATGACGCGACAATTAAAACAAACTTTAGTGGAATCGGAAGGAGAAACACGCGCAATTTCCGCGCGCAAATGGCGATTTTAATAGTAATCGCGTAGATATGCAAATTTAGGATAATTCATGATGACCGAACGCGATAAACAAGAATTTATAGGTGGGATTAAGGGCTGCCACGCGGCTGCACGAGATTTTGCAGATTTTTTTACCGACGTTTTGCATGTGAAAATTTGCTGTACTTATTCGTTGTTCTTTTTATTCAACCGCTTGTTCGATGCGGGCAAACAAGCAGAACCCCAAGAAACAACGTAACGCTAGCGGAAAAATTAGCCAACAACACCGGCCACATATTTCCCAAGCAACTTTCTGCGCAACCCAATAATTGCACTCCTCGCGAAACACCGTGCAACTCTGTGCAAGCTCTGCGAGTTGGGTACGCTATATCTACGAATTCGCAACAGGTTTCGACCGGAAAACGTTCCAGAGACGTCGGGGGCGAGTGGCTTACACGTAAAATTCCTTCGCAAATAAAGCGACGACAAACGATCGTGGAAAAAGTGTACGACGAGTAGCGAGCCGCGAAAAGAACGGACGAAAGAAAGAAGGAAAACGAGAAAGAGCGAGGGAGCGAGAAAAAAAGGTGAGGCGTGGATCGACGAGAAAAACAGCTCCGTTATTCCACGGAATTTCTATCGCGGTGCGAGCGAGTAACCGGCAGAAATTCCCAGAGTCCCTTCACGCGTGACCGATCCACGAGCCGGCGGCGGAGGAATCGATGGTTGAATTCTGCATGAATGAAGACACGTCACGGCGATTACGATCGCCGAGAGAGAAGAGAAAGAGAGAGTGAGTGAGTGTGTGAGAGAGAGAGAGAGAGAGAGAGAGAGAGAGAGAGAGAGAGAGAGAGAGATAGAGAGAGATGGCGGCTAACCGTCCACTTGTCCCTGAACAACAATATATAACCGGTGACATTTACCGGCTCGTGTCTCGAGTGCTGTACTCTAATTATCTTGGCTAAATGCACCGACGAGCACGGCTGCGGCCGAGATCCAATAAGCAGTTTGCGGCAGCGACGTCGTAGGAGGTTCGACGCTGAACATCCACCACGTTCAACGAAGATACAGAGTCGGAGAGAAAGAGAGGGAGAAAAAATCTCGATTTTCCGCGGCGTTCATCGGATAAAACACCGGAACCGTTCGTTACCGGTCGCGCGGTCCGCTAATAAACGATCTCGATTTAAAAATCCTTGCGCCCTTATCTCGGAAGCCGGGGGGTTCGGGATCGGCGCGGGCTTCTACTTAGAATTTAAATAGACCTTAAGATCCAGACGGCTTCGAGCAGCCTGGGAACAAGCACCGGCTTGCGCGAGCAAGCGAGCGGCCTGCAACCGCTTCAATTTAAATATAAAACGCGATCTCTCCGAATCGGCTCTCTGTCGAGCGAGAGGGGCGGATCTCTCTGGAACAACGCGCGACCCGTTCCGGCCCGACCTGACCCGATCCGTGCCTCTCGAGTGTCCAGAACGATTCGCGGGATGATATCTAATCCGAGGAGAAGGATCCAGACGCGACGTGCGCGATGCTGCTGGGGATTTCACGGCGCGACAAGCAGTTTTAACGAGCCCTGAGTCTGCACAACTGACCCTAGACTAAAGAAAGAAAGAAAGAAAGAAAGAGAGTGTGAGACACACACAGAGAGAGAGAGAGAGAGAGAGAGAGAGAGAGAGAGAAACAGGAGACTCGTTATCGCGATCGTAGAACGATCCGGGGCCCCTGCGATCTTTTCACTCGTTGTCCGTTATTCCGATTCCCACGGATCGTTCGGACTCTGGACAGACTAGGCCAGGCCAGACCAGTCCAGAGCATAGCGAGCGCCGTTCTAATCCAGTTCACGCGAAAACGAACCTAACGGAAGCACCGAGCAAGGGTGTCACGGCTGACCTGCCACTTTAACGACCCAGAGACCCTGCGCGAAGTAGAGTCCCATTAGCATCGCAAGGTGGATTCATGGACAGCCCCGTCGACTGGCCCAGTCGAATAGAGGCGTCTTAGGAACCGTTCGACGTTATCGGACCACTGGCGACCGCTTTGTTGGCAACTATCGGAGAAACTGCGGCAGACAGGCCGCGCGAGACAGTCGGAATCGATGGAAGAGCTCGCGAGAAATAACGGAGAAATGGCCGGGTTTCCACCGCCTTTGTTCGAAAACGTTCCACTGCGACGGTTTTCGCCAACGGCGATCCTCCGTCTAACCTGTCTGTCAAACGAGCTTTACGCATAGCGTCGAAGCGAAGACGACGCGGACGAGGATGCCGGAGAAGTTTATTCTCGCGGCACGATTCACTTTTTTGCCCTGCGAGAACTTCATCTGCCATTTTTAGGTACCGTCGCGCAGCATATTCTATTTTCCTAATTTGATTTTACGGCAAACCTACCTGTTCGGATGACAGGTAGTTTCATATTCGTGTTGTTTCGTATCGATATCGTACAAACGCTTCTGCGAGAACTTAGTCAAACCTAACCTAACCTGCGGTAAAATTTATATCGATCTACGGTTATCGGCAGACTGCGGTTTTTATGGAGAGATTCTGTAAGCAAACAATACCGTATCTTCGAAAGACCTCGTTTGCATTTTATATGTTAAAACGCGATTTTTTTCGAACGTTCGCATAAAACAAGAAGGGTAATGTATGCACCGTTAGAATCATGATCGTCGCTGCATCTGCAGGTCGCTCGACGTTGCGAGCCACCTGGCGCTAATAAAATCCTCTCCGATCCAAAGGGTAATAACTTTGCCGATCGGTGTTCCTAGCACTGCTTGAAATTCCGTGGTGCGAGCGGTGTCTATTGGGAAATCGATCGGCGCGTTTCACCGACGTTACGACTGTATTCGTCATTGTAGGATTACAAGCGGGATAGCTGGACTCCGTTTACCCGCGCTCCATTTACTCGAAAGAATCTTTGCACATACGCGACTGATTAGCGATCACCTCTTGTAATCCGAACCATTGTCGAGATATCGGTGTCCGTCCGCGAACTCGGTTCTGCTCGAAACGCGAACACGGCGAGTAAACCACATTTTTCTGACGGAAACAACAGGGAAACGAAGACGAAGTTTCAGATAACTTTCCCGAGTAAATTTTAAGAGGCGAAAGCCACGGGAAAACGGATTCGAGGATCAAGGATTCGCGCAGGATTCCGCAGTTCTGACGTTGGACCGTGTTATAGGAGCAAGCCCGTGACGCGAATAGAGCCAGCCTGAATACATTTTGGAATCAAGGAGAAGAAGAGAGGCGCCTTTCTACGCCATTTCGCCGAATAAATCTTACCGGGCTCTATTATTTTCTGCGAGTGAACCGATCTAAATCTTCCCGGGGCCGCGGTGGCTCGATTCCACCCGCTGATGTTCCATTAAATGAAATTACGGGGAAAAGGCAACCTTTCTGCTCGGTTTAACAAACAGAAAATATTTCCATCGGATCGATCGGGAGCCAGACAGCAAAGAAGAGAGGGAGCGAAACGGGAAAACAGGAGCGTCGTCTCGTAAAGTTCCGGTACAGGTGAGCAGAAGTAATCAACGTCCGAGCGGACACTTTTACGCTGCGTCGGTGAAATGATCCTCGCACCGGTAAATCCTGATTTCCGTAAGGTAACTGTACAATGGAGCTTCAAGCAACGAGCTCGGGACGCTATGGAAACATTTGGGGACGAGAATAATATTTATCGTCGTCGTAACTGGGGGAGGCTGACCTGTTTAGAACGCCGCGCCAGGGAGAAAGAGAGACTCGGATCGCCGTAGTTTTAAGATTCGATTTCGTTCCAACAGGGCCAGGTGCTCTCTCGCCTTGGATATTCAAATTTATAGGGCCACTGACAGCGAGTTACATAGATCACTGCGGAAGAGAAAAAATATTTTATGAAAGATTTTTCTTTAATTTTATGAAATTGTATCCTTTTCGTAGACGAGTTTTTCGACAATCGTGAATTTCTTCAACCGCGAATAATAGAATTTGCGAGGTGTTACGTCAATTTATACGAACCTCGTGTGCCCTTTAGGATTCGTACGTTCGTATATATTCGCGTGACAGTAAATCTCGTCTTTCGTTATCGTGGCACGAAAAGTTACGGCGGGATTGTACATATTTGTGCATTCGTGTGAAATATGAACGCGCAAAATTTAACTTAACCTCTTGCCATATAATATCGGGTCAGAGTCGCGGTGAACGTTTCAAATGGAATCTATTAAATGCGAGTACCGTTCGCATCTTTCAAGCCGAAATAATATAAAATTCTATATTTTTTGTTACCGATATTTAAGCATTAAACGCGGACATACGATAAATATAAATTTTCATCGTTAGTCGTCGTATCTAGTTTCCGGAAAACAATGTTAGACAACGTCTGTTGCAGAGCTCGATATCGGTCCCAGAAGATCGTTTTCGATATTGATTCGCAGGTCACCCGGTATATAACGGTAGACCCCGGTCTATCCGAAGGAAAAGGCCCGAGGTGGTCGTTGAAAAGCCGAACAAGGGTCCCTGAAAAAATCCCTTTGTCCGTACAGGTGCACGCGGCAGGTTGCTGGCAGAAACCCAAAACAGGTTTTCACAAAACCCACGGCCGGACCTCCCTTTTTCCTTTCTATCTATCCCCTATCTGTCCCTCCTTCGTTCTCTCCCTTTGCCCACTCGATTCTTCCCTCTTTCTCCAGTTTCTCCCTTTCTTCCCCCCCCCCCTCTCTCTCTCTTCATCACTGTTTGCCTCTCTTTGCCTCTCTTCCTCCGGTTTGCGCTTTTTTTCGTTAACCGGCCAAATACGTCCGTCATCCGTCCCGCAGCCGTACCGCCCCGCCCCGCGCCTCTCGTCACTTTGACGAGTATTCAAATGAAGCGACCCCGAGAATCACACACGCGGTCTCCCGCGCAATTAAGGGGATAATTAATTTTACATTCTGTGACAGAGACCGCGGATGTTGACGGCCACGTGGCCCGGTCTGCGGTCCCATCGTAATTGGTCAATTCGAAACGCACGAAGAGTCGCGGGAAATAACGCGACGGAGTGTTTGCTGTGTTTGGCCGACATCATTGGCGATCTCTCTGACGGTAGTTATTTCGATCTACCGCACCGGGAAAATTAATCCGAGGAATTTCGGATCGAAGAAGAAATCAGGATAATATTTTCAATTTCACTGGTTTTTCGCGCACTTCGACAAAGTTTGTTTTACAGAAGCACTTTTCCGAACTCGAGCGTAAACGCTCGAGAACTCGATCGAATTTTCTTTGATGTAAAACAACGAAACCGCGGTTTCTACTTGGCGAACATTAAAAGCCACTTCGAAAAGTAAGACTCCTCGATGGTTACTTCGCCTCGGTGCAAACTCGATGGACCTTAAAATTTAAGTAAAGCGCACGAGAAACGGACGAAAAGAGTGGTAGTTACGCTTCATTGTCCGCTCTCTTAATAGTAATTCATTGGCGCAAGAACTTTCAACTTTTTACGCTGCCCCGAGGCAGCAAAAAAGAAATAAAAGAGTAGGTAGAACTCGAACCGACCAACGAAACCTTATTTAGGCGCAATAACGAGCGTTTAGCTTTCGGAGGTACTCCGAAAGCGAAAACGCTCGAGTGAATTCGGTTTAATTAAATTTCTCGTGTTCGCGAAACCTGAATGTCTTAAGAGAATAATTCGTTACAATTTCCTGCATGCGTTCTCAGGACCCCGTGACCGTCGAATTATACTTCAACCGCGAGACGCGTGCCTGTTCTAACAATTTTATCCTGATTATATTTAAACTAGCCGCGCGGCTTTAAGGCGGGGAAACAAATTTAATTAAATCCTACTTCGTCGTCTAAATACTTGCACATTCGAGTTACCGCGAGCAATCGAAACTATAAATAAGCGGTTAAAGTAATCCACTTAAAAGTTCTTCGTTTGAGAAGCGAATGGGCGGAGACTGAATTTTCAAGAGTCGGTTGTTCGACTGCGAATTTTTTTTTTTTTTATTTATAACTAAAGTTAGTAGATCAAATGGAAAACTATATTAACATTATGGAATTTCTGTTTCTCGCTATCGATCCGAGCATGAAATTTGCGTAAAGATCCGCTGTCTGGTCGTTGTAACGATAACGGATGGAAGAAAAAATTCATTTTCGTCCCAATCGGACGAGATCGATGGCGACGTCCCAGGACATTGTCTTCGACCCCCGGGACAATAGGCCGAGCATCCCTTTTCGGCGAAGAACGTTGGAGGAGAACGCCGCGCGCCGGAAGACGTCACCTGCCGGGAATATTTTAATTAAAGCCAATTTCTACGATAACGATTTTTCCGTCGGAACGAAGGGGTGGTTTACTTTCTCTCGTCGGTGGGCAGACGACTCGAAACGCTCTGGAAAAAAGAGTGGAATCGCGGAACGCCTCGGAGGGTTTTAAGAACCGTAATTTGTCTGGTTCGCGAGAGCGCACGATCGTAAAGCATCCCGCGGGCCATAGCCAGAAATATTCCTGCTGGAACGACGTTTAGGCGATACGTCCCGGTGCTTTACGACAATGTAAAATGCGACCGAGGCTCGTTCATACCCTAATCACGCCTGTCGATCGTAAAACTCGCGATACCGGCAATAAAACATCGATAGCAACAAATTGTATAATAACTACGGGCGGTCCTCCGCTATCCTTGAAACAACGTCGAGACCGTTCAACGATAAAAATTGACTCTTCAGGGTATTATGGACGCTTTTGGAATCAGAGTTCGCTCCTGCTATCGGTAATGCTAGAATCGCGCGAGCTATCGGAAAATTAATTCGGGGAAATTGATTGAAGTTGTACCGGAACTCGTTGTACCAGACTCGCAACTTTGGAAGACTTAAACACCCTACATATGTTTCAACTAAAAACCTAATCCTAAATGAAGCGTACAAATTCGAGAATTCCGATATAAAGATCTATAATCCCGTTTTCCGAGCGTTCTCGCAGTTAAACGGTTAAACGGAGATTCTCCCGTCTAGAGGGGGAAATTTGCGAAACGTTAGGAAAACGCGGCAACAATTTCCTGACTCCCAAAGTTTCATCGTTGGAAGACTCTTGAACGGCTAACAATTTGTCGGGCGGCTGTTCAGATCCGCGACACGGATCCTCGGCGCGTTCCCATTGAGTCGTTTGCGTCTCGAACTACATATTAAGTTTCGAAACGAAAGTTGAATGCGTCTCCGTTTAAGGGGCTTATTCACGAGCGAACGAGAAAGTGCGATGCTCCCCGTGTTACAACGTCTCCTCCCGTCACTTCCGGTGTCTGAATGGAAACACCGTCGAACGACGGCCGTGTTACAAGAAGAACAGAATCGTCTTCTCGCGAATTCGTCCCCCCCTCCAGAACACAATCGTGACGCGTCGCGTCGTCGCGTGGAGACTTCTTAACGAACTCGAGGATTCGATGACGTCACTAGACTCTACGCTCGTAGGGATTAACCAGCTAAATGCTTGACGCGAATTAAACCGACGCCCACCCGCTGCCTCGCCGAGAGACAGAGACAGAGACACAGAGACACAGAGACAGACAGAGAGAGAGACAGACAGAGAGAGAGAGAGAGAGAGAGAGAGAGAGAGAGACTCACTAAAATATAACGATCGCTGTTATTTAATCACGCGAGCACGGAGTATCGGGGATTATGCTCGCCACACCAAAAACGGATAATAAGCCTTTGTCTTGCTCTGTTTGACTTTCGGCTCCGGTGGAAGTCGTAAACGGACACGGTTCAAAAATCACTTTAACGATGTAATTCCCTCGCGACGCTGTTTTACGGCCGCTCGGAGAATGGTGCTCTGTTTCGTATTCCGATCGAGATACATACTCTCGTTTCGTTTGTTGACATCGTGTTCCTTCGATTGCTTCGTCTGTAGGAGTTGTTCGAATTGTTAAAAATGTACCAACATTCTTTTTTTTTTCGATCTTTTGCTGAAAAATGATCGAGGTACTCTCGTTTCATTCGTTTCAACGTCATGTTCCTCTAATTGTACAATTTTGACGCGTCGATTGGAAAATTGTACGAATTTTGAAGAGTTTCTAAAAGCGTGTCGCTTCCTTTCACGATTCTATGCTCGAGGATGATCAAGGTACTCTTGTTTCATTCGTTTTAACGTCGCGTACCTCTGATCACATAATTTTCACGTTCGCACGATGATTGGAAAATTGTACGAACTTTGAAGAATTTTTAAAAGCGTATCGCTTTTACGATCATTTGCTGGAATACAATCGTATAATTTTGACGTTCGAGAGACGAGGTGCAATTTGAAGCAGCAGATAAATTAAAAGTGATTAAAAGCTCCGTTGTATCGGACCCAGCCCATCAAAATTATTATCTCTTCCGGGTTCGAGCGCAACGCTCGAGTGTACGATTACTAAAAATGAAAAAGGCGTTCTTCCGTGTTCCGGGCGCAAAAAGTTGAAAAGAAAATGAAGAAAAGTCGCGAAGAGAGATTTTTTTTTAATATGTGTCTGAAGTCGCGCTATCGCAGCATCGAACAATGCGGTTGTACGGAGATCAGGGCAGAAGATGAATTTCCCAGCTCGTGGTTCCCGCTCTAGGTCAACGATTCTCGCGCGATCTTCAGCGGCAACCGGTTGTGGCATCGACCTTGCGCTTTCGCTAGCAGCAAAAATTACATGACCCAGCGCGCACGAAGATTACTCTACGCACAGGGAGAGAGAAAGAGGAAGCGCGGTTTCGCGTGGCGAGATAAACTTCCACGATCGTGGGACCGATAGAACACGATTCGTCGACGGGAACACGATCCAACCCGGATCCGTTAACTCGGCGAATCGGCTTCTTCGGGTTTCGATTAGCGAAGTTCAACGGTGCCTCGCGACAATGACAATATTTCTCTTGGTTCCGTCGCTCTTCTCTCGACGGGCTCCGCGAATCGCTTCGTCTTTGAAAATAGTCAGTGAACTACATAAATGGTGTCGATCGAGCGTGTTTCCGTTCTCGATTACTTTAGCTTTCAAGTTTGCCAAATGATTTTCGAGATTGAATCAAACGCAAAATTGGTTGGAAGTCTATTAAACTTGGTAAATAATTTTCGATAACGAACAGGGCACGAGACCGATTAGATCGATTCGTACAATTCTTGGTATTACATATTCTCAACCTGTCGGAACTGTTTGCGCGCAGAAAATAAAATTCCTTTTCACGATCGACTTATAAAAATTCGGAGAGCGAATATTTGTTATTCGACGCGTGACGTTATCGGTGTACAGGTGACACAGATATCAGACGCTAAATCCAAATATTGATTTAATCAACAAACAGAAGGATTCTCCGGCGAGACACGATCAACATTAAAAACGATCACGACGTTTCGTCGCACGCGATACGATTTAAAATTCATTTAGCGACGTAGAATCAAATCTAGAATGCGCGTCAACCCCTTGCCTTGCGATTTAAGTTCCGAGAACGCGTGCCTTAAACAACAACAAGCTCGGTTGCGCGTCGAGCTATTTTCGGTTTGGTTGTGCGTTCGAAGTTGCGAAAATCGCACGCGTCTTTTGATATGTAAATGCTTAAATACACGAGCCAGGTACGTACAACTAATTTTATTTTGCAAGATGTGTTTTGTTTTTTTGTATTTTTGTTTCTAGTCATCTTGACTAGTTCGGTACGTATGTAGTTCTAGTTTGTCGCGTGTAGCCCGAACGACGTACATATCTATGTATCTGCCACGTCTCTTGCGCGTTTTGTTTAAGTTTGGCCCGATCGACGTGCCACGTCTCTCGCGCGTGTTGTTTACGTTTGGCCCGATCGACGTATCGCGTCTCTCGCGCGTTATTGTAGGCGAAGGGGTTAAATATCTAAACGATTGGAATTCAATTAAAAACTTCACAAAATCGTCGAACGTGACTATAAATATCGGAATTCCATCGACACGCGTACAGTCCAAAAATAACAACTGAAACGAGAACAAGTCGATTCGATGGTCCAATATGTGGTATCGATCGTTGATTAAAAATTATCAGAGCTATCGTCCGCGATGCGCCAGTCTCGATAAGATTACGCGAACAGAGTATACTCCGTTGAACGGTCGATTCAGCAGCTAGATAGAACAACAACAGGTGAAAATAATTTTCCGGCAATGTCGGACACGGTTGATTAATGCTCTGGCCCCGCGAATTAAACGTTCCTCGCGGACGACCGTCTCTCGCGTCTCGCCTCTCGCCTTCGCCGCCGGCGGAATATCGATTATGGATCCTCGGAGATCGTAATTAAAAACGTGTCTCCGGACGTCGGTCGGTCGGAGCCTCGACGACGGTTAGCGACGGCGGTTATTATCCTCCGGTGTCTTTATTAAAAGCCTCGAGGAATTCGGAAGGAAGCTTGTTCCTGTCTTGGCCTCCTCCCGAAGCATGTCTTCTTCCCGTCCTTTACGCATCCAGGTTCTGCTCCCCGGGTGTTTTCGAAAGATTCGAAAACAGCTTGTCGGCTATTAAACCGGATTAATCGTGGCGATTAGTCAGATTCTGGAAACACGGCAGATATTAAACCAACGGTCGTTTCCCGGTGCCGAACGACATAACGGAAACGGTCCTCGAACGATTCCGAAGAATTAATCGAGCAGAGAGCATTGGATGGACATCGAGGATGCGCCGTTGAAAGGATATACTCGTACGTACGAGGAAAATGTATTCTTGGACTCTGTATTTATTATAGTAGCGGGAATGTAACGGTGGAAGCAGTAGCAAAAGAGAACGATAAGAATGATTTCTAGAATCGAAAAATGATTACAATGGTATAATCGGAAAAAGATAAAGACCCTACGGGAAAAAGAATCGAGTTGACTCGTTCAACTTTGCGTAACCCAGTTAGCGTTGCACCAACAGAGTTTCGCTTATCTCCGAAATCCCGAGCAAAACACACAAAAGATTGGATAATTACGATAACGATACAACCTCGGATTACGATCGATAACCAAGGAACAAGTCGAAAAGGGAACAAAAGCGGTGAATTAAAGTGTTGCGCGACCCGGTTAACTTCTTTTCAAAATGCACCGTGAAACCGCGGTAAACTATCGAAACACGTTCCGCCGATAATTCGCGTTGCTCGACGCTCCTTTTTTTCCTAATTACATGACTTTTTAGTCCTAGTTCTCAGCCACGTACTTACTCGCAGCTCGCAGCGTCGAAAAACAGCAGCGATCGTTGCAAACTCGTGGAGAGCGTGGCACGATCGAGTGGGAATCGTGGTTAACGATATCGTCGCGAACGGAACGAGGTTCGCCGAGCGAATTACAACAATTAAAGGGAAGAACAAGTCGAACAGGTTGGTCGAAATTTTTTTGCGATCGTTGCGACGCGAAAGGGACATGGCGGCACGGGGGCAAACAACGCTATCTCGCGGAGCTGGGAAACGCGAGACATGCGAACTCGCAGGGGCTCGCCATCTACGGGATCCGCGATGGCCCGTATCGTCGAGGCCGGCGAACGAAAACAGCGCGACGAGAGTGCCCTCGGGCATTGTTAGTCGAACAAGCTGCACGATAATGGCCCCGCAACTTCCCAATACCTGAAACAGGCTGTACATCTCGTCCGTATGCACCTGCGAGACAACCGATGGATGGGGCACATCGGCGAGCGTGAAAACGGAACGCCGAAAATTCGCTCGGACGGAAACCGAGAATTCCGTCAGAATTCACGACGAACCCAGGGTAAATTTCGTCTCGGTGCTGCGACACGTACGCTCGCAGACAGACACGCTCGCAGGCAGACACGCGCGCACATATACGGAACGTTTCCGTTTTATCCGCGAACATAATTTCTCGCACAATTTCCCGGCTATTTTATCAGACGGCGGCGTTGAATCGAGCCCGGCCCGGTTTGCTCTTCCGTTTGTTTTTCATTTCCTACCGAAAAGTCGCTAATTATCGGACGCGGATATGTAAAACGGCTGCGCATCGGTGCACTTTGACTTTTTTCCTCACATTTATTTCCCTCGCTCTTTTCACCGTAAGGGCTTTTTTACGAGCGCTCGCGCGCGGAACGTTATTAGTTGAAAATAAGAAAAAGAAACCCGGGGAACAGAAGAGAACCGCCGCGGCTCATTAAACGGTGCCGGAACACCGGTTTCCTCGCAGCATTTTTCGACCTGCATATAACCATAATCAAGGTTTTCTCGCGGATAAAACTCTGACCCTACATCATAGACGCGGCAGCCATATTTCTTTGTCTCGCCGACTCTCTCTCTCTCTCTCTCTCTCCCCCCCCCCCCCCCCCTCTCTCTCTCGAACTGTTTCCTTCTTTGCTTTCCTTCCGTACTGTGGATACAAACTTGAAAAATTCACTGGTTTATTTGTCCTCGTCCGTTTACCCTTCCTCAGCTGAATTAACATTAACAGTCCGACCGTGGACCGTTCGTCGATTAATTAATTTTTCGAGGAAGCGGCTCAAGAATGCTCTCCTCGTCTTTTCGTCAGTTAATTTCTCTTCGTTTCGTACTCGAGCTGATCCTTAATTATTATTTGAAAATATATACGAAGCGACAAACGATCGTTAATAATTTGTAGCTACGTTCCGGAAGAACTAAAATTCCGGATAGGTCGCTCCTTGGGTGCGAGCGGTTAAGTGTCCGCAAAAGTGAAATTGCTAGGTAAGAAATAGATCGAGCGGCAGGGCTCGCATGGACCGTTTGCTCTCTTAAAATGCTTCGTACGTATCGAACAAACCCGCCGATTAGACGCAGGCGGTAGCGAGTTGGAGAAAGTCTGAAAGGTTGAACGACTGTTTCGTTATATTTATGCGCGACGATAATGGTAAAGCACGAGAAAGGAACTTTAATGGACGGGGAATGTACGGTCCACGGGGATGGGTCACCACGCAACAATGCAACAGAAAGAAAAAGGGGCACGATGACCCTCGCCGGGCGTTCATTCGTGCGCCGTGCGACGACGAACCATCCGTAGGAAAAAAGACGAATCCACCACAGCCCGTCGATTTACAAGAGAAACGAGAAAAGGTCAGCCACTCGATATTTATCTTCGACGCGTCTATACGTTGTTCGCCCGGCAATCTCGAAAACGTCTCGATTACGACATTCGGAAAGAACGAGGTAACCTTAAACTCTGCGGTAACAAGTACATAACTAAAAAATGTTAAACTTCCCGTTACAGTTTTTTAAATATTTCAATGCCACATTAAAAATAATTAACGCGTTCTAGGAAATTGTAGAACGATGCATGGAACGAGGTTGCACGTTTTTCA
The DNA here is from genome assembly GCA_028455805.1 of Lasioglossum figueresi. Taxonomy (NCBI): domain Eukaryota; kingdom Metazoa; phylum Arthropoda; class Insecta; order Hymenoptera; family Halictidae; genus Lasioglossum; species Lasioglossum figueresi. The sequence goes on along the minus strand of CM052192.1, from coordinate 362,324 downwards.
AATCCATATGAGTTCTCGGTACCGAAGAGGTTAACGACCGAAAATGATTCGGATCGACCCTTGGGACGCTATCCGGTCGGATACCCTAATTTATATTTTCTGTTCCGCTTCGTAACTAGGAAAATTCTTTGTCGACAAATGTTCCAGCTACGATGTTCGAAGAGGTACGTTCAGAAAGTGCTCGAGAATAGAATCCAAGATCAAAATTATCCGGTTGGAGTTCAAAATTTATTATCCAAAGTCGGTCGAGTCTGCAAGGTCTCGACGGTCCTTCGACCGCGAGGACACGCGATTCTGGGGTTCGCGACAGGCTGGTCGTACCATTTTCCGATGCATCGTAATTTTTCGTGCTCTACAAATTCGGAAAGATTTACGCGGTGCGCTCTAAAGATCGGCGGCCGGGAAAGGAAGAGGGCATTGTCGCCGGCGACACTTTCTCCGCCATTCGTGTTTGTACCCTTTTGCGGTCCAGGCTCTCCGGGCGCGTATTCCGGGGTCCTTGCAAGTCATAGTCGGCCCCGAACAATGACAAATAAATTTCCGAAGGAAGTTGCGAGTAGCGCGAGCGTCCGAGACCTCGGCTTTGGCAGTATGTAGGTACATGCTATCCGCGCTGCGAAAGTGAAACGGTCCAGCGAAACGGTACCCTGTGTTCCCCCCCCCCCCCCCTCTCTCTCTAGAGAGGGAGAGAGAGAGAGAGAGATCCGCGGCCATTTATAAATTACAACCGGTGAGCGAGCAGAGGCACGCTTGTAGCGAGGGGACAACAAAAAAGACGAGAACATCGAGTCTCGACAGAACCGGACTGAGCGAAAGGGGACCTGGGACGAGGAGAGTTGGAGGGAAAAGATACGACGATCCCGAAGAGACGAGGACCGTCTTCGAGGATTCCCGGAGGCCGGATCAGAAATGAGCGATCGGAACGGGAGAAGACGTCTCTTCCTTCCTTCCGACGGCAATTTGCGCAAGGCGTTCGAACGAGTATCCGAACGAGGTCGGTGCAATTTCACGGAAAGCGCACCGGGAATACAAAGCCGGCGCAACGGAGCCTGACTTTTTCAGGTAACGTTTCCCTGGGCCCCTTCTTTTCCCTCCCTCCCCCCTAAGGACTGCCGACAGGCTCCCCTGGAGGCCAGGTTATCGTTAGCCGCTCGAAAGCCGTCTCTCCGGCGTAAGGTGCACCCAGGCGCCTCTCCGTACAGGTGCAAGACGATCGTTTGCTCAGGTGTCCCGGGACTTTGCTCGGGTACCACCGTCCCCGAAGCCTTTCGTTTTTCGGCCGTCCTACCCGGGCACACATCGGCCTACACCAAGAGAGATTACGAGGAATGTCACGCTCCGACTCCCACGGACCAGCTAATTGGTATTTGCGCCGATTTTGGAACGCTGCGCAAACGTGTCGGCCAAGCGGTACCAGAGGAATATATACCGCGAGGGAGACGAAGGGATAAGAGAATTTTTACCAAAGACGTAGCTGCGGGTCGCGTACATTTAGGGGATGGGAATAACGATTGGAACGACAACAATTGTAAAACCAGCAGTCCTATTTCATTTCGAAAATTTAAGCTTTTATTTGGTACAAGAACGAGACTGCTTCGAGTAAGAAGCATACGCGGCGTGTAGTAAATTGTTCGAACCGCTGAAACGTTTCGATATTATCAGGAAAGGGGAACGTTACGTTTATTCAAATATTTTAACAACGAAGCCGAAGAACGAAAAATTGCTGGAAGCAGACATTGCGATTCTGTGAACAGAAAAAGACAAAGAAAATAGCGTCCATCTTCGGTTTCCCACAAGAAAAACATTATTATTTCCTCGAATCTTTTACCACAATTTCAGAATCCCACTCCCATCCGCAAGATTGTACGACACAAAAGAATTTCCAAGTGTTCCCACCCACCTCTGTCCATCGAGAAACAATTCTCCCCCATTCTGCTCTGGTAAGCACACGGCGGAAGTTCTTACACCCGTAACACTCGTACCCGACTCGACACAATATTTTGTAAAACTTCCATCCCACCCGACGCCCATAAAAATTCTTCGCAAAAAAGAATTTCCAATCCCAGCGTCATAAAAAAAAACCCGGAAATTACACGGCATCCGCGTACGTACACGGAATACGGTGGACGCATCGGATCCGGGACGCCAGTTCGAATATCCGTTGACCCAGCAATCGATTAAAATCAGATTTTCTTGGTCCGATGGCGCATACCTGCGCCTGGCTAGCATCAAGCGACTCATCGATAGATTACGCGTGCGATACGATCTCTTTCGTTTACGTTATCGCGTTTCGCGTTTCGACATCGCGTCCGACGCGGAGGACGATCAACTCCCTCTTGCCCGTTGGTTCGCGTCACCGGTGGACATTGCAGGTGCACCGAAAACCGATGCAGGTGCGCGAACAAAAGCGAACAAAAGTGTACAGAACTGGACAGAAGTCACGCGATCGGAAGGACGACGGTTGCACCGTCGCGCGTCGCAAAGATAATTCGTTCGAAAACGACGCCGATAATCTTGAAATCTCGTGCGAAATACCGATGCAGGAAAATTCCTTTGAAACGCACGTCGAAATAACTTGTTCGAGATCATTTTTCTTACTCGTTCCAGTGTGCGTCGCGGCAACGAAAATGGCACCGCGTCCCCGGTGTTCGGGAGCGAGCCGTTTGAATTTCCGTTGCGGTCCCGCCCGAGCCCGCCGCGCCGCGCCGCGCCGACGGTTAACGCGATGGAGGAAAAAGCGGCGAGGGAACAGAGAAGAGTGGAGAGTGGAGAGTGGAGAGTGGAGAATGGAGAGTGGAGAGTGGAGAGGAGAGGAGAAGAGAAGAGAAGAGAAGAGCGAAGTTCGATTGCACCGTGTCCGCGTGGAATTCCAGCCTCGGCGCGTACCGGGGCAGACATTTCGGTGGAATTCCACGGCAGTGCGCGCCGGTTAACCACCTGCTGAGCGATCGCGTGCCAACGCGAATACCGGCCGCGGCCGTTCCTGTTCCCGGGGAAAGCGCAAGAACGTTCGTGGGAACGTGCACGTGACCCGTCGTTACCGTCGTCTCTCCACGGTATTCGAATAGATTCGAAAATACGTCACTCACCGATCAACGGGAACAACGGAAACAATAGGAGGAGAGCAATCGTCGCAGCAGCCGGGTGCCCGTGGGCTGCCATCGTGACAGCGATCCTCTTCTTCTTCGTCTTTGTCTTCGTCTTCCTTCTTCTTCCTTCTTCTTCCTTTTTCTTCCTTCTTCTTCCTTCTTCTTTACACTGGTCCCGAACGGTTTTTGCGATCGAAACGGTCTCGCCTTTGTTCTGGATGATTTTTCACAGGTGTGTATCTTTTAATCTAGTCACTGGCACACTACACTCGGCGTTTACTCGCTCTCGTAATCGACGCAAACAGCGGAATTAAATGTTACGAGGCATCGGGTCCGTTACCATTAAATGACTCTCGCCGCACGTCGTAACGTCACGCTAGCCGATTTCAGACTGTGGCGGGGAGCAGCTCGTACGGACTCGGCTCGGCCTTCGGCCGCGCTCGGCGCCACTCGGCGTCACTCGGCCGACACCGGTGAGCCATTCGGAACGCAGGTACGGACCGAGGTACCGAGTGGGAAAGACACGATGAGATCTCGCGGTTCCCCGCGAGATCAACCGATTCTTACCGCCGCATGCCGGTTCCTCTTCCTTTTTCCATTCTTCTTTTCTTTTTTTTCGACCGTATTTTAAAAGCGTATCCGAGCATTTTTGTGCGCCGCCACCGGAATACGACGAGCCTCTCTTCGTTTATTACCGTTGCATGCCACAACTCTGCTACGTGTTACGCGCTCTTTCCGCGACGCTGAATACTTTCGCTGTTTCTTACAGAACGCGATTCGACGATGGCCTGGCCTGTAAAGATGCAGCGCTTTGCGTCGCGTTAGCTGAAACTTTCCGCGACGACGTCTTACCAATTTTCTTCTCGGATGTATTTCGGTGAAAGTTTGTTGGGTCCTTTCCGGACGTTGGACGCTTCCGGTGTGCCGAAGCATGATTCGACGACGAGGCTAGGTTCTCGAGAGGAACGGAAGCGTTGTTGGATTCAAACTATGTAGCGCTGATGTTTATTCAATTTTCTTTTCTGTTTCGAACAAGAACAACGACGTTTTGGGATATCGAATTTGAAATCGAAACTGAAATCTCGCGATGACGATACATTTTTGTCCGCAGCGTTACGTACTTAAAAATGTCGTGCCGATTTAGCCACGTTTAACGGCACTTCGTTACGAGTCCCCCAAGCGCTAACGATTAAAATAACACCCGAACGGAATGTATTATCTTCACGATTCTCGCACAGAGTACTAGTTAAACGGAAAAAATAAAAATCTGTGTCACCTTGATCGCGCCTTTATCGAGCATACGGTTGCACCTTATGTAATGTACCCGCGATACAGGGTGATTCAAACCACACTGACAAAAATTTAAGACGCCATAAAACACGATAACGTCTTCACGAACCAGTACCGTACGATAAAATCGCGCTATCGAAATAGGTGTTCGGTGTTCGCGTGTCTCCTAATAGGCAATCTGTCGCCGCTTGGCACATTTAACAATCTTTGTGCCCAACCACGTCCACAGAACGTAAGAAAACATCTTCAGCCGACTAGTAATTTTCATTATTATTATTTTCCCTATAAATTTTGTCTCCTATAAATTTTCTAGATACGATCGAATGTTCAGTTTCTTTATATGTATGCATCGGTGTCGTAAGATGCGTTTCCGCTAATTACAAATGAAACGTAACTTGTTCGTTTAAAATGTAAAGCGGAAACGGGTTGGAGTACTATCCCAGACTCTTTTATTCAACCACCTCTGAATTCTGAGGCGTACAACGGACTAAGATTTTAAAAATATTTAAAATATTTTTCTCCGGAGAACCGAATCGCGTACCAACGTTTTAACTCGTTTCAACTCGCCCTGCCGCGTACGGCACAGTTTACGAAATGAAAAAATAAACCCTACCTTTAACTTTTGAATATGGATGAGCCTACTTTGGCGTATGTATGCGAAACGGCTGGTTCCCGGCACAACCCTTGCAGGAATTATTCTTTCCAACGTCCTGACTCTAACGAATGCAAAGAAGATATTGAACAGAGTCGAGCAAATACGTTGTAAACTCCAGATCGAATTAGTCTCAGGTCTGACCGGGTTAAATACCAAATTGGTAAGTATCGTATACTTTGTACGGCCTATTTTGTTCGGATGAACAGGGTTTAAGCAAAAACTAATCCCCGAGGACGAGAATCCGGTTTTCCGCGAGACTGGCAGAAAATCGGCGTGAAATCTCGTCGCTTGGACTCCGACCGCGGCATTTCGAGGTTGCAGCTTGCATCTCGTCGCGATTGCTGCACCGTCGTGCGAATAGTTCTGTACACACGGCGTTGTCGCGCGTTTCGTTACGTCCGTAGCTATCGCGACAACGATATTCGTCTCGCGAGCGTGCACCTGCCCTCCATTTATCTCCTACCCTGGGTCCGAGGTCCCGGGGCCCTTGAAAGGACGCGGTAGACCCGTGGCCCACAGGTTCGCACGCGATAAAGTGCTGAAAACCCGTCGGATCGTTTAAAATTACCAATTCTCGGTTACGACGCGATAAGAACGTTGACGGCCATCGAAGGGAACGGCGGAAGTTGCCTTGCGCCCTTCTTCCAGCCTCCCACTCCCTTCTCCCCTTGTCCTCAGCTTCTTCACACGATTTTCCCGCATCGCGAAGTCTCTTATCTTCACGGTGTTACGTTTGCCTGATAATAAGCGACGCGAATTTGATTAAACGTTAACGCGCTCTCGGCGAGTGCTAACAGGCCGTTGTTCTCGACGGTCCCGTCGCACGCGAAGACATTGTCTGAAAAAGAGGTGTTGACACAGTCGCGCGAGCCTCTCGCGGCGTCAACGTTCATTGTTCGTTTAACCAAACCGACTTTTTTATCATCATGGTCGGCGTCCCGTGATCGATTGATAGCGGCGCTGCGTGTACCGTTGCCGCGGACATGTTCGCTGTTCTAGGTCGCTCTGTGTACGGGAATTTGGCACAAGCACCGGAAGTCTGGTAACGAGATTCTCGATAATTGTGTTGCAGAGATTATCGAATAATTGCGTTATACGGAGGTGGCTTAAAAATCTCGAATGAAATTATTAGATTACGTATAGGTAGGTACATAGTTTGTGCGAGCGATCGAAGTAGCTGTTGATTTGCTAAAAAAATCTTCAGCTACGAACGATAGATTTTCGACAATTGGAAAATGATCGTATCGACGGATAACGTGCCGATAGATAAATTACAAAGAAAACGTTCGGTTTACGGAATGTAAAGGAAAACTGGTTTTCACCCCTTACAGCTACGTTTCACCCTGTGCGTCGTTAGGAGAGGTGTGTTGCACTCGAGCGACGTCATTCGTTAGCAGTCAAAGCAGGAGCTCGTCGTCGAGCAAACCCGATTCTTCTTCCCCTGCAGCGTTGTTAACGATATTCTTCGGCATTTTCGGAAAGCTACTCCCAACTAGGGGAGAGTCCTAGACAAATTGATGGGGCTGGGACGACGATAAGGTCATCGAGCAGCTTCATTTAATCCGGGGTACCAGCATAAGAGATTCAATCGACGATATCGTTGACGCTAATAAATAATTTACTTGCTACGGCCACGCAGCTTAAGCATGTTACGTATTCCCCCATTTATCACACCGTTTGCCTCCAGGTCCTCTAAGGTCTACGATAATTATGCCTTTATTAACCGAGCGTGGAATACAATCTCTGATAAAAAGAATTTCTAGAGATATACACCGGTACGAACGTTATCTAAAATTTTATTCTAGGTTTTACTTCGTCGTCTTTTACGTAACATTTACAGCTTGATTGTATCTCGGTCTAAAAAAAACTAGTATTAATTCCTCAATCTTGTGTGAAGCGACTAAAAAAATATTGTCCAAAGTTATATTCCATCGTTCCAACAACTACGTCGTGCACAACATCTGCAGTCCAACGTCGCAGATAGACCTCCCCCTAGTTTCCCAAACAAAGTTCGATGCAAAACGCGTAAAAATATACATAAAAACGGGTCGTCAATTGTTATCGCGCAGCGTCGTAGCTCTAATTTTTCTAAATTTCAAAGTCTCGTAAACAAACCACTCGGAATCCGAGCACGAAACTCTCTGCGGGGTCCTAGGGGAATCGCGCGGCAAGGAAGATTCGATAGAGGCCGAGGCGTAAAGCTGATCTTCGAGGAACGTCGGTGGTCTCGGTCTCGAGTGCCTTTCTCTTATTTAGAAAAACACACCTCCTCGTCGCATCTGCGTGGCATACCTCGTCTCTTTCCCTCTCGAGGGTTGCTCTTCAAATAAACCCGACGACCCGGTGGTTTACTATCGCGTCTTTCGTCAGGGTGGAAAACGCGTTCATCTTTTTTCTCCGTGAGAGAGAGAGAAAAAAAATATAGAAAAGCCCGTGTTGCAGCGAGTGTTTGTCGTTTGTCATTGGCCTGTTTACGCGCGAACGAGTAACGCGTTTTCTTGCGTCTCGCCTCGGCGGCGGAAAGATACAAGCGAGCGCTATTTGTTTTCGTTTGCTCGGGGGTTGGCTGTTTCGCTCGTCACGGACGCCAAACAGATTCACTGCACGGCAAACAAACGTTCGTTCTCTTAATTAACGCCGGATAGGTTTTACCGTTGCGAACCGAATTCCAGCGGAGAACGGTTTTCAGCATCCATCTTCCTTTTTTCGGGCTGGTTCCGGGCTGAGCTTCCCGCGTACAGTTATCGGTGAACTTCTCCCGGTGAAACGGGGTGAAGTTACTCTTTCTCTCTCTCTCTCTCTCTCTCTCTCTCTCTCTCTCTCTCTCTCTCTCTCTTTCTCTCTTTCTCTGGTTGCTTTCTCTTTGCGGCGATCGTTCGCGAAAGAAGCTGCGACGCGATTCAATGGTTTTCCCGCTTCGAGACTCCGCAAACACTGAAAGTGGATCTCGGTTTGCCAAAGTGTCTGGGCGTTCTTCATCGCGATACCAAAGGTATCTGGGGATACCGGGTGAGGAAGCTTTTAGGTCGACGGAGAAGGAACGTTGCACCCGTCAAGGAGGCTCCAGGAACCTCGAGAAATATTCCTCGGGATTTGATTTCTCTCTTTTTTTTTGTCGTTTGCATCTCCCAGGGATATCGTTCCATTTCATTTCGTGCTGCCTCAAACTTCGGCGTGGCTCGCTGTCGCTCGCCGTCGTTCGCCGTCGCTCGTCGTCGCGCGTTTCGACGACAGCCGCGCGCGATTAATAAACGTTCGCCGTGGAGATTCGTCGATTATTATCGGTGACGACGAGACGGCGAACGATGGGGTAGATAGATCCAGGAGTGGCTCGTCCATCGAGCGAGAGGGAGACGGAGAGGGAAAGTCGGAATCGAAGAGAATGAAAAGGAAACCCAAGACAAACGCTGAACGATGCTCGAGATGCTTGTATCTTCTCCCTCTCGACGAGGGAGGCCGTTATTAAACACTTAAATCTTCCTCGTCGGGATGGAGATGGAGATGGAGATGGAGATGGAGATAGAGATGGAGATGGAGAAAGAAGAAAAAAGAACGACGCGAACCGCCCGCGCCCGCCCGGCTCGTTCAGTCCGGCCGAGGAGGATAAACAAAAATGAATGAAAGAGACGAAGAGGCGTAAGGTCGTGAAGGGATAAGTAAATTTATGAGGGACAACCGATGCGCTGTTCTCCGGCCTCGAGTGTTACCGAATTAAATGTTTAATCTAGCCTCGTTCCTGTCGCGTCGGAGCATACGTAAAAAGTAAACACAATTTAGTACACGGATTCGTTACTCGCGCGTGTTAGAATCGGATAGATTGAAAAATAAAAGAGAAAATAATATGTACTTCGAACTCGATAGAATTGAACGCTCCGGCCGTCCGATCCGATATACATAAAAGTTGCAATTTTTTTAACCATCTTCTATGTACTTTACCGATTCCTTCTAGAAACGATGAATCGATTAATGATTATGATCGCAATCAATTACAAAAGTAGTCGCAAAACAATCGATTGCCGTCCAACTCCTGGTCAGATATAAAAATGTAATATAGCAAACGGGAGAATAACGTACGGCGGCGAAAAGCGGCTGGATTGTGAATAATTCTGTTGGCTGGAAAGTTCGGAGGCTCGTGTCGCTGTAATGGTTGGTTGTTAAAAATTTCGGTAACCTGTGGCGATCCGGGAGGGATAGCGAGAAAAATCGTATTTCTCCGCGAATTCGTGAGGCCGCGCCGCGCCGCGCCGCGCGAAACTTCTCCAATATTCACGGGGACGCGGTACATAGCTCTGTTTCTCTCCTTTGGCGTTTCGCGCACGACCGAATGGAAACAACGAGGAGTAAAAACGGTCGAAGGGAAAACAGATGGCGGAGTGAGTACAAGATAAATCATTTCCGAGATCGATCTCGAAGGAGCCGGCCGCGGCGAAGAAATTCGACGAAAAACGCGCGCGGCGTCCAAGGAGCTTCGTGTGCTTTTCGAGAGAGTCGGGGAGAGAGTATACCGCGAAACTCTCGAGTGAAATTCCACGAAACGGTTGCCGAACGGTTCGTGGGCTCGAGAGTGCGCGAGTAAGTCAGTCGGCGGGAGAGATTTAATTAAAGCTCGATTGAGAAAACTCGGGCGTCGTTGCGAGAAGTCCATCCAGACGCGCTACAAGTTAATTCGTGGAAATGAAAAAATTTCGTACGGCGTCCGTGGCCGGGGAAAAGTTTTGCTCGAAAACCGAGAAGAAAATAAATGGAGAAAGATAAAGAGAGCAGGGAGAGAAAACCGAGGTTTTTATAAATGTCGAGCTGCTATCCGGCGAGGCGAGGCGAGGCAAGGCGAGGCGAGGCGAGGCGAGGCTCTCAATTAAAGGAACGCTGATTTCAGATTTTCCCGAAGCGTAAACGAATCGCCCCGGGATTCAAGATATTTTTGTCAAACGCAGCCGGAGACTGTCTGTTAACCCGAAGGGAAAAATTGCTCGGCGTCCGTTCGGTCGGAAGAAAGTTCGCGTTAAATTCCTCGCTACGGTGAAATTCTCTCAAGTTTTCCCTCTTAAGCAAATATACTCGATATTGTATCGCAGGTGCACTTACCAACCGTCCGCTAGTGAAAAATAAACGCGCGCGTTTCCGACGGACTAAAAACTAAAGAAAACACGCGAGGCACCGTGGAAAAGAGGTTCGAATCTTGAATCAAGAGAACGCCCGCCTCTCGGCGAGATTTAATTAAAACTATAGAAAATTTCAGCTCGTAGGTAAACCGTTTTACAATTAACGGAGCAATTTACGAGATTAAAACTTCTTACGATGTAACAACGTCGTTTTCCTTGCCTGCCTGTTACCGTCGATTCGTTTCCACGGAAAAACAGGTATTTTCTTTTGTCAGATTTTTTTTCTGTAACAGATGAAAATCTCGGTCGTCGCGAGATGAAAAGCTGTCAACTCGGACTAATTTAACGAATTCAGCATACGTGGCAGGCAACTACCGCACGAATTACTTCCCAGGCTGCAATATGTAACCGAGTTGATAACTGTGAAATGAAATTCCAGTCTCCCAGACCTTCATATTCGATTTCGCTTCACCATGATACCGCGCTCGCAAAAGAAATAAGAAGGAGGGAACCGAGGTCTTCTTCGACTTCTTTCATGGAACAAATGGGCTCTTCTTCCGCTACCCGCGCAGATAGAATTGTAGAAAAGTTGGCGGGTTAGCGTGAACGAAGCTGATAAAAATGTATGCACATCCGATCAACTTTAACGATCGGCACGCCGTGTAACAAGGAGTGGGCACAATTTCTTTCAGAATCCAGGCAGCACCGGAAGGTACAGTTTGTTATATAATAATTAAACTGCTCGTTATACATATGCATTCGTGAATAAAATGAATGGGTAAGTATCGTATTGTAAGTAACTATTTCTCGTTTAGTTCCACCTTTTATTCCGCGCAACCTTGTTCATTTGTTTGCATAAGTAAAATATTAAACAAATTTTCTTTCACGATTCAGATTTTAGGAAAAATATAAAACCGCGGAAGGCTTATTACCGCCTCGTTACCGCCCCTTCGCCTACGTCTACGGTAAGAAAGGCCGGTGAGGAAGGAGAAGAAAGGTCGCATCGAGTTAAGAAATGAATGATGAACCCGATGTTCGTCCTCGACTGTCCTCCCCCGCCTCCTGGCCGCTCTCTATCGCTACGTGTCCCTGTGCGCGTAGTGGAGCAGGTCTGCTGGCGCCTGGAAGCCAGGCAGCCAGGCGGGCGCCGCTGCTCAAAAGGGTTTCGCGTTGCCGGAACAAGGACGGCGCTCGTCGTCGCCAGTTGATCCGAGAAGAACGGGGTGAGAGGATCGAAACCCCGGGGGTGGAAACAGTGGAGACGGTGCGTCGGGATGTCGGGATATCGGGACGCAGACGCGACAACCGGGGCGCACCGCGGAAAGAAAAACCCAGCCGATCCGCTATGCGTCTTGGAAATCATGTTCCCGAGGCCAATAGCCTGGAATACGGGCCCGTCTACGCTTGACCATCTAACCGTACCTCGATCGAAGGGTACGCTTAACCCCCGTGCGTTGTGCGGTCACAGTAACATCGGGGAGAACATTATACGATATCGATATCGAATCAGGATCAAGGGGTTGAAATTGAAAATTTTTCAACTCTTCGAATCTTGGATTAAAGCCGAAGGATCGTGTTTTGCGACAGGTTCGTTAGGACTTCTAGGGAGGTTGAAGTTTACGCCGAAAAATTCATTACTTCGAGAAAAATTAGTGAATTCTACGGAGTTACTTCGAGTGGATTTTAAAATGCATTCTCGTAGGAATTTTGAAATTTTTATCGCTTCGAGGCTTAAATTAAAGTTTAAAGATCGCACTGTACGATAAGTCCCCATCGAGGTACCTAGAAAAATTGTAGATCGCATTGGGGAATTGACAAACAGCAGGATTCGCTAACGAAGAATCTCTTTCAATCCACAAGAGGTCGCTGCAACAGACTTGGCACGATGAAATTTGGGGAGGAACTGAACATTCCTATGGAAATAAGAGGGAACGCGAGCCGCGCCTTACTCCGAAGAATTGCACTCCCAGGGAATTAGAATGATCTCGTCCCAGCATCCTCTGCCCTTTCGTTGATTAACCGCAAAGAGGCTGCGGGCTACTTTCGGAGCAACGAGCCGGAATTGCGTTAAGCGCTTCTGATTTGACAGCCCTTGACGCGGCATATAAATCAATGATTATTTAAATTCAAGCGCGACGCTCGAATTTTACGAAAGCTTTCAGAAAAAAGAACATCGAGAAGAAATTTTTACGCGATATCGAAAAATTTGAACCGAAACGTACAGGTTAAATGAAATTCGTTTCTGTACGAAAAACTTGGAATCGATCGGTGACCCAGATAGCTTCTGACCCGGCATTCATAAAGTATTTTGCGATGGCGTCGTTAGTATTCCGGCGAAGAAAAAGCTGTAAACATGGGGCAACGTCCCGGATGCTCCTATATTTCAGCGTTTCCGAATGAGTCAGACTAGACGTTCCGAATAATATAAAAGCTGGGAAGGGTGGACGGCGATAACTGATAACGAAATGTGCATCGTCGATTAAACGAGACTGCTCTTCGAAGACGAATCGCTCCGAGTACACCTCGGAGAGAGCTCTCCATCAATCCGATACGAGAATGTGCGTAACGGAGGGGTGCGCCCAGGGGTCGATTGTTGCGCGAACGAAGAAAACGACGGAACGGAACGTTGCGTGAAGAGCGAAACAGCGGTTGTTTATAGTATAAAAGGTAAACTGCTCGGCAATCGAGAAAAGGGGAAACCCCGGGAACGCGAAGAGAGCGAAAGAAGAGAGAAGAGCGCGAGGGCGGAAATAAGCTAAGAGAGTAATTAGGTTGAAGTGCGATCGCGCGAACGAGCGGAGAACTTAGCAGAATGAAATACCAATTCTTATTTACTCGAGGACCGCGTGCTCGCGACGTTCCGTAGAATTGTTTGTCGCTCACAGCCGGTGCTTAGATAATGTAATGGACACGATATAAAACGATAACGGGGGAACAATGTAGTCGCGTCTGACCGCAATTCGACGAACTATCAGCACACCGGTTTACGCGGTTTCGCGATTTAACGTGCTCCCTATGCATATTAAACGCGTTCGTGGAAAATTGTACGAGCTCTCGTGTTCGAGGTGTTCTTAATTTATTGTTATCGAAGCTACACCACCGTTAAACCGTGCAATCAACCGTGAGGGTACCGTTTCGAGACGAATTTAATTATTTGCTGAAAGTATTTAAGACGATTCGTTTCGATTCGAACGAGGTGGACGACGGTCTCTCGTCTATTATATTTCACTCGGTTCGAAGCATTTATCGCGGGATCGATACGATTTTACAAGGCAGGAAGAGGGTCGTTACCATTTCATAGGAAGGTTATCATATTTTGAAGGACATATTGGTTGGGATTCCGAGTATAACAGGACGGAATTGTAACTTTTATGCTAGAGTTAACACCAGAATCACGAATCGTTGAAACAGGCTAATGTACATTATTTTATGATAACGACAAGATTGGACGTATTCTAAAATTGATCGAGGAAAGAGGTGTTTCGATACTTTCTATAATTGACAGAGTAAAAATCGGGATCAAGTTATTTTATCTTGTCTAGCGGTACAGTGTCGAGTGTCGAGACATCAAATATCAGTGTTAATAACGTATTTTAACCTGGATCTGTTCGGATCTGACTTTTGGGTCGACTTCGCGTATTTTATTCGATTATAATCATTCGATTGTGTCCGATTTCACAGGATTTTACAGCCTGGCTATTTTAAATATCTGGACGATCTTTTTTAAGAAAAATTCGAAGAACACGACGGATCAAGCCTGAAATTTCGCAATCGCGTCGAACGCAGGTACATCGAACGAATGCGAAAAACCGTCCAGGGAAAACGGTAATAAGAGAAAGCGGCTTGTAACCGGATATCGAATCCACCTACAAATAGGATAGCACCGGATCGAACCGGCCGGGTATCCAGGCAGTAAGAAGATATCCCGAATCTCCTCGAGACTGACAGAACTCCCCGAAAACCGGCCGGTTTATCAGGAGCCTCGAACATGCCTCGATCCGTCACTCTCGATTGCTCTCTCCTCCTCGACCAGTGGAAACGCGTTCTCCTTCCCGAGATCCTCCTTTCATCTCGAGAACCGTCCTCGGTCATTTCCCCTCGCTCGCCAGCCAATATCCAGCCCGTTCTTCGTCCGACGTTTGCGAGGAATCATCGGTTCCGTATCGAGAGCACGCGGATTCCGCGTTCCGGCCGCGGTGGGATAGCGGAGAAGAGAAAAAGAACAATTTCATCGGAGCAGGGCAGAGTAAATCGGAGCGGAGCAAAGCTGAGCAGAGCAGAGCAGAGCAGAGCCAAGCGGGTTCCGGGCGACGCGACGCGGCGATCGATGAATGAACGTGCGCGGAATACGGCGATACTTGAAAAAGCAAACCGTCTTCATTGGTGCTTCGCCGGGCATACCGAAATAATACGCGGGAACAAATCGATAGGTCGGTCGGCTTCGAGGAAAATCAGCCGCAGGGGCGGTCCCGGCCGCATCGCGAAATACTTCCTCCTGGCGAGTTTCCGGACCGACTGGAGAGGAGCGGAGAAGAGAGAGAGAGAAAGAGAGAGAGAGAGAGAGAGAGAGAGAGAGAGAGAAAGTGCGAGAGAGCAGGAGCGTGGAAGAGAGGGTGGAGAGGACTTACGTTTATTTGGTCTCCGGGAGCAGGAAGGTAATATTTTTCTAAAGGGGAAAACTTTCAAACGCGGACAGTAACTGCTTTTTACCGTAAAAGGCCAGCATTGTCTGACTTACCACGCCTCGTCTCCCTCTGGTCCTCTATCTTTGCGTCTTTAACCCACTCTCTCTCTCTCTCTCTCTCCTGTTTTCTACGGTATAAACACTCGACGACGGCCGGAAGTCCGAAGTTTGGCTTGAACCGGCGCGCCGTGGCGTAGAGAACGCCGAACGGGGTAGGCGGGATTTATTTCTCGTCGGTTTCGTACGACGATAAGCCGGTCGCCGCGTCGCGCCGGGCCGGACCGCGACGGAACGGAACATCGTAAACTCGAGACATCGCCCGTAACTTACTAATTGACGAATCGTCTGACCGCTACCACGAAACCTCCGGTACAGCTGTGGATCACGAGAACTTACGTGCGCACCGTCTATTCCGAGGGACAAGGGGCGTTTTAAAGAAACCCCCGCGCGTGCCCCCAAGTCCGGGTGGACCGGACTACGCGTGTTGCTATATGTAGTTTCTACCAACGGCAGAGAGAAAGCGGGTTGACGATTTTGCGGCCCTGGAACGCGGTAACACCTGTCGGATCCCGCCGCCACCGCTGCCGTCGCCGCCTACCGGAAACCCAGACCCAGCCAGTTGTAAGGCCGCCACCCGCGTGAATTGTTCCATTCACGGAGAATTCCGACCGGCTCTGTTGCACGTCCCGTGAATCGATTCGTGAAACTGTTAGCTTATTAGCGGACTGCCTGTTTGATATATTTAGAAGAATGGCTGCGATGAAATAGGAAACGGTGGAAACGTCGGAAACATTATTAATACCTTGACTGCTATGTCGGGTACAGTTGGGTAACGCGATCTTTTCACCAAGCTTGCAAATTCATTGTTCTTGCGATTTCTCAATTCTTTTTTACAATGAACCTTGCCCGTAATTTAAGCCCTCGAAATGTTTAATGGGATAAAATCGATGAAATTACGCATAACACGATATTTCGTGGGAAATGGTCGAGCAAGTTTTTTAGTTAAAAGTTAAAACAGGTCTTATTCAAATAAATTCGAATTTGTCATTCCTATAAACGAGCACGTGCCAGTCGCGTTTAGCGTTCGGAACGTTTAAACGAGATGCAGACGTTCGAGCAGAATTTTGTTAAAAACGAAAGATAGCTGTTTCTATCGATCGATATCGAAAGATCGAGAGAGACGAGATCACGAGGCGCGTACGATTCGGTGTCCAGCTAGCCCAGGGGTGGAATCCGCGGGGATATCGTGGTGGAAATTCGAGGACTCCGGTAATTCCGCGATACGAGGGTAACGAGGTTCCTGGCAGATTATCTACTGCCTGGCCGACAGTGGCGGAGGGGTTGTTGGCAACGTGTATCGTCCTGTCCGGGCGGGCGCATCGCGGAAAATATCGATTTACCTTCTCTCTCCTTCTATTTCTCTCGCCGTGTTCCGTTCGCTCTCTCTCTCTCTCTCTCTCTCTCTCTCTTTCTGGCTCTCTGTAGCTGTAGCCAGGCGGCGTTTAACAAGCGCGTTATGTTAGCCCCTTTTAAAAGATCGCACTTCTGACTTCAATGGGCCGTGTAATCGGATTAGGATCAGCACAATGGTTCTGCGAATGTGTAACGTTCCGCGCGGATTCCATCTGCTAGATTTATCCTGGCTGCGCCTTGTGCATATGTCCGGCCTCTGCGTATCCGTCCTCTTCCGTTACTCGTTGCCGTTGTCGCAAGGACCTTCGCGCGTTTCAGACGCGTTTCTACGCGTTCACGCTTCGCCGAGGGATGCACCGCTAAACGCCGCGCCGCGCCTCGCCGACGTGGACCGTTGCGCGTTATTTCGCTCGGAAGACCCGGTGCGGCTTGCGGATTAACGTTTTGCATTTTCATCTTCCGGAACAAGGCCTCTCGATGACCCAGCTGGCCAAAAGAACATTGCTCGGCCTCGGAGACTGCCACTCTTGGACCGACTGGCAAATGCTGGATCTACGACGATCCAGATCCAAGCTGCGACGAGTCACGATGCGACATCGTTTGTCGCGTTGGATCGCGAAAGAAAATTTGCGCCGCGTTAAGATAAAGCGCAGAACCGAGCCCGATGTTTGGGAAACTGCGACGATTACGCTGATACGCGAGGGAAAGCTTCCTGCGCCTCTCGATCGATTCTCGAGTGGCGAACGCGACTAGGGTTGCTGTTCGAGGTGTCGGAATCTGGAGCTGAAGGAGGAACATTGGGGACGAGACTGTGGGCAGATGTTTTGCAAATGGATCGATGCGGTTATCGTAGTTCCAAGACACTGTGGAACACGCGTGCGAAAAGCAGATTTCAGACTATTTTGGGTCAGAACCAAAGAAGGAAATTGTCCATTTCAAGACCCGAGAAACGTAGCTGACAGATTAAAAATAATATAATACAACAGTTTTATTTTTTAAAGTTATTACCACGCGCAGAGAAAAACGTCCCCCGTGGACACCCGTTTGGCCCGATACTCGCCGAACGGTCGCGGATGGAAGAACACCATGGGTGCACTTAAATATAGGGCCAGCCGCCCGTGGACGTCTAAATAGATGGCCAATGGGTTCTTGAATTATGAGCCTAGGTACCGGGCTCTCGCTCGATGTAATGTAATTATTGCCTCCCGGGTAGCGTATTCGTTCCATTTCTGTATTAAAATCGACGCCGTTTACCGTGACCGCGCCTCTCTTGCTCTACACGGTTCGATTAAATGGACTTTAATTCGCGTAAGAGGCGGAACGAGGAAAAGATCTCTGGCGACGGTATAGGGGCGCGCCAAACATTTCCTCTCGCTCTCGCGTTCTTTCTTCCCTAAGAAAATTTCCTCGTAAATCATGCGCGTCGAGTTGCACGGATTTCACCCCTTGTCGCTGATTTCAATTATTTCGGAGCAATAACGTCACGGGGAACGGCTTCGGGATGCGAAAGCTTCAACGGGATCCTCTTCAACGCGATCGAAGACCGGTTGCATGCCCATGCGAATTCTCAATATCGTTGAGTACCAACGAACGTTTTTTGCGCTTGACATTTCTACCGTTGGGTGCGGGCATTTGTACAATGCAAATAACAAACACTGTACCGCGGAGTTTGTGCATTTATGATTTTGGTCAGAATATTTTCGGTTCGATCAAACGCTAAAAAGCATCTCCGAAGAATTGTACAACGTAATCGTTTGTTTGGATACCGCGATAACTAGGAGGGAACTTGTTTTTGGGAGATCTGGGTGGAGCCAGATCCATCAAGCGACGCGCGTGATTGACACGACAGACGCATGCGAGAGCGTTCTTCGATACTAATCCCGGATCAAGTATCATAACTGTGATCACGAACCTGATCTGCCGAAGACTCGACAGACAGTTTAGGAGTGTTCCGAGAAGATTCGCCCTCAGCTCGGTCATGGAACCCGATAGGGACAGATGTCCGAAGTCCGAAGTATCCCTAGGTCTCGGTTAGGGTCTAAGGGTCGAAGGATCCGAGGGTTAAAGCAAGTTATCCAATGGTAGCCTCGACCCTCGCGCTCCGTCGCGCAATCAATGATTTCAGGAACTTCTTGCCTTTCGCGCGCGGAAGCCTCCTTTTTCCATTCGAATCAACAAAATCTACGAAGCTCGTCCGCTTCTTCCCGATCTCTGAACTGTAAAAAATTCGTGGCATTCCTGA
The DNA here is from genome assembly GCA_028455805.1 of Lasioglossum figueresi. Taxonomy (NCBI): domain Eukaryota; kingdom Metazoa; phylum Arthropoda; class Insecta; order Hymenoptera; family Halictidae; genus Lasioglossum; species Lasioglossum figueresi. The sequence continues at coordinate 343,849 of CM052192.1, read as the reverse complement.
AATTGCGAGTTCCCGGATCTGTACCGTAAAGTTCGACTTCGCGCGAGCAATTTTTAACAACTTTCGAACGACGATACGTAAGAACAGCATCTGACGCGGCCATCAGGGATCGTGGGAACGAGCTAGCTGCGAGATCCTGTCGCCATAACTGGGAGACACAGAACGATAAAATGGAACAGCGCGTCGCGTTGCGTCGCGTCGCGTCGGGCGACTGCTTACATGCAAGACTCGAGAAACGCTCCCGAAAAATAACTGTTTAAAACTGTTATGTAAAGGCTCTGACTAAAACAGTTGCGAACAACATTTATTCCGAATACCGAGCTGTTACGAAGCACCGGAATTCTCAACTGTTATCCGTTTCAGTTACCGTTCTTGTTTTCGTTTCCTTGTCGGCTCCGTTATCGTTATTCTTCGGTTTTAAAATCTATTTCGATACGGTTTCCGACGCTTCTCTTTCGAACGATTGGCATCGCATAAAAAATCGATAAATTCCGATAGATAGCTTCGAAAGAACTGGGTGGACTGTGCAGGAGTTAATTCTAGCCGATTTTCTAAAGGTTCTCCAGCCCCGTTTCCAGAGCCGGGATCGATAGCGTGTATAACAGTTTCCAAGCTAGCAAGACGCGGTTGGCTCCGGTTAGTCTACTCGGTCCATATTCGGGTCTGACAATGAGAGTAAGACGAACGGAGATCGTCGGCTCGCGACGATGCTGAAGAGGATACGACGATTCTGGTCGCGTCAACGTTGTATCCGACTCGGGAAAGGGCGAGAAAATCGTTCCTGATCCCGTTTACGGGAACAGACATGGTCCTGGCTGTGTCTGTTTCCAGGGGAGGCGACAAAAACCTTCTCGTCTATTTTCCATGGCGATGCTGTTCTCGTAGTCCGGCTCCGGGTCTCCTGGCAACCGCGTCCCTCGCGGCTGGACCCGTTCCAAGGACGACGATCTGGGTTAACGTCGCGAAATTGTGCCGGGTCCGCGAGTCGGCTTTGAAGCTTAACCGCCGCGCCGCGTCGCGCCGGGTCGTTGTCGTTGTCGAATCGATAGCGTCATCCGCGAAAAAGGATTCGCCTCTTTTGCGCGGACGCTCTTTGTCCGCTGCTCGTCTCTATGAATCGCGACCTCGATAGTAATCCCGGCGGTAAATACATAGTAGATCGATACGACCGATTCTAGACGACCCCACACGTCCTCCATCGGAGTCTATTTAGCCCTAAGTGGTTTTTATTTGTTTGCGATGCGCTGGCGTGACGCGCACGAGGGTCCCGGACAAGGGAAACACATTGTGCGCTAACGAGGGAAACTCAAGGTGACTTGGAAATCGAAAATGATGTTACGATAGAACAAGAATCAAGAATTGGAGGACGTCTAATCGACGAATTCGTTCAGAAGTTCTCGAAAATCGTGAATAGAACGTATGCCAGTAAAATGATACTTTAGCGACACAAAGGAATGGCAAATGGCAAATGGCTGAAGCAGTGTCAGGTGAACGAGCTGCATAAAGAAGTTCCCAGCATCGGGAGAAGATGAGATCCTTTGTCGTTGTTACGTAGCAAAATCAGTTACCTCGGACAGCAAACCATAATTTCTTGGAGCTTTATTCTTCTTGGAGCGCCATTACTTCGCCGAACCTCTAATAAAAGCAACATCGCGTAGTTGATAAATTAACTCTCGAACGGTGATGGTTTTTTGAGACCCTATGAATATTTTTAAGGGAACAATAAATTCGGTCGTATTCGCGCAGCGGGTATAAATTTTGATACCGTACTCCGGAGAAACTGAAACTCGAGATAAACTTTTAGAGCATGTTAAGGGGGCCCCGTTGGACTACGAGTAAAGTAAAAATGTAGTCGATCGTATCAAACTGCTGACTACGCCAAACTACAAAATACAGGATGCCATGTGTGCCACGAGTAAAGTGAAATCCACAGCCAACTTGGACAAAATTGCATCTTACAATTAATAGTGCCACTTATAGCGGTATCGGAGTAAACTAATTCTTTGAGGTTACTGTAATAGGAGTTTCGTCATATTCCAAACAAGACAAAATCTCATGAAATGAAATTTGTTTAACAATTCTAGTAAACGTTTAGCCTTGGTCAGGAAAAAAACTTGATCCAAGAAAACTTGGATCGCTAAACCACGAAACAGGCAAGAGAAAGCGCGGCGCGGCGCGGCGTTCCCTTCGATGGAAACTCGAAGGAAACAATCTGCGACTAACGAATTAATCAATTTGCGAAATCGCGGCGCTACTCGGGAACTTTCTAAAACCATTGTAATTCGCAAGAACGATCCAAGGGACACGTGCGAATCGGAGATGAAGAAATTCGCCGTTTACGCCTCCCTCGTGCCATTCTAATTGCGCTCGCTGACATATGCACCGTGCAATAACGCCGTCGCGCGTAAGGCGTACAAATTAACATGTCGCCGGGATAACGATTCGCGACGGTAATCGGTGAAACGATAGTTTCATCGAGACTGTACAACGATAACGACGAAGGAGCGGACGGCTGCCTTAGCGTTCTAATTAGACGCGATAACGCGCCGGAAACAGGTGAATCGACGCGTCACGCCCGCGAAATTGATTCGTAATTCGTTGGCAGAACTTTCTGCTCCGATATGGAATTCGATACACCGTAATCGTCTGGCGTTCTGTCAATAATTTAGATATCCGCGATATCGCTGACTCGCGCCAGGAACAGCTTGTTTAGATTACGACAGGCTCCGAGTCATGCTTTATCATATTGCGCGACAAAAGATGAAACGTTGCGTTTCATTCCAAAAGATTTCCTTCGAACATCCTTAAAAAATATTTCCACAAAACATTCGCTCGTAGCTCTCATTCGTTTTTGTTTTACACTTTAACTTGACCAATTTGGTTTTACGTCAAATTACAAGATAATTGTGAAGAAATAAAAAAGAGAATGTCCAATTACAAGATAATTGTGGAGAAACATAAAAAATTGCATAGAATTCGAAAGAAAAAATGGGCGAATTTTTACCGAGGAGTAGATACATATTACGAGGTTTAAAATGAAATCTCCGTATCGTTCGTAAATATTAGATCGATGTCCGTGACGCGTAGCAACGAAGAATGAAATTGGTAGAAGAAACGAACTGGTATCGATACGCGCACGGACGTGTACCAGCTGAAACAGGCAAACGATCGGATGCTGCAGAGCGGGCAAACAGCGAGGACGAGATAAATTCGCAGCACCCATAAAACTCGGCTAATTCGTGGAAGTCAAATAAACGTGCTCCGTCAAATCCTTCCGCTCGGGTAACTCCGCACTCCGCATCCACCGGATCCCGGCTGGCAAACGTATTTAAAAGCGTTTCGTCTCCGAGAGATTAAGAAACTTCTTCGACAAATTCCTGGATCCTGGCATCCCAACCAGCTTAATCATCGAGCACCGTTATTATCATCGGAATCTCTGCCTCGAACAAAATAACAATTTAACCATTAAGCGGACCTTCAATCGGTAAATCGTTTGTACGAAGACGATGCGATTGATTCGCTTGTTCGGACACCTATAGAAGAACCGTTACAGCCGGCGCGGCGACCGAACTCGATATCGGTAATACAGTCTTCGTCGCGCGAGCGACAAAACGCAATTAATCGAGCTGTCGCTAAAACAAGTTCGCGTTAAATGATTCGTCTAGACAGCGGGGATAAATAACGATTGTCCGAGTTGAATCGAACAGACCCGGAATCCGGTAATTAATGTACTCTGATCGGCGAAATTAACCGTTGCCCGTAGCACGCCGAATAAAATATTCAGTGGCCGGATACGGTTCTTGTCTTCCAGAGACGTTAAGTTAATACAAGTCGCTTGGGATTGCGACGCGGAGAATAGGTTATTCGAGATTGATTAAGCAATTTCATCCGGGAATGGCGTTCGCCGATAACGTGGCTGGTAATAATAAGCGGCGGGGCGGAGGGGTGGAGGGGACGATGGGAGGAGCGGAGGAGGGGAGGGGTCGTGCAATCGATATCGCCGTTGCATCTGTCAAATTTACCCTTCCGTGGGCTGAAATCGGCGTAATTCCACTTCGCGATAGTCGCCCTCCTCCTTTTCCCTGCTCGGGACAAACAATGCGGAACCATATTGACCGGTATTGCGAATTATTGCGCTACATCGACCTGCGAACGCATCGGCCACGGGCAAATATAATAAATTCGTGGATGGGGCAATGGCGTGGACGATGGCCCGTCATACAAAAACGTTGGGGGCTCACGCCTGCCAGGCGCGCACGCCTTTCGCCGAACGGTGCCATCGTTCGCGCGACATTTCGCAAACGAGATGCACTCTGTTCAAAATAACCTCCATAGGGGGCAAAACTACTTGTCGCTTCCATCGAACTACGTGCCAGTCGGGAGTCGTGTAGATTCTGTAGTTTATATGTTAATACAATCATTAAAAAGGAACAGCAGAGGCTGTGCTGATTTCTTCAATACAAGACGTATCGAATACTCGTAATTGAAAAATCGCGTATTTAAGAGATCGATTAATTACAAGTGCGCGACAATGTCGCGTACAACGACTTCAATCGATACGGTTAACGCAGGCTTTCGCTTTGAAATCTCCTTTGATCCGAATTATTAAACGCCACGAATTATTCTATTCGAGTCCGATCATTGTTAATCGAATATAAAACGGCCGACAAAAAATATCCGCATAGCGGTGCAAGTATCCGATTTAATATCCGCTGGAAAAACCTGGCAAAAGGGGGTCACACGATAATTCCCCATCTATCTTCGCGGGTAACGCGAGCGCGCAACAACATACCGAAATTCGCCAACTCATTTTTGCAGCGCGCAACGATGCCCGCTCGATTTAAAGGGAGAGAGATTATTCCCCCGGCACGACGGGGCGCGGTGCGGTGCCGCGGCGGGCGCATGAATAAAATCCATCGGGCAGTTACAGTCCGCGTACGCCTTTAAAAATGCTTTCGATAACCATTCGTGTCAGCGAACGGCGCGATGGTTGCGCAATGTTCCTGTTCCGGTTACGGGTCGTGGGACGCTAATACACGCATTCGAAAGCCCCGATTTCCATCGTTCTGCCCGATAACAGACTAATTCGCCGATCGCGGGCGACTACGGCCGAAATAATATAGCGGCAACAAGGATTAGCCGCGACGCGGCGGAACGAAAGGTCCGCGCCATGTAATTCAACGGTGACGCGCACGGTCCGCTGATCTACTCGTAATTAGCGGTTCAACGACGTGCCATTTGGTTCACGCTTTACTTACCGGAGACCGCTTCGTAATTTTTCAAAAATGCGCGATCCAGATCCAAACGCTTCTCGAACCGTTACGTAACTACGAACGGTTAAAGAGGAGAAGGAGAAATTCAAGAATTTTTTTAAAGCTAAAATTATATTTCTTTAGAAAATTAATATGTACGTCTTATTAAAATTTCCTTTTTTTAGGTGGTGCAGTTATTCGGAAGCCAATTAACGGGTTCCCGGGGATAACGTGTTAAGCACACTCGATGAAAGAATGGAAGAAAGAACCGTGCGATTCGTTTTTCGCCGCGTTACCAATTTCGCGTGAATCGGCGACCGTTTCGGTCCTCCGCGTTCCGGAACGAACAAAGCCAGCACGCGAAGCCATTGTTCCTTCGGGACACCACCGCAGCCCTTCCGATACACGTTCCCGAGCATCCTCTTTGTCGAAGTCTTTCAGTCCCGCCGCAAAGAGACACGCGCTTCGATCGAAGAGCAAAGGGAAAGGAACGCTCGATGCGCCGACGATATCAAAGGGTAGAAACGAGAGTTTCAAGATGGAGTTTGAGCCACCGGAGTCTTTAAGATCGATCATTGCGGTACCTCGTGCTTCCGCGAACGTGAGCGCGGCCACGTCTTCCAATATTCGCGAATCGAACATTTTTACTACGACGGTGCTCCCTAAAATTCTTTTCTGTTAAATTATCGAAACATTATTGAAATGCGTACGGTAGATCCGTTTGATTCCACCCGTTTTTCCGTCCCTTTGAAAGTTCCGTTTTAGAGAATTCTTTTGATCTGCTCGTAAAACACCGAACAAAATAATATTTCGCATAGTTTCAAGGACCGAGTATCGTACCGTACGATAGAACTGTACAAAGCAAATTGTAATTACAAGGGACAACAATGGCAGAGCAAGAAATTTAGGAGTGCCGTTTTATGCGAAACATCCTATAGAACGTGCTATAAAATGCCACAGAAAATTTTCCCTTTTCCAATTTCCGTCCAGAACGCGTCAGGTTCGAGGCAAAGGATACGAAGGTCCTTCTTTGAAATATGTTCGTCGCGTCGTCACAGCTGAAGAAGACAATTGGAAGTCCTTTTTTATTCGTTTTATTCGTTTTGTACGAAACTCGCAATCGGTATAGACTGTAGCAAAGAATTTTCGAATTCCCGTCTAGACCGAAGGGTCGAGGCAAAGGGCGTCCCGAGCCGCGCGAATCGCGTAATGGACGCTCGCGTTTTTTCTTATTTCGCGTGGGTGGTCATCGATATGCGCGTGCACGAGGTTCGCAGAGGGTGTCGGGCGATTTGCTGCGAGGGAAAACGAGGAGCGCGGAATGGGAGCGGACACGAGAGATCTCCGACATTGGATTTGACGGTCTTTCTCGCTTTCGACGCGTTTTTGCGCGATCCGTTTTCATGGCGGCTGTTTGTAGAGCCGCGAACCGTCGCGCGTCGCGTCGACGCCGCGCCACACCACGCATAAGAACGCGTAAGAACGGGTGAGAAGAAGCTGTCGAGTCGCGGCTCGCGCCTCGAAGCTCGCGCTTCTGGCATCTCGAGCCCCGTTCCGAAGCCCTTTTCGCCCTATCCGGCCCTTCGGCGCGCGTCACTGTCCACCGCGGATGTAAAACCGGCGCGGAGGCGGCGAGTTTTTCGTCTCTAATTTACAGCCTGTCAAAGCTGCGTGCCACCCCATCGCTCAGCCACTCGTATCGCGGAAAATATGCATAATTCATAGGCCCCGGCGGAGCTGTATACGTATAATATTCCGTCGAGGTCGGCGAACGACCGAGCTTCTCGCGATCGACCGAGCTTCTCGCGATCGACCACTCGAATGCTCGTCTCGAAAAATATGGAAGGATCTTCTCGCGTCGATTCTCGAACGATCTCGAAAGGCGGCTGTCCGACGATTCGATTCCCACTGTCGCGTCCGACGACGATTTCCGAGCGAAAATTTATTTATCGGCCGAAACCCACTGCCCCGTACAAACAGCGTAACAAAGTTTACTCCGAAGAAAAATATGTCCGTGCCGGTTGCTAAAAAGTTTGCAACATCTCGTGCTGTTTTAACGAGAATAAACCTTTGCGCGTGCAGTTGTTTTATTAGAAACGACTGACGTATGAAAATAACGTTCCGCGCGTTAAGCTTGAAACGGTGCAACGGATATTTTTGCTACATTTATTTCGCTGAATTTTCGAAGAATTTACCGTGCTCCAGTTTCGACGCTGTATCCGCGGCATTGTAGCGCTAACGCGATAACAGACACCATTTTTGCCGACGTAAACATTGCTTATCTCGGAATGGAACAGACCTATGGCGCGCATGCCAGTTTTTGATAAGTCGCTAAAGTTTGTTGCATACGTTCCGGTAAACGAGGAATGGTTGCTTCGAGATGCGCTCAAGGAAAAGGGGAGGGGATTGAAACTGATGACGCGTCGAGCGACGGTGTAAATTGACTTGTACAAAAATGTAGTCCTACAACTTTCGTTTGAAACATTTTCTCGTACCGTCTGTAATTTTCGTTCGACAAATCTCTGTGTTCGGAAAACGGGAATTGGATCGGTGCGTCCCTCGAAAAATAAAAAAAGTGATTGTTGGCACCGCAGACGCCGCAAAGAGCAAACGAAAAATAAAATCGGGACGGTAATGCGTTAACGAGAAGCAATCGGTAACGCGACGTAACGAAACCGTCGCGTCGGGTTCGATAATAAAATACGGCGAACGAACAAACAGCACCGGTCAGTCGTCGGAACAGTCGTCATTTTTTCGGCACGATACGTAACGCCGATACGACCTGCAAATATCAGACTGCCGGCCTGTAAATACCGTCGCAAATAGGCGCCGGCATTTTTCGACTTTATCCCGTTATTGTCCTTTCGTCTCGGTAAATTTTTATAGCGAACCTCTGTTCGGTTCTGTTCTGTTCTGTTCTGTTCTGTTCTGTTCTGTTCTGTTCTGTTCTGTTCCGTTTGTCGGCCGGTGTAGTTTTCCGAGCTGAGGCGGTTTTTACGACTTCGCGTGTACGAGAGGGACGGTGGATTTCCCTGCCGCCGTAAAGAGGACGGATAAAGAGGATCCACCTGAAACACGCCGAACACCGACCACCACGACGCGACGAGCCGACGACGCGGTTATTACGCTAAGGGTCAACGAATTTCCTGGCCGAGTCACCGCGTCGCGTCACCGTTCCACCTCCGTGAAATCCACGGGGAAATGCGCCAACAGCGGTTGCACACCGTTCGATACGCGCACCCACCCTCCATGGTGTCCCTTGGACGCACAGCTCTCTCCCTCTCTCTTTCTCTCTGATAGCCGACTCTAAAATCCATCTCGCCGACTCGATTTTCTAATCAACCTCGTGACCACCGTTACTCGTTCGCGACGCGGCGTCGAAACAACTGAACTTTAACCGGTCGTCCCTTACGCGATAATCCTCTTTTTGCACCGGGAAAACTGTCCAACATGCATAGAATACTCCATTTACAATCCTGGATAACGCGATAGCGTTTTATTCGTTTCTTCGAGACTACACGGAAACTCGGAACAGTAGCATTTATGAAGAAATTAGTTGGGTGAAATTTTTTATTTCACTCCCGTTTCCTGATTTTATATTTAAATACTATTAAGCCTAACGCGATATATGTATGCAATCTGCTAAGAGATTAAACGAGAAACGTGCGTAATCGATGCGAAGAACAAACGAAGTTCGAGAAAATATTTCTAGCCTCGACGAGTCAACAATGTTTATGAGAATTTATCCGGTGAAACACTGCTCTCGCTCGACGTAGCTGACGTCTAATCCACCTACACAAAACCGTAACGAATTTCGCAAGCTCGAGGCTGGCGAATTCGGGTCCAGGATCGTCACGCTCGGTGTTCGTGTCGCCCCTCTGCCCGCCGTTCCTCATCCTTCGGGTACCCGTAAACAACGTGTCACCGGTGGTACACCCTCTTCATCGTCGACGTTATCGACGACGCGAGGCGAATTAGAAGCCCGGTCTGGTCTCTCCGCCTTTATGCTCCGCAGAACTTAATCGTGGCTCCGGCTGTTGTGACCTACTAGAATGAACAAGGATCAACCCGCCTCGGAGCCACAAGATGCTCAATTTTTAATGTCGTTGCTCTCGCTGCCGTGCGACCATGTCGCGTGCAATCACCTCGGCCCCATGAATATGTTACCCTGAATCGTTGGAGTTGCTCCGAACGAAAGCATGTGGATTTAATTAGCGAGCCGGCGCGGCTCGGCGCGACTCCGTCTATGCGGAACTCGACGCGCATGCATCGCATGCTGCGCGGAATTCGGGATTATGATGGATACGATCGGCTCTTCCCCGGAAACAAGGTCACAGAGTCGTTACGCGGCTGTCACGCCGTGGGACGGATCTGTAATTTTAGTAGAAAAAGCCGGGTTCTAAGTAATTTCTATGGATTTTTGAACGGATATGTTTGGAGATGGCAATTACTATGGTAATTTATACATTTTGGTTTCGTCGAATAAATTATTTTAATTTTCCGGCAGTTTTCCGAGTGATGGATCGACAGCTGTTAAAATGCATGCGCGGATATCGATGATTATAATTAATATAACCGGTATGTTAAAACAGGTTGAATCACGAGCAATTTATTCTCGTGACTGAATTTTGGATATTCGCTGAGTTTGGCACGGGAGGTCAATTTTGTAAATTTGTTATCCACGAGTTATCCTTGTATTATTTTTGAGTATGCTATCTTTTTAAATATTGGACAGAGTTATGCATACGCTAAATTCTATACGGCTCCGTGCTGAATGTGACAGGATATAAAACGCGGAAAGCAGGTTACGTTCAAAGTATTCCAGTTTCGTTCGTAGCATAATAATATTTCATTATGAACTGCGGAAGCCATGAAACGCTCGCCATATGCCATGGTACAATGAGCTCGCTGTAATAATTGTCAGTCGAGTCGCCAGCAACTCAGCTTGAATATTTCAAGACTAATAACGGTGTCGAATATCGCGTGTCATATGAAATCGGATCTGTCTATTAATAATTTTCTAACAAAACTTCGCGTATTGCCGCTAATCCCAAATCGTGTCAGATGACAAGGGTAAATTGTCAAAATTGTCAAAATTGTCGATCGAACGCTATCGCTAAATTCTACGAAATTTCTTCGTACCGAATTAATTTTTCCGAAAGAAAAATTAAGCCAACTCTCGTTTCAACTATAATTGTTCGAGGCTCGTCGCAAAATGCAATGTTTGCCGATTTCTGCGAAGCGAGGCTACAAATACACCAATAAACACCGCCGTGTCCAATGTACAGACGTGCAGCCTCGCAATACCGAGCCTTCAATGGGAATTATACTTTATAATGGACACTAAACGAGGGTAGCAACTAGCAACCCGACCGACCTCGTCTGCCGGAAGATAAACGATTCAAGAAGAAACCGAGGAAATATTTGGCCAACGTTCTACCCGGGTCAGATTCGACGGGTAACAGAATTGAATAATGGAAGGTCGTTCCGAAGTTTCGCCGAGCTTAAACCGGAACGACTTTTTCAAGTCGTTGACTCGCTGTGCTGCGACACGAGGGTCGAGGGACGAGGGACGAGGGAAGGGTGCGCGGAACAGTTTTCACGATTAGCGATATAAATGGGGCTCGGGATCGAATCAACTCCGAACGAAACTAATCAACAAAAATAAGAAAGAAAAACAAAAACAATTCTTTCGTCGACTAGAAAATTATTCGCGGTAAAAGCGCGATCGAGACGCTATTGATATTTGTCGGCATGCATATTAAAAATAGGTAGACTTTAATGTATGGCATAAATTGACACGTGCCACGACTGAACTACAAGGGTGATCGTGTAACTATTTCTGACAAAGATATTACAAGTACGGGTCAGTTGTGGTTCAAGTTCACCGGATGCACCGTTTGCAGGGTCGTCGGATGACGTCCCATTAACATTTCATTCTCGGCACCGGCACCGGCACCGGCACCGGCCGGGTCAGTTATCTGACATTTATTAAAACGGACTCTCGGCTGCGTCATCGATCACGAAGCACGCTTGTCGGCCTCGGACGACCGCAAAGGTGGAATAAAATTCATCGACTCCCATGAGCCTCGGAGTACATCAAAGCCGAAATGGAGGGTGGGTTTTGCCTCCGCGCGCCTACTCGCGGAGGACGCAGCCTGCCAGGGGTTGCTCGGCTAAATGTACCGTATAATTTAGACAGCAGCTGCGCCAAGCGACAAATATAATTCGACGCATCAATCTGCGGCTTTAGGGTCGAACTTCAGGAGACTTTGGACCGCTAACCGTCGGACGACCATGGCCATCCCAAAAAGATCGGGACCCGGTGTTTCCGACACCACTCTGCGCTCGGAAATCAAATTTCACCCTCTCACGATCCATCCCTGCCTGTTTTAACACGTTGCCAATTATTCCATCATTTTTTTATCCGACGCGACTGTCGAAATTAACAAATGCACCGCCAACGTTTCATTTATTTTGTATCCTTGCGAGTTGAAGCATTTAAAAAAAAAAAAAAAAGAAAACGCGGTTTACGATAGACAATATATACCAACGTTCAACGAATTGCTCCACCGTAAACGATAAAATGTAACTGTTTCTGCTACACGGTTTGCCTCGCTCGGAAGACGTCGACAGAAATTTTCTACAAAGAAACGTGCCGCGGACCGTCGAAGCTCGCTCACCTCTTTCATCGCCACGCTTTCCGAATCAACCGGCGTCGCGGCGCGGCGGCGCGGCATTCGCAAGCATCTGCGAATTATATTACCGCCGAGAAAGTTGATTCTTGGGTTCTCGTCCCGGATCGACGCCCCTGAAAACTAGCGCGGCGCGGCGCCGCGCCGTGAAAAACGCGGTTGCAGATTGGTGATAAATAAGGAATTAAACATCGGACTCGGGAAAAGCTCCGCCATGCCGCGAGGGCGTAATTTATAGAGAAAGTTTCCGCGAGAGGGAAAGTGCGGGTCGTAGCCGGTGTTTCCGCGCCGGAGCCGTGCGAAAATCGGTGCGAAAATAAAAGAGTTCGGCCTCCCCGCCGTAAAAGTAAATCGAGTTTTCGAAATAAATCTTTCACGCTCGGGGAGATAGGAAACACGTCTGCGCGGCTCCTTAGCACCCTGTTCCCCTCTGTTAAAATCATTTCGGGGTGATCGAAGCGATCGGCGAACAAAGAAATTCTCGCCGAAGAAACAAATGTAAATCGTTTGGAAGGGTTTCTAACCCTAAATCTACCATCGCCGGTTTCATATTTTTTATTTCGCAATTAACGAAGATAAATGAGAAAAACACGTTTGGTTCGAGTACCTTGTAAACACGTGCAGAAAATTTTTATTTTGCGCAAAGACCCTATATACTTATCGGTTTTATAACGTACGTAGAACGTTTCAGTCGCTTTTAGCGTTACGGCAATTTTTATCGACCGGGGATTTTCGTAATAACATCGTCTCCAATGCTGTGCGTCGACTCGCATTAAATGAATCGCGATCAAAAACATTACTCGGTTCAAGCGCTTTACCAATTACAAGACGATTCCGGTTCGAGAAGTTGAAGCTCGGACAGCTTTAACGAGAGTTCGGCTCGCCTCTTTGGATGAAAATGTACGTTTGCGAGTTTAATAACCGTTGAGGAGGCGTGTGTCTGTGCGAGGAGCAGGCCGAGTACCAATAACAAGGTTCGTTGAATCGAGTTTTAGTCAGGTGCACGCATATTTTAACGAGCCTGAGTCGATCCGTCTCGATACGAGGCGTTGCGAAATATTGACACCGTAACGATATTGCGATTCAGCTAATTTCGTCGTTAAGCATACATTTCGAGGCACGACGAGAACAAACATTTTCACAAAGCATTTTCAAAAGAGTTACCACATTTAATATAAATAAATACGATAAATACGATTACGAATCCAATGAACACGCGATTTTTGGTTTTTTTTTTTTAAATTTCCCATCGTGAAAATCTGCCGGAGTTCAGAGCGGAGTTACACGAAACAATATGCAGTCGTTTAAACGCGAGCATTTCAATTTGAAAGTTCGACGGGAAACGCGGTTTGGACGCGGACTGGAATCATTGTTCGCGTTTTCGCATTCGACGCGCGTTACGGCGCTGCGATGCGACACATTTTCGATACGCGAGGACCGCTTACGTGAGAAAAAAAAAAGAATGAAAAAATAGAAGAAAAAAAAAAAACATCGGAAACGTCCCGCCGTCGGTCTAAAAACGTATGCATAAAAAGAACCTCATGAATACTTAATGCGCCCGTTTGTTGTGCTACGGGGGCGTTTTAAAGCCTTTAACCGCTTCGTTCGGTGTTTCCGGCGTGTACGCGAGGTTCGTTACGCATACATCTTTTCCTATCGAGCGTTACAACGTGCCAGGGAAACAATGAGCGACTCAATGGGCACACTCGGTCGCCATTGTATGTTTTATAAATGCTATGAGCCGAACGTGACGAAGAATTCAATCCTAGATCACGTCGAGCCGGCCCGGTGAAAGATTTATGCGAGTTTACGCTTGGTCGGGACATTCCAGGAAAAAAACGTTCAACGCCGTGGCAGTATACTTGTTGAGTCAGCCTCATTTTTCAAGACCGGCTTTCCGAAGCCGTAAAGCACCGCTCCGAAACTTTTAATTCGAGAGTGCGCCGTCTACGGAGTCCGCAACGGCGAAGACGCGTTACACAAACAAGTCGCTGCGAAATAAAATGCCAAGGGTCGTTCGCTCTTGAGAGTTTTCGAGAGAAGAAACTTTCGGAAAATGTTTCGAGAATCGATTTTTCATGGTGCCACTGCGACGACGGCGACGGTGGGTTTCGGATCAAGTAATTAATTTGAGTATTCCAAGGTGAGAAAGAGACTGGGGTAAATACTTCGTTAACTATTGTTTTACAATTTAAATCGACTTTGAAATCGCGCCTTTCCCGGACGTCCTCCCGTCCTCCCGCGGAATTGCATTTTCGATCAGCGAAGCGACATCCCCGCGGTGGTTCGCGAGGCAAAACGGATTAAACGGAGCGTCCAATAAAAGGACGAAAAGTGTGCGGCAAGTCCCGGAAACAGATATCGCGCGTCCGAGAATCGAATCTCGTTGAAGAATTTCATTTATCCGTTGTATATTGAAATTTCTGCGACCGGAATGGGAACACCGGAGTTATTCGTAGTCGCGGGGTTATAACGAGTGGAGAGAACACGCGCGCCCGGTCCTTCATTGCGGCAAGAAAAAAAGCCGTATAATGGCACCGGCACCGACGCGACGCCGCGCGAGTTTGTTCCTTGTTTTATAGGGTGCGTGCAACTGCGAATAGAATATACATGAGCGAAAGAGAGAGTGAAAGAGAGAGGAAGAGGACGAGCAGGAATGCGAACGGAAGGGGAGTTGCAACGAGAGAGGACGCGAGGCCACGCGTCGACGATACGGATGATATGTACACGCTCTCGTACGAGGATCTGTCCGAGGAGGATCTTCCCGAAGTCTATGCGCCTCGAGAGACCATGGCTTGGTCCCCTTTATCGAACAGCCCCTGACGACCCTTAATTCCGTACTAACGCTTTTCCTACTTTGTTCGACCGACTTCTATCTGTCGCGTGGGTCTCGCGGGAACTTTGAAGGGAAACGCGAACGGTCCCAGGATCGTCCTCGTAAATACCATCGAGACATCGGCAAAGGTCTGTCCCGTTAAATAAATTTTGCTGATCTCGGCGAGAAGCCTCCGACAAGTACCGCGCTACTTTTTCCAGTTTACAACATTTTACGGCTACACGGGACCGACTCGTCGCGATCCGCTCGCCAGACGATCGCTGCCGATCCTCCGCTCGTTAAAATGATGCACTCAAAATTACTAACCGAACGATACGACGAGTAAACGTAACCATTTTGTGTTTCACTCGTTTGTTGTGTGTCTCCAGTTTTAGAGCTGCGACACCATCCGTCTCAGCTTTGCGACACTGGTTGGAACCGGCGCGGCTTGGTGACTCGAACGAAGACATTCCGGAGTTGCCACCACTTATTCCGGTGACCAATGTTAGGGACGCGCGACAGACACGCGGAGACAAACAATCCGAGTCGGGGTAAACGTAGGGTCATCCAACGGAACTGTAAGAAACAATAGGAAGCGTCACAAAGGGGCAAGTTGTGGACTCGCAACAACATCTTGAGACCGAGGGAAAGGATGATCGAGCTGTGGGAGACGGAGACGTTGTCCAGAAGTAGGGGATATCCTTCGCGAACGCTGTCGACACCTTGCAGATGTTGAAATCACAGGGAAGCGAGACACCACTTTCTCCGGTCGGCTTACTTGCGGAGGAAATACCAAGGGATGCGGAGAAAGAACAACGATCTGACAATTTTGCCTCGAAGAGGATCCCGGAGACTCGTTGGTTGAGTCGTGTCTAGTTAATCCGACAAGCGCGTACCTCTTAGAAACTTTTTCACGCTGGGGAATCAACGTGTCATCCTCCTTTTTTAAATATATTTATCAACGAACACGAGACCTCGTTAATATTCTCCGATATAATAGATTCGTAGTTCAAACAGATAAACGAGCTCGTACCAGGAAACATTGTTGCGTTTCCGATGGCATTTCGTCGCAGCCGATCTGTCGGCAGAGTCAACGGGAGACGGGAGAGGAAAAGAGAGACGGAGGAAAGGAGGAAAGGAGAAAAGAGAGCAAGGAGAGAGAGAGAGAGAGAGAGAGAGAGCGTGTGGCGGTCGAAGAGCTTCGCGCAATATTCGAGGCAGGAGAGGAAAGTTTATATTTAAGGACGATAAGCAGCGAGTCTCGACGCGCGACGATGGCGGATGGCGTCATCGGTTTTGCCATGGGGATCGATGGCGAAGTGCTGCGCGAGTGGTTCTTGTCTGTTGTTTAGACTCGGAAAGACGAGGCTGGTCACGTTCTCGATATCAGAGCCGTAGCAGCGTTTTGTATACAGTCGCACCCTCCTTTCAACGCCGCGGCGCGCCGGTGAAATTATTGGCGTAACGAACCGGACGACTCGACGTCTGCTTTGATTTTTTCACACAATGCCTGGCCCATGTTCGACCGGGCTGTCCCCCCGGATCCCTTTCCCCGTTGATACGTTTCGACGGTCCTCTCGTCACGCTTGTTTAAACCCGACCAGATGAAACCCTAAATCTCTGACGGATTGTCCTTTCTCCATTTCCCCGTAGCTCCGACTCGACTTCATTTCAATAATCGACCGGGCAAAACGTCAATGTCCTTTGCGACGGACATCACAGAATTATTAGAACTGTCAATCTGGCCTGCGTCATTCTCGATAACAAGTTGCATTATTACAACCGGGTGCATTTTGCAGCTCACGCGTTCGAATAGCGTTCGACGTGTTTCGCGTATCGCGTAGGTACGAATTTTCGATCGGTTTCGTTATGCGGTAGTTAAAGGCAATCGATGCTGCGTCTATACTTAATCTAGAGATGATTTGAAACGCGGAAGTTACAAGATACGGTTACCGAAAAGTGCACGTCAACGGATCGAAGCTGAAATTCACCACCGATTTAGCAAGATTTAATTAAATTCATCGCCCTCCAGAATTTCAGCCAAGTTTCTCCGAAAAACCACTTGGGTACACCGATCCTAAATTACTCCTTCGAGTAACCCTCTGACAGCCGTCTGGCAAGGATGCGAGAAGATACAGGGTCAGCTGTGACCCGCACCAAAATTTCCTACTCTTCAAGTATAAAATCAACTTGGAAAACATTAAACACCGCCACATAACGTTTCAGACAATTTCTTCTCATCATCGAAACATTTGGATAGAATTAAAAAATGTCTACAATTCCAAGGCCCGGAGCCGACCTAAATTATTTACCGTAGATAATTAATTCCAGTAAGAAATCGAGGATCGCTATTCCGTAGGGAAACAAATCTAGTTGTCCAGCCACTTAATCGAAGCCGCAGCCGACGAGGACAGCAAAAATTCGCGACTCTTCCGATCGAAGAACCGGGCACCGAGCACCGGGCACCGAGCAATACCATTAGGCCGCGGGTAAACAGCGAAAGAGAGACAGTCAGGTTCATCGGCGGAGACGGGGCCGGACGTTTCGTCGTCGAGCAGCGTCGGTGTTCAACGAACATTCGAAATCGGCCCTTTCATAAAATTACATCGTTGTTTTTCCCTGTCGCCGAAGTTTTCCCTCGGCATCGGCCGTTTCGATGCTCTCGCGAGTCGATGGAGTTCTCGAGCAATTAGCCTCGTTAAGGAAGCCGAAAGAGGACCAGACCCGAAGTCCCTCCATCGGCTCGTAGCAGCCTTTGTTCTCGGATTGCTGGCTGCCACGGTGGGGAGAAGCTGCTACAGGACAAGACGCGACCCGGGTCGACAGGTCTCCTCAATCTCGCGACAAATAGCTTAATTTCCTTAATTAAAATCCCTGCCGGCTCCGGGGAACGAGCACCGCCGCGTTAGGCGTAGTTCGCGGCCCTTCCTCTTCGTCAATTTTTATTCTCCATCAATTTTCGCGAAAAGCACGAATTTCTTGTAGGAACATGGCACCGGATCGATCTCGAGAGCGACGAATTATTAATTTGCGCAACGACTAATTCGTGTCGGTCGGTCGGCGCGGCGATCCGTTTGCAGCGGTGTCCAACAAGCAGTGTTGCCAACCGCGAAGCAAATGGGTGCGCGTCGGGTCCTCGGCACCGGCGATGATGCGAGCGCGAAGGCTTTCAACGATGCGCGTTCACCGATACGTAGAATTCGTCGTACTTTGACTGCCGAGCGACCCCTTTTTTCACGAGCAATTATGCGCTCGGTGTCGGAGAGAACGTTCAGGGAAAGCCGACGAAGAGAATATGAGCGCCAGACCGAGAGGAGGACGAGGACCCGGGTTTGCTCGCACCAGGACCATATCAGGAAACACGTCGCCTACGCGACAGAGATGGGACGAGACGACGATTATTGCAGAGTTAACGAGAGAGCAGTAATTGGTTGCGGCAAGCCGGCCAGCCGGTTGACCGACCGCCAACGCCGCGCCGCGCCGTGCCGCGCCGTGCCGTGCCGTGCCGATCGTTCGCCACACTCGCAGGCGAGGCGCCCTGGGCACTGATCGTCGCGCTGAATATTACAGAGCACGTGCGTCTGCGTGGCCCCAGCGCGTGTCTATGTATCACGGGGTAATTGTCGGAAAATACGGTGGTTTAGCGACACCTCGGGCAGGTCAGGGACGCGTGTCAGTCGGCGTTTATTACGCGAAACCGACGCAGCCGTGCCCCGAGGAACGCGGATGTCCGCCATCGATCCGTTTCGACGATATTGCCTCCTTTCTCCGGCCACAGGAAAAACGTTCCGTCACCTGTTCCATCTGATCCTAGCTACGCGTTCGTTACGCTTTCTTTAACCGTTTGCGATTTACGATCGATCGATTTCTAGCCTGGATGTATAATCCAAGATTATGAAAATATAGGAAACGATTCTTCGAGTACGAATATACTCGAACGCATCGTAACGAAAATACATTTCTGTCCGGTTCTAATCGGAGCACGCGTGCATACGATTGTAGAAAAATGTTCAAGTATTTCTAGTCGGTAATGTTTGTAAAACGATCTTTTTATCGTATCAATTGAAATTGGTCCGACCTGTAGCCGGTATCGATCAAGCCCGAATTAATTGCAGAGAGCCCAATTAGCCAGAGCATAAATACTATAATATTAGATCGCTCCACAAATCTGTGGCGCAATTTCACCGGATATTACCGTTTCGGTAATAACTTTGATCGCGTACCGTTTAACCGCGGGCACTGGGCGATCCATTTAATCGAATCTTTGTACTCGACGCGCTATAAAATTCTATAGATTAATTTCCCTCGGTGATCCATTTACAATAATAAATTGTGCGTTTGTGAAATAACATTTTTCTTCGTCGCTCCGTTTACGCGTAGCCGCTTGTGGCGGCTAATCGGATTGCTAATAAAAAATTGTTAATTGGATAACTTCCGATGGAAACATCTTTGTAATTTTAATAATTATAGAATAGAGAATGCGAAACCGGTCGTGGTACGTTCGTCGCTAATTTTGCAATGGGTGTAAAAAATGATTGATCATAAATACGAACGATAATTCGAGATACGGAGAACGGAGAACCGCCCTCTCGATTGTTACGGGGCCTCGGGCATTCGATGCACCGTGGACGAATGTTGTTAGGGCGAAAGGGGTTGGCGAGCAGATCGCATATCATGAATCGTGTTAAACGTTCGATCGCGGACCTCGACAGCCGACGACGAAGTTAAAATCTGTGACGCGTGTCGTAAGGTCGTAACAGACTTTTCGTGTAATCCTCGATTAACCGGATTAACGAGGGAACGGTAATTGGCTGCGGCGAGAGCTCGCGTGGACCGCACCCTTGCGAAGCTGAAATGCGCAACCCGGTGCACGTAGACGTACACACGCGCACCGGGTCCCGGCTACGCGACGAACGACGCGCTATTAA
This sequence comes from Lasioglossum figueresi, assembly GCA_028455805.1. Taxonomy (NCBI): domain Eukaryota; kingdom Metazoa; phylum Arthropoda; class Insecta; order Hymenoptera; family Halictidae; genus Lasioglossum; species Lasioglossum figueresi. The sequence continues at coordinate 324,159 of CM052192.1, read as the reverse complement.
TTTATTATCACCGATTACGTGACTTGCGTGACCTGGAATTTGATTCCCGACGCCCTACGTTGCATCGCGCTCTCGCGTTACGATGAAACGTAATACTCTGGAACATAATGTTTAACGTGGAAACGTCGATGTCAGGTGATCCGATGACAAATCGTTGATAAACAGCGGACGTGCGTGCAACTTCATACTTTCTTAACACCGACTTCTAATCCAGTTGAACGAACTTGTTCACCGGTTGCAAACACTTTTGTTCGCGACTAAATAAATCGTACAACGAAACTAATTTCAATGAAAATGTTTACATTACCGTTCTCTGCGGATCCAGAAACATTCCTAGTATACCATGCTGCGCATCCACCGTCCAATTGCGAGGCAATCGAGAAAAGAAAATTCAGACTATGTCCGATAAGTGGGCGGTACGAAGCTTCTCGACGAAGCCTCGTTGCAGATAGCTCGTGCAACGGCGAGAATCGTCGAGGCCTGTCGTTCAAGCTCCCTTACCGGACTAGGATAAAAGCTGAGGTGCTTCGTTCGTCGATGTCTATGGAACGTTAAATTAACTTGAGAACGTTGCGAACAAAAAAGTAGACTATCGTTGCATCGAATAAAACAAAACGCAGTCGAGCGATCGTCCAACGACCGAGGCTATATTTTTAGCTCGTGCACAGCCAGTTTTAGCTGTCTCCAATTTCGAGGCACCGCACCGTATAGAACCGTGTAGGTTACCAATCGATCTTCCGTATCCACCGTGTGTATATGTTTCTATTCGAGTTACAGCGCCTAACATAAATAGAAACAACCTTCGCAAACGTTCCACGAAATTGTCCCTACCCTCCCTTATTCGTATCGAACAAATTACCAGGAATAGCACGAGTCTGTCTCTGTTTTCCATCCGCCAAACATCTACGAAACAAATTAAACGACAAAAGTAGAGGCTTTAAATTTTTAATTGGCGGTAAATCGAACAGGTGGAGAGTTTATCCTGGGTACCGATTGGTTATTTAGGGGAACAGTCTGCTGGACAGTCGCGAGATAGTGTCACGGGGTAAGAATCCGACCGGACCGTGATTGATTCGCGACATTAGCTCTGGAGTGGGGCGCGAAGCTCGCCGTTAAGACGATAATAGAATTTTCATGTAATCCTTGGTAATTCCCTTGCGGTTGTGCAGGAACCCACGGCCAGGGACCCTTGGCGAACCCCCCCTTGGGACGCGTAAGCGGGAACCGGGACGATACCCCATGCCCCCCCCCCCCCCCCTCCCCCTCAACACCATACCCCACCCCGCTTTTAAATCCCCTCGAGGGTTAATTGCCCGGTGTTTTGACGCGCGAGTTATCCGCAAAGGGTTTTTGCGGGCAGCCGCCACGGCTACGGCCCGCCCCCAGTCCCGGAACAATTTTGCAGGGCAGCGTTTCGCACAACGCGCCGCCGCGCCGCGCGCCGCTATCGGACAGATTGCACATCACCTGCGAATGGTCACTTACGGGGCCGGCCCACAAAAACATCTGTGTCCGTTTGTTTTTGCTGCGAGCGACGCGACACGGTACGTTGAAACGTGACTCTATCCCGGTCGGTGAGATTTATGATTTTTTTTTTGTACGTTTGTCAGGCAGATCCTTAACAACGGCGAGCACACGCCCCGAATTGTCCTGTACGTTTGTCGCTTGGACCATTTGTTCTGCAAATGGTGTTTTGATACGGTCCCGCGGAACTAACCCGGATCCTTTTTTTATCCGATGGTACTGCGCCGAAATTTACACAACCCAATAAATACGATACCGGTTTACTCTTTAACACCGTGCTCGAGCGGTAAGTCACAGATTCATTTTTGCACCAGCCCCTTTCCGTCCCTCGCGACTATTCAATACGTTTTTCACTGATTCGCGAATCACGCGAATCATCCGATTTCCAATTCGTTTCGCTTTATCTTGCAGAGAGTCTATGGTTTTGTTGCGCGACAGCTTCTTGGGTCCCGCGACCACTTAAAATCTTGACTCTCGCGTCCTCTCCGAGGAAAAAAACTTTCCACGCGATTTTCCGAGAAACGACGCTACAAAGATGGAAACGTGCTAACAAAAATCTCCGTTCGTTGCGTCCCGATCAATCGTCGCGACGAACTGCCATCGAATAACGTTTCAGCAGCGAGATAAGCCGCGCGAGGCTTGTCGAGGTCTCCGGTTACCCCTCGCTCGCACTTCCTATTTCTCGCGGGTCTATAACCATACACTTTGTATCAGCGATAAAAACTAAGCGGATCGATGCCCGTTCCCGTAACTCGCGCGATCTCGATATCTCGGCCATTCGCGCAGAGTACGGGTTGTATCGGGATCGGGTCTCTCTCGAGCGGGTAGCTGGACGGCAACGACGACAAGGTATAGCAGAGCGCGTGTACCCTGGCAGTCCGCACACCCCTCGATCTCTCTCGACAGTTCTCGTTTTATGTGTCCGTCGGCCGCGAATAACGCTCGCTATCGCGCGCTCGTTCCCCAAAGCCGACCGACACGAGCTTTTCGTGCCGCGGCAGAACCGGTGACCGGGTCTCGGGCGCAGAGCTGGGGAGGAAACAAGAGTTCACTCCCCTTCGTATCACCTTCGCGCTCGCAGTAGGCTCGCAGGTTATTTATTTTTATGGGGTTTCTCTCTTCCCTCTCCTCCCGTCTCCGGGCCGCCTTCTTCCCCGGGACAGCCCAAAAGTCCTCGAGGACCCGCAGTCGAACCCCACGCGCTTGTACGCGGCCGCGGAACGAGCGAAAGAGAACAGAGAGCGAAAGAGCGAGATAGGGAGAGAGGAAGAGGGAGAGGAGAGACAGAGAGCTGCTCGACGCGGTGTTCCCGTTTCCACGTGGAAACCCTCGCCAGGAGAAACCCTGTGCCCGCTTAATGGCGTTACGGGGTTGCCATGACTACCAAACCCCCATAGAACCGACGGCACCGTCGGCATCGCGCCCGCTGGAAAGCCCATTTATTCTGGAAAAACATTATAAGAACGAGAGAGCCAACACGACGACCCCGTGCCGCGGCTAAGTCGTGCCACTTGCATCCCAGGCTACACACCACCGTGTACCCGCTCGCTGTCTGCGCGCTACGCCGTGGCTACATGGTGTAACGTGGCCTCTGCTGTCCTTGGACTCTTTCGTTTTTCCGTAAGCAGCATCTTTGCTGTTGGGGACCGCGTTACTCGAACCTTGCGTCAGGATCGTACGAACCTAGTCACCAGGTCTTGAAGACGTTTAAAGAAAAAGTAGGATTCGTCGCGATACTCGGTTCCGCTGGATTCGTTGCAACGATACGCTGCAACCTTCGAGTAATCTTCCCGTATCGGACGTTTAACATTACCCTACCAGCCTGGTCAATTGACCGGTTTTATACAGAGTGTTCCAACAGTATAATAATACAAACGAAATCGGTAGTCGTGAGTCTCCCATGTGTTGCAACGGTCCAGCTTGCAACCCCCGCGAAGACACCTCGGTTTTTCCTGTTCGCGATGCGAAGAGCGGATAGCGACCCTCCTAGCAGCTCGAGCAGATTGCCCGGGCGAGAAAAGTGGCACGCGAAGTCAGAAATCACGCGAGATTCCCGACCGATATATGTGTATGGTACAGCAACGTAGGCTGAGAGTGAGTGTGTGTGTGTGTGCGTGCGCGCGTGTGTGTGAGAGAGAGAGAGAGAGAGAGCACTCCGATGGGATCGATTCCGTTTATTAGCGTATGTCGCGCGTTGGGGTTCGCATCGGGGTTGCGATGTTTGCGCGGTGTCTGAGCATTACCAGGATTGGCTGCTTTCGGAGCGAACGTGTTTGTATTCGCGACACGCGTCAAGAACGATAGGAACGAATCAACTATGCTCTCAGATTATATGGCGAGTTCTCTTTGCCCGTGAAAAACCAGAGTGCCTCGACACTCGGGAGTGGCTTCGACGCAGGTGGCGATTTCGACGATTCAAATTCGGATTTAAGATTATAAGACATTCCGTGTACAATAATGTAATAAAAAAAGAATCGATGTATATCGAGTATGCATACTATTATCGAGCAAACGATTCAGCCGTTTGGATCGCGGACGAAGAGGGCAAACAGATCGAGCGTTCGAGCGACACCGTGACAATAATTTCACAGAATCGAGCGGTCGACGAATCGATAGCCGGTGTCGCGCGTGTAATCGAGGAAGCCGCTTATCCGGCCTGTTGCGAAACAATAATCCGACAAATAATTGGTCGATAGGTGTTACGGCTGTCCGGTCAATCTCTCCGGCTCGGGCTATAATTCGAGCGTGGAGTCGCGTTACAATCGCGATTAAGCATCTATTAACGCCACTGTGCCGGCTGTCGTCGCTGTATCCGCTGACATAATAGATTAAACTAGATCCCCGGCGATGGGGATGCTCGAAAGAACGGAGAAAGCCGATTTGCTTGTGGGAAACCGTGCATCTGACGCGGCACGTGCGCACACATTGGTTGCTCCAATTTCGAGATCGCTTCTCGATACGTGTTTTGTTCGGTTTTTCGGCGACGCCGACCATGACGATGACATTGGAGTGGACGGACATACGTTGGACCGTACCCGGGACTCCGAGCACACAAAAAGTATCAAGCGACGAGCAATAGAGGAAATTTAATAATTATAATTGGTCGTAGTGCCCCGAGGGGTGACATTTTTTACTCCTTGTACGGTGTTCGGAAGGTTGACGCATATTTTTAACGACGATTCGGTTTCAGGTCAAATTTCCCAGAAGGTTGTTATTCTATCGTGATGAATGTTGTTAGCCAAGGGTATCGACAGAAAGAAGGATATCAACTCGTCGTATTCTCAGAATACGCCGCCTCTTTGGCAGGAAATCGACAACTTCGCGTAGACGTTATCGCTACTTAACGAAGCGCGTGGAAGCGCTACGTAACGGAGCGCGTGTAATAATAAAATTTCAAATCATTTGTATCGCTATAGAAAAGCGACATGATATTTTCTGAACATTTGATCTGATCGGTTCGAGCGATCGGGCGAGCAGCAGGGTCCAAATAAATAATTGTAAAAATTTGCTCTCTCGAGGCTCCAGACGGTGGCGTTGGTTCCCATTTCTTTTAAAAACCGCGTTTCAAGGGGGATCCATATTTCCGCCGTAGTAATTGGCTGGCAAGACCCCGACAGTCTCCGTAATTATTTTGAAAAAAAAGGAAAACAGAAAAGACGCCGCTAGTGGCCGTATCGAGCATGCCACGGCCGTCTACTATTGTTGTTTCCCCGAAACGAGAACAAGGAGAAGCTCTCGGAGAACGCCTAACAGTTTAATTTCGGGAAGCTGCGTGCGCTCGATCGTTTCCACCGCGAGAACATTTATTTCCGGGAGGGGAAAGCCACGGGGTTTGTGGGAGGTCCGAGGGGGTGGAAGCGAGAAGCGGAGGGGTAGAAAATCGATAGAACAATTACAAAAGTTTCGTATCCTTCGGGCGACCTACGTAATCCTAGCTCGAAAGTTCTCGCATTCAGGCCACACTTGCCAACTCCGATTCCTGGGCCAATAATTGTCCGTCGAGTGACTCCGCACCTTCTTCGAGGCGGCCATCTTCGTTGAACCCGTCGCGCGTCGTGTCGTCGTGTCGTCGCGTCGTCGAGTCGTCGTTCGCTCTGCGATTCCGACCGGCAGCAATTATTCTTATATTATAAAGTTATCGCTTGGACAACCCGTCGTTTCTATTATCCACGATCCACGATCCACGATCCACGATCCACGATCCACGATCCACGATCCATGATCCACGAGTCGCGACTACGGACAGACCTCGGGCGTAATTGGTCGACGTCGAACCGGCTTAATCGCTACGGAACTTCCTACCCTACGAGCGCGAGCTGGAACCGAGGATAATTGAAGCAAAAAGGGGAGAGGAAGGAGGCGGCGCGGCGGCGCGGCGATTCGTTTAAGTGTGTACACTCAATTAATTTTCGGGTTCCCCGATGAGGATGGAAAGCCATCGGCTTTAACGCGCGGACCCGGCCTTCGTTCTACAATTGAAATATCGTGGAAAGGCGGAATTCAGAATTCTAATTTAGATCCGACTTCCGGGGATTGCCGTAGAACCTCTGTTCCATGAATTAACTCTCCGCAGCCTGAATTTTTCATTCTAGAATTACAGAATCGTAGAAGGACCGAAGTTCTTCTAATTCAAATTCAATTTTTGAGAATTACCGTGGGACCTGCATTATATGGATTAACCCTGTACAGCCGTGTAACGAATTCATGTAACTTGGAAACTGATTCGAAGGTTAAGAAAAAGATTCTAGCTGAATAAGAATCTACGTCTAACGTGAAACTGTTTTAAAAACGTCTTCGCGTTACAAGTTCCGATGGAAATGGTGAAAGGAAAGTTCTCGAGACCAAAGGCTTAAATATAATTTATAAAACCTAAAAGTACAAGACAAACATTCTCCTCCACGATATCAAAAAAGTTTTCATGTTTGTTTTCATCTCTGAAATGGCTTGTTTCGTTGTAACTTCTATTACATGTACGTATAGAGTCTACGATACCTCCTCCGTAAGAACGCTTCTCAAAGACGTTCCCAATGGCAACATTTCCTGCCACGAAAATTCCACGGAAACGAAAAAGGAGATACTTTTTTCTGTAGGAAGCGGATAAATTTCAAGACAAAATGTTTCAAACGACAAAAGATAACTATTTATTTCGATCTCAAATTTAACCCTCGCACGGTCCGCAGGGTAAAAGTTAAAACGTAACGGTAGATAACGCTGTCGCGCACCTCTATAAACTTCTAACTATATTACCAGCATGACTGATGCTACAAGGGTTCGAAGGGGACAGCCAGTCTCGCAGTCGAGTCATTTTTAGCTCGCCGAATATTAGAACTTTTTTCATTTCACCCTAGATTTTCATTTCGCAGTAGTTTATGCCGGTCCCCCTCGCGCGCTTTTCGTGTTTACATTTCTCTATGTGTAGAAGTTATGAAGAAACTTTGTGAAATCCGAGGCGCCCGAAAGAAGAACACTTCGGAACACCGATTCAAGACGAAAAGTAAGTTTCCCTGGGAAAAATTGGGTCAGCTCAAGCGCGGAAGCTTTATGAAACAAGAATCGGTTTTATATCCGGCGCTCTCGAACGAGGTTAAAGGTTCGACGATTTTTCGGTGTGGTTGTACACTGTACACTGTACACTGTACACTGTACACGATCGGAACATACACATAACTCGTTCGATTCTCTCGGACCGATTGCAGCCGGGGCTGGAGCAAAATCACGGGGCGAAAAACTGTTGGCTGCCGGCTCCGTAGCGTAGGCTCGAAAAGAGAGGTTTTCGTTCGATTGAATTTTAAGCGTGGACGGCGCGGCGCGCGACAACGTTTTCCCATCTGACAAACGAGTTTGACCCCGGCGATAAATTCCGCCGGTGTAGCTGCAGGTGTAGCCGAACGTGGCGTTGCAGCAATTTGTGCACCGCGCGGGGCCAAGTTTCTCTTCGATCCGGAAGAACAAGGCCGACGTCTTGTGCTTTCGAGCCGTGTCTCCGCGAGAGAGCTCCCTCTTTTTAAATAAGCCGCCATATTACATTTCGTTACATTCCACGATCCATCTGGAATTTCTTTATCGTAACGTTTCAACACCTTCGGGCCCGGTGCATCTCGAAGCCAATTTCCCGGGGTCAGTCTCGACCCCGGCACAGCAAGAGGGGCGGTGATCTTGCGTATAATTCCCTCGCGTATGTGCAGGAGGCTCGCGTGCCGAAGAGGGCACCGACGCGACACGGTGAACTCGCTATTCGGGCTCGACGATCCGCGAAACTTTGCGAGACTAATCGCGCGGATATCGTTTCCTTTCGCTTTCGATACCGATTCGAGTCACCGTGCGGAATGCCTCGGCTCCCCCTGGATCTTGCCCCTCGAGACGAACGCAGACCAGCCGTGAGACCTCTTCGAGATCTTATCGAATCGTTGCGAGCCACCCCATACATATAGATCTCTCGCGTCGCGTACGCTCCATGCCGGAATCTCTACGGTTAGATTGCTCGTCGCATAAATGAAAGTCAACCCCCCCCCCCCCTCCCATCCCTGACGACGCTCCGCCAGCAGGGCCACCGAAGGTCTCCACCCTTCTATCGCTCCTCCATCCTGATTCGATTTGGGTCATGGACGAGGAGGATTCAAAGGATCCTCTCCCGAAGATCCACCGTCTCGCGCCGCACATAGAATAACCCCTTTATTCCTGCTGACAGAGAACGTGTTTTATGGATAGCCACCCGATTCCGCGGTTTCCATATTTTCGGCCGATGCGCTGTTACATTTATCAACGGCGCCCGTTCGCGCCTTTATGTCCCGGATTTCGATCTTCCCCGCTTCGAACCGACAACCTCGAATTTATTCAATTCTTTCGGCCAGCGTTTCGATCGCGTGGGCGTTCGGTTTGTTCCCGCTTCGACTCTTCCGATTCTGCGAGTCTTCGGAACCGTACAATTCAGTTTGAAACTTTGATATTAATTAGCTGCAGATCGCTAACCATTCGTAAACATAACAATCGATACTCTCGAATCTTGCGAATTTATTGATTGAAACATAGTTCAATCGTATTCGCGACTCGGAACTTTCGTGGGTTTCTCATAAAGTTTGGGATTGTACGCGTAAAAATGGTTAAATTTAGAAATTGACGGTCGAGCACCAGGTGGCCACACAAGGGTTAAGTAGAGTTTCGAACCTGTTTCGGTGAAGCGTGTCAATTTTCTTATCAAATCTTTTCGAAATAGGTGGAGCCAGCTGCCAACGGTTGGCGAGCGAAGCTGAACGAAGTTTTTGGAAGACTGGGTCAGAAAGGATGAAGACAGCACCGACTTCGCATCTCTTAAGTAGCGAATCATATTTATACGCTCTTGCGAAGTTTACACGACTGCATTTTAGTTAATTTTACATTGTCCACGTTGCAGCAGTCCGTAAATGGATAAACATCCCACATAATTTCAGTCTAATCTCGAATATCAGTCTAATAGACATATTCTGCGCGCACGAGAGTACATTTTTCAAAAATTTTACTCTCCAAAATTAATTTATTCGCTAATTTGATTTTAACATTACCTGTTCGGGATAAATTCGCTTCGATCTTTATCTCATAGTCAGAGAATAGCGATACGCATCGAGTAATCATTCCGTATTAGTTATTCGAACTATAGTTTCCAACGTAAACAATCAATTTCCTTCTCCGATTCGCCAAAGCCGAGCGAAGTTTGGATTAAATTAGCAAACGCAAAGTGCCACTTAACCGAACAAATGAACTTGGAAAATATATTAAATTATTCAATCGTATCGTTAATAAGATATTTTAATCCGAATGTATCCTACCTAATACCCTCAGGCTCGGGTTAAATTAGGCAGCAGGTGAACACCATTATCAAAGGATGCAGAGTTCGGTAACAATTAACCTTCCGTGGGGGATACCGTGCTACTTACAGTCGAGCCAACAAACTTATGGAACGGTTTAGCTATAAATTATTAAATTGACTGGCCCGTAATTTCTCGTTCCGTATTACTAGAATCATAAAAAATGCTTTCGTACAAAACTTTTATACCGAAGCTCCACCCGATTTCACCATAAACGCATAAAACCCTTTAATCGGATTAACTACGACCGAGCTACACCCGATCCGCTGATATTTACTAGAAAATAAGTGCGGCGCGGCGTGACCCGGCGTGGCGGGGGCATGCGATATCTCATCCTTGGGACATTAGATCCTTAAACTGCGAGTCTCGGCGAAAACAATCGACTTCTGTCGTCGATTCTCGAGCAGGGCCAGGCTCCAAAAAGTTCAATGTCCTAATTCCGGTGCAGCGCACGTTCGATCCATTTACCCTTTACTTGGCGACGCCGCGCCGCGCCGCCGCGCGCCATGCCGTTCCAAGCCAACCAATATCCCGTTAACACGATATTCGAACGGGAAACGGTGCGGCAGCTCGATACATTTGCCAATTAAAAACCAATACTTTCGCGAGCGATGCCATAACTGGCTGCACGAGCAGTCTAGGAGTCCCTTCTCACGGAGACGACCGAATCGCAATTCTCGCGTGAACGCGGCCTAACGTTGTCGTCGCGTCGGTTGTCTTCGTCGTCCAGGTTGGCTGTGTTGCTCGTCGATCCCATTAAACTCACCGGGGCGAAGTGGTTGTCGAGGACAACCGGGGTTAGAGGTGGAAACTTGACGCAGAGAACTTCTCCGCGGCACGCGAGTTAAATAACAAAGCGAAGAAGCTGGGGTGTGGCGCTGCAACAGGAAACTCGCATTAGCCGCGAAACCCAGCCGGACCAGTCACGGCTCGTTTCCTGTGCGATACCGAGGATGCGTCATACGGTGACGTATAGAAGAATAAGGAGGAGCGAGAACGAACACACCGATGTTTGCGAAGGGGGATGAAACGAACCGAGATGGCGGCCCCCCCTTCCTCTCACCATCCGCGAAACGCTATTTAATTTGTTTTTCCTAGGGTGTTGCGCATTCTACTACCCCATTAGGCGAGAATGGGCCGCGCGATTTATGCCCGGCGAGATTATCTCCGAGATAAAAGCAGACAGCGAGATAACCGCCGGAATTTCAGGGACGCTTCCGTATGGAGCATGGATCGAATTTATCACCCATCGACCTACTTAACTGCGATGCAACGGGAGTGGCTCTCCCCGCCCCCCCTCCCTCTCTCTCTCTCTCTCTCTTTCTCTCTCTTTCTTCCTTCGCGTTCTCTGGGCACGGTTCCATCGACGAGCCCGGCACGCGATGTGTTTTGCTACCGTTCACGGGATGGCTTTCGACTAAAATATAGGGGAAAGAAGTTTAGTTTGAATCGTTACTTACTTTTTACAAGATGCGTCACTGAATCGGATGCAAACCTAAATTCTGAATGTTTAAAAGAAAGATAGGGAGCGAACTTCCGTACAAAAATTGTCTGTGTCGATTGCAGGAGAGCCAAAAGAATATATTCTTGAGTTTTTTTGCGGTATCGGTTCTATGTTCTCCTTATTTCGCAGAAGCACGAAATCCGAATTTCAATGATAACCTCGCTACCGTATATTTCAGCTGTAGGGCTCGGGATGTAGGGCAGCGAACCGTGACGTAAACCCGTTTTCCTCGAAAGCCCTTTGCTCGGGGGCCGAGAGATCCGCTGACGGACGCAAGTATCGCGTAAAACCGGAATCGAATGAAAATCTCCATTAAATCGCGCACCTGTCATCGGCCGGAGATAAAATCGTTGAGACTCGCCCGATCTAATCCCCCATTAAATCTCTCCAAACCTTTTCGTCACCGGTATGGCGGAAAAAAAACGAAAGGCGAAGAAGATAGAGAAGAAGCCGAGGCGAACGAAGTCTTTCCGGTTTACTTGGCCGGTATCGAGAAGTGGATCCGAGAAAAGTGCAATTACACGGGGGCCTGCGATGGACCGCGCCGGCTCGATGTCGTAAATTCCTTAGACAAACACCTGTTTGATCGATGAGTGGCGAGGACGGAAGGGCTTGGAGAGGGACGAGGAGTTTGCCGGAGAGGCAAGGTAAACGGGAACGGTTCGATCAGCTCCTTGTTCGATAAGGTGTACAAAGTTAGCCGAGGATCAGCTGGCTTAACCTTCCATTAGCGGGCTCGAACTCGACAAGCCGCGCACGTTGAACCGCAGATTAAACGGTACCACCCTTCACGGGACCTCCTCCCTCCTCGTCCACCGCACCACCCTGTCCTCGTTCTCGCTCTCCCGAGGTCCACAGACGTATCGAGTGCTCGTGTCCTCGTTCCAGATGTCCCGACACCAACTGGCTACCGCTGGGATCAGCTAGGAAACATAAACATGCAACTTTTAATGCGAATCGATGCAAACTGATACGAGACAACGCAAGACGAGGATTTATACAACAGTTTCTTCGGTTCGTCGAGCTCGAAGGTATCCCTCCAACCGTCCGATTCAAGGGTCCTAGCCAAAGGGTGTCAAAGGCCCGCTGCGTGTCTTCCGTTCATGGAGGCTAACGACATCTTTTGGTTTCTACGGTTCCGAGATAAGTGCCGAAGGGTCGATCACGGGTCCTCTCGCCAGAAGACAAAGCATAGCGATATTGTCCTTTAGGGTCTGACCACGAAGCGGTGGAGACGAGGGTGTCTACGAGAAAGAAAACTGTATCTTTGGCCTAACTTTTTGAACGCGACGCCAACGAACGTACCGCATCCGATATCTGTACAAGTTCGAGTTGCCTGCCATCGTCTCGAGAGATCATCGTCCGAGGCCACGTTCAACCCTGACCCTCCCATAAATTGCCGACCGCGGAACAGCGTCCGTGACGGTGAAAATAATTATTCTTAATCGACGTTTTTTATTTGTTAAAGTCTTATTCCGTTTTATTCCGTTGATTTCCTTGGAAAATAAGTTGTCGCTAACGCGTTGGACTCGAAGACTTCCGGTGCTCGAGGGAGTTAGGCGAATTCCACGGTCTATTCTCGCGCTAAGGTCGTTTTCCCTGCTGTTTACCGAGACCGCGCGAAATCCTTTCAGACGTCGCATTTTAAGAGAACGGACGTGATCGCGAGTACGTGCACTGCACCGCGGCAAAAGAGCCACCGGATACAACCCTCGCGCAACCGGGTTTACACCGGAAATCCGATTCGATGTTCAGCCTTGTTCCCCGGTTTACGATGTCGGCCGACGTCCTCGCGATGCGCGGACGAATATGGCGCTCGGAACGATTCACCAGCCAGCTAGACTAGCCAGAGCAAGAGGATTTAGGGTGGTCGACGGAATCTCGGCGTTCGATGTCGGCTCGAGTTACGGATTTCCTTGTTAAGCTACTTTTGAATTCTGTAAGGTCCGCAGCCTCTCGGCGAGCTGCTTGCTCCTTGGATGTTCGAGGCTGCGGAACGTTGTACGCTGCGATTAACTTTTTTCTAACGAAACGACCGCGGAGTTCGTTTCGTGATTTTGTTTGCTCGAGAGTTGAGACCGGTTTAGCTACCCCGTATGGCGATTACTTTATGCCGATGTTGTAAGATAAGAAATTAGTTTGTTCGGTAAATTTATTTGCTCGATCTATTTCTCGTGCCGAACAAAATTCTACTCGAGTAACTTGGAAAGTTAATTTCTTTTACGAGTTTGTTCGGTCGGTAAATCGCGCTTAGCACCCGATACGATGAGAGGTAATCGTTAACGAACTTTCCATCTCCTTCTCCGTGATAGGGTCGCTCCACTGTCTGGCCGAATCGATATACAAGTTGATTAGACGTGCTATGTCCGAACTGGAAAGACCAACGTTTGTAACGTTTCAACTGAATGAACGCTAACCGTAAGTCAGTTCGTCGAACTGAATCGTACTTTATCATTCCCTGCGAGGAGGTAATTATTACCGAACTGTGTGTACACCTCTGCTAACAGGCTCTAACTTCAACCGTGCGCGAGTTTGCTGGATAAGGTTATGTTCGAGCTAGGGTTGAATCCAATTGAATATACAATTGAATATCGGATAGAGAGGAAGGGTCGGGTATAACGGCCGGGTATATCCGCTTAAAATTTGTGTACAAAGTATTACACCGTATCTATCAATCCCTTGTACATTATCAATTTCCAATTTATATTCTATTCGTATCGTCGTCCCGACATCCTCCGATTTACATTTGGAGCATAAAATTATGTGTCGAAACTACGCGGTGGAACGATAAAATGTTGGATATCGATAGGAGGATTAACGAAAATTTATTTCGCATCGTTTCGGAAGAATAATTTTTCTCCTGTCGTGCTATGAGAAGCGACGTAACGCGAAGCCCCATATCTAGCGATCCACTTTGTCGAGACAACAGCCAAACACGAAGAAAAATTTCATACGGATTCAAACGAGATAAAATTCCTCTAATGAAAACACATCTCGACGCGATGCAACCACGTACCGGCGATGATCCCTTTCCCGAATAACAAATCATCGGGTCACCGGTTTTGTAAATCACTCCGGCGCTATGCTGCGATGCACAGCGCACCCCGTGCAACGGACAGGACAATCAAGATGAATGCGGAAGCGCTCCAAAGGGAAGAGCGAGCGTCGGAATAAATTGCAGGGAAGAGGGCTCCGCTGGATTACAGGAAACTACATCCTAGAAAATAATTTACACTCATTAGCATGCGTCTCGAGGATCGCTTTCAAGTAATTCCAGAATCTCCTCGGATCCGCTTTCCGTCGAATAATTCGCGAGCCCTCTGCTCCTCCCTTCCCCTCCCCCTCCCCCCTTGCAGAAAAATGCCGGAGAAAAGTTTCCGGTCCCGGGATTCGATACGCTGACTGGCTTGATTAAAATGAAATTGCTCTGTCCCGCGGATCGATCGTCGAGAGAGGTATACATAGGTAGGCCAATTACCTAATTATCCCCGCCCAAGCCGTCCCTTTCCGTTCACGCTTCCTCCGTTCGCCTGATCTAATTATTGTTCCGCAAACTCCCGCCGCGACCAGAACAACTCCTCCAACCCCCGCGGGCTGTCGCCTTTGTTCGGAACGACGAGGCACTCCCCGCACAAAAACAGAACGCTCGAGTCGCCCGCGCGACGGATCGTCGTCGACCCTGTTCCTTCCGGCCGGCGGCCTCTGGAAAAACATGTATCGTCTATGGCAGCACGACTCCGCCGAGATGCAACCCGTTCGCTACTCTAAACGCCCCTAATGCCCGCCCGAGAGCCGAGAGCCTAAAGTTTCCTCTGATAACAAATGAATGGAAAGCCCGCGTCAGCACTCCGCCCCTGATCACGGGAAGCCGCGCCGGAAGTTCGCAGCCTAATCTGTCGAACCAACCGAATTAAGCAGTCCAAACAATCTGGAGAATCTAGAAATTTAGCAATTCTGAGAAAACGCGCTCGTACGAATTTTTTTTGCTAGCAGGATTTTGAAAAATGATTAACAGCGTCTGATCGCGAACGGCAAGGTGTCGCGATAGAATCTCTAGACCAGGACACGTTTCAAACCAAACTTATTTGCGTTAAACTCAATATTTAGATTAGTTTGGAACTTTAAATCGGGAATCGGGAGAACTTTCGCAACGTCAAGTAATTTTACCGAAGTTCGTAGAGCGATTCGGAGCTTCCTGTTCTCCGCGTTAGCAACACAATCAGCCTGCGCGCATTCCCTCTCAGGGAAAATCAAATTCGCCCTATAAACTAATCTTTGTGCTACACGGTATGGAAAACGTATGGAACCGGTGTCTGTATCTTTGGTTAACGAATAAATTAAGCGGACTCGACACCGAGACGACGGATTCCGTCAAATTAATCGCTTACCGAGATCGCAAAATTGCATTTGCAGAGAATTGCATTAAAAAATTGCGCGCGATCTTGTTATTTTGTTAACGTTGTTATTTGTACCGCTTGGTAGCTGCAGTGTCTCGACACCGACGAGAACTAGACGAACACGCGTTAGCTTGCACAAGCGCGGAATCTGCTTAACGCGGAAAAGCGGCCGAGACCCGAACGAGTGATTAATGAAGTAGAGTAGGTGTCGATCCTCTTTCGCTCAGCAAAATCCCCCGGGGAGAGTCAGCGTCTCGCGAGAACGATGGAAAAAAAGGATCGATATCCTGGTCGTTTCGTTAACAGCAGCGCAAAGTGCCATGAAATTGATTGTTCCGTGCTGACGTGTTTTGACGGCTCTCGGCGAGGCAACAGTCGCAGCCCGCGAGACGACAGTTCAGGTTAATCGCGATCGCGTGATGCTAAGTGGGAGCGATTAAGTCAGCCTATGGCTGTGGAACGGGCTGGCATTGTCTCTACGGAAACGAGACAGAAGTCGATGAATGGGCCACCGAAAATTCAGAATACTGCTGGGAGCAAATAGGGTACTTGTAAATTCAGTGTAATCGCTAATTCTGCGAGTTCTTAGCCCTTCTTCCTCGCTTTTACCGCTTTTCCTTTTAGCTTCGTTGACCTAATCCAGTTCCTCTGTTCTGAAAAACTTGGGGAGGTATACGTCGCGTTATCGTGGAATCGCGATTCTCCGAACTACTCGGGTGGATATAAATGTTCGGACAGAAATGTGCTAGAAACGAGATAAATCGACAACGAAGAACGGGGTCTGAATTAATTGGTACGCGTAACGGATTGCGCAGGATAATTGTAAGGAACGCGTTTTCCATGGAAACTCACGGTGAACCAACATAAATTACCGCACCGTAAACATCGCTCGAGCCAGCCGAGTCCTGGCGAGACGCCACGATTCTCGAGATGCTCGACCGAGAACCGGCTGCTCGTCCCGACAGAAAACATAGTTACACGTCGCATCGACACCGATTCCCATTTAACGCATCTCGGCACGGAATTTCATTAATAATCGACCGAGTGTACACTAATTAGAGGCGTCGTTACGCCAGGATATTTACATAATTCCGGCGGCCCGCGGGGACGCCTCCTTGCCGCGGAGCATCGTTAAATACCATCTACGCATTGCTTGCTTCGTTTATCGAGTTACCAGCCACCGTCTGTCGAATTAGAGGGCGTATCAGCCGACGCGCAACAGGATGCACTCGGAATAATGCAATCACGATCCCCGGGAATCCCGAGTATCGAGCAGGCGAAGCTTCTTGACGAAATTCGAGACATACCGGCCTCGGACCCGTTTGTTTCCGATTCGACGATCCTCGAGAAGATCGACGATCCAGCGATCCTGGACTGTTCGGTGATCCCTCGACTCGTGCCCCTGGCGCATGCCTCTTGCGCGAAACTAAGAACTCGATGCAAACCGTCCAAAAGTATATTTATTTGGTTTATAAAAGAAATTCGGTTTTCTCGGTTCGCTATCTCGGACTGCTCCTTTAAAGGTCGCGTATCACCCTATACCCGCGTCAGACGTTTGGTGTAGAGGCACCTTATTTTTCCGAATTTTACTACACGCTTTTGGGAGAATATTTCAGAAGGGTTGCGCCATCGACTCGTGCAAAAGAAAATCGATTTTTTCTGTTCAACTGTTTATGCGCGCTTACCTTCCCACGCGTGCCCCGCGACAGCCAACCGGTTGCAAAAATGGTAACGCCTCGTTTTTCGAATTTGAATTAGCGCCTTTTAGAGAATATTGTAGAAATACCCGGTACCCTCCCTTTAAATAGAAATCGAACGCCACGTGGCCGTCGCTCATTGGCCGCGGCGCGGTGGTTTTGCGGCTGATTTTATGGCTGTCCCTCGGAAACTTTACGACCTGACCCCCGATCCTAAAACATACCGAATTACACCACGGGCACGTTTCGTTCGGCCTCCGCCGCAGAACACTCGTGGAAAGAGACGAAAATTGAGACCGGCTATCGATTCCCACCCAGAGGAGTCCGAGCTCCTTTGGAAACGGACCAACAAAGAAGAGAGAGAGAGAGAGAGAGAGAGAGAGAGAGAGAGAGAGAGAGAGAGAGAGAGCTCGAACCAACAGAGAAGAGTGAGAAAGAGAGAATGAGAAAAAGAGCTCGAACCCAGCCTGACACTCGCGTACGCCGAATCTTAACGATTTTTATTCGTCGCGACGCTCTGCCAAGTGCCGCCACCGACCTCGCAGACAATAAGAACTTGTTTCGGCACCGCTGTCTCGCGAACCTCTATCGTTACTCGTATCGACAGCCTCCGCTAGACTGAATTATTTTTTCTCGCGTCACCGAGACTGTTTACTCGAATGTCCACCAGGTTCCAGGTTAATATCCTCGTAACAGCTCCGACAGAATTTTTAAAAGTCGAGAAACCACCCCTGTCGAATGACGCGGTAGTCCAGCGTTTGGAGATTCGATAGCTTAAACTCGCCAGCATCGATCGAAAGCGGTACTCGAAGTTCTATTCACCGAACCTGGAACCCTTTATCTACGGAGCTGAAAAACCGGCTGAGAGAACAACCATTTTCCTCGGATATCGCTGCGGTTATTCGGCGAAACGATGGTGAAAGAAAATTCAATGAAATTCTTCGCCGATTCCGGCTGTTTTTTGTCTTTCTATATTTTTAAATACGATTGTACGGCTTGTGGGAAAGGATATTTCTTTTGTTTTATATTGTTATTCTGTCGTGCATCGTCGGTATTAATTTCATCCCTTGAATAACAATTAATTCGTCCCTAAAAATTAGAGATACAGGAATCATCCTTAAGGATTACAAGAACAAGCGGAACAGACTAATTCTTCTATCGTTAACCAGAGTGTAAATTGCTGAATGTGCCAATTAAAATCGAGAAGGAATCGGCGTAAGCACGAAACGGCAACCAGTCACGCTCGATCAAGCTCGCAGGTACATCGTAAACGAACGGCACTAGCCATAAAGCCGAACTACGAAGCATCGACTCGAAGTCAATTCTAACTTCTAACGAGAGCAAAAACGGGAACGGGCTGTTGACGGAGCATGGAGAATTTCATCGAAGAAACTCCGAACAATTTCAAAGTCCCGGAACTTTCGAGTTAGTGGCAGTTTACGCGGGGCCCGGTGTGCTGACTGGTAGCATTGTCGTCGGGGGTATATCTCTTCCTCTCGATGACAGTGATTCTCAGTGAAGCGACGTCGCGAATAACAGAAGACGAAGGTGTGCCCTAAGTGTCTAAACTTCTGTGACCTCGGGGAGAGACTCTCCTCTCTCTCTCTCTCGGCTCTGGTCTGGTGTCCCGTAATCAACGGACTGCCGACGGTGGCAACCCCCTCTTACGAGAAACGTGTCTGGCATGAAATATTTCCGGCGGTAATTAGATCGTTGCTCGTACATATATATCTGTCCAGGCTGGTAAGTAAGCTGTCGGCGGATTACGCGGGATCCATCCGGTCTCGTTCGGAATCAATTCACGCGGTGGTACCCTAATTCGAGCCTGATTCGTTCCGCGATACACCCCTATTCTCGGCGATATCCTCTTCGATGTCTAATCCACCCCCCTGCATTTCTCAAACTCCGAGGAATTAACGATGCCTCGCGGAGAATTCGTATTCGTCGATTCCGACGGTACGCCTATCAACAGACCACGATTAGGACGCGATTGTTCGCGATTACTGCGTCTGACCGCCATACTTTAAGCGCGCCCCGATCCTCTACTCGAATTAATCCGACCGCGTTATTCGTATTTTCAAACCGGTTTGCAATGGAAATCTCTACGAGTTTCGCTTCAATAATCTTCTCGATCTTTACGGAGCGTGTCGCTTATCAAATTGCCGCGAATAAATTAGATACGGAACTGGCCGGTAACGACTCAATATTTATTTCCAAAAGAATTTTTTTACACGTCCGGTACCTTCCATCTCCACGATATATTTGCGTTTGAAATTGAAACGTGCCGAAAAGCGAACGGTGCTTGAAAATTGAAACGGAGTTACAACGTCCACCCAGCAGCTTTTATCGAATCGGGTAGCAAGTTTATTGAAAATTGTTCATTTTTATCCGTCTCCGTCGGCGATCGCGATATTTTTCTTGAGAATCTCTCGGTGAAAGGGCTAGTCCACTCGCCGACATTCTGGCAAAAAGGATCAATACCCACTGTTGTCCCGGTAAAGCTTCTTTTATCCTGTATCGGGATCCGTTCTATCAGGTGGCCGCTGCGGCTGTAACAACTGACCCAGAGAACGCCACGCCACGGGAAGCCCGAGATATTTTCAGTTATGCTTTGCGTCGATAGCCGGTCAGACGGAAACTCATTTTGCAGTTTCCCGCGAGAAATTCGATCAAACTTTCTCGATCTCTCCGCTAAATCCTCCGGGGAGATAACGTTATTTCTAACTTTCCAGTGAATCGTGCTGTTCCCGCACGAACGATCCCTTTATCTCGCGATAATACAAACACCATTGGCCACGCGATATCGTTATTGGAACGCTGCGGAAATCTTTTCTCGAAACTCGACCTCCTTAACGGGACACGCAAATTTTGATTCGAACGAGCTTCGCAGGGACACGATTCCGAATTACAGTCGCGCGGTTTGCGCTTCGCACTTGCTCCTCGGCGAATATTCTTGTGTTCGTCGTTCTATCAAAGTATTATATCGATTTCCAGGGACACGAAAGGTGCAAGAGCCCCCCATTCGATCCGGCATTCTTTGTTTCATTCGCTCCGTGCGATGTTACCCTTTCTCCGGATCAAAAGTGTCTCTATTTTGGCGACCACCGCGAAAACTGGAGTCAAACAAGCAGACGGGCGCGATCGATTAAATTCCGGGTGCAACGAGATCAAGCGATCGAACGTTCCGTCCGGCCGATTGGCAGCGAACAGTTCCACGTGCTCGAGCCCGTTCGATCCCCTAACCTTCGATTTTTTTCTCCGAACTCGCATCGTGGTGTCAGCGATATTCCAGTTTATTGATTCCTGGCAAATACGTAATGCAGATTGCGGAAGGCGCCGCACGTACGGATTTTCTCTGATCTTGTGTATCAGAGGGTGGCGGTCTTTTTCGCTGGGAGGACGAGGGAGAAACCCGAATCGACCCCCCTTTCGGCCTCCTTCCCTCGGGAACACCGACGCAGGCTCTCGTACGAGAGAACACGCGGCTCGGTGCGGCTCGGCGCGGCGCGGCGGCCGCACGTACGGACGTTTCCCGGCAAGAGCGCAATGAGCAGGATAGGACGATTGAATTTTGCCCGGAGGCCGTGCCTTCGCTCGAGGATTAGGCTTTAAGCCCGTGCTCGCACGTATTCGCTTATTGGAGATTCAATTTTCTTGTCAAAGACCTCCACCGACGATTTCCACCCCCAAGCCCAAGCCCAAGCCCAAGCCCAAGAACCGGCGCCGTACCCGTTTTTAATGCGATACGCGGATAAGCTCGGCAAATAGGAATTTGTTTGAACAAAACGTGCAACCCGCTACCAGCAGGATTTCGCCTGGGAAAGAACGCTGAAGGTGACCGAATATGCTCGTCGAGGTCAAGTTACTCCGGGACCACATCCCCGTTTCAACAAAATCAATTTCAGTTTCATCGAGATAGTCGTGTTAATAATTTTACAAACTCGAAAACGATGCGACATCATTTTTCAGAAGATACCCGGTAACAATTACGAGTTGACGATCCTCGACCCTGAAACACTCTCATCGTGAATACTTTTTTTAAATTGGCTTTGTAGCCAATGCCGGCAATAAATCGTGCGACACGGTGGAACACGGCCGATTGATCGGAAAAGCGACGAGGCCGGAGCGGCGCGCGAAATAATTAAACCGAATGAACAGCAACCGGCTTGTTCGTCGGAAGAGTCGGTCGGCGAGTGAATTCGCGGGACCTGGCCGAGTTATCGAATTAATAACGCGGATCGACTAGGAAAATTTCGGGCTGCGGCGATGAAAAGCGTGTTACGGTCTCGGACCAGGCTGGGCTGAGCCAACTGCCGCGTGAAACTTTCGTTCGCGATTAATGGCCCCGAATCCGCGTGTCGTTATTAGCTGGCTCTCCGGGGGTGCAGGTGGCGCGTTCACGCAGAGGCACGTAAAACGTCGTCGCTGCTATCGAGTTAACTCGTCGCTTCGTAGACGTCCCATCCCCGTTCCTCCCTTAGACGAGGGTCGGGGTGCCACGAGCACCGTCTCGTTACCTGGGCGCGTATGTTCGCTCTAAGTAGCTTTACAGCACGCGGCGAGTGCTAGATCAAAGATCCCAGCTGCGAGCAACCTTGCGAGCACCTTAACGATTAAAACAGAGCCTGTCTTCGGGGGACCTGGGAAAAGTGGAAGCTCTTCCCGGAGCCACGAGTCTTCGAGACTGGCACGGTGATCCGAATCGAACAATTTCTACGCAATATATTTTGAAACGATCATTTTACTAGAAAGTTGGAGCGAATCGTTTATTTTTGGTTTGCGTACAGGGTGTTTCAGGATGGACGTAAAAATAAGTAGAAAACAGAAGAATAAGATTTTTTTTCGTTCGACTTCTCGTTTTCGATAAAATCGAGTTTGGGATGGTCATCCGACATCGCGCGTATCCGCTGCATCTTCAAACTAGATTTTGTCCAGTGATTACGGTCCAGTTAGTCGAAGGCTGATCGTCACCAAAAGTTACGGACGGTGTCCCGTTCGGTGCGAACGCGCCGCTCAAAGGACAATGCAGATCGAACGGACGTCGACTCGGCAAAGTTGACTGTTTGGCAAAACCTAAATTCTTGGATCGGAGGGACTCTGCTCGGCTCCTGCGACCTCTCCTCGAGCCTCGAGGGAAGAGGGACCCCTCCCGATACAGTAGATCGGAGGAAGCCCGGCCATGCGGCATCGTCCGTAATCTGTATCGCGTCTTTCTCCCGCGGCCGGTCCTCCCCTCCTCTTCTCGTCTTCCCAAAATCGATTTCGGTTGGGCGCGGGGCCGCGCCCAGCTCAACATACCGAGTTCGACTTGAAGGGAGAGGAAGCGAGAGGAAGAGAAACGGTGCGTGCGACCGACGCGACGGAGAGACAAGGTCCGGGGACCTGGGAGCAGAGAAGAGAAAGAGAGGAACAGCAGCAGGGGGCGAGTTAGCCTCGTTTAACCAAGAAGGCTCCGGCTCCTGCCACGTCGTGCGTGCGATACTCCCCTCTCTCTCCATCCCTCTCTCCCGCCTTGCCTCACCCTATCCCTCGACTTGCCCTTTTCCGGTGGCTCTGCCACCCCTAACATCTCCCCTGCGACATCCTCCAGGTCCTCCGAGGATGCGGACTTTGCGTAGAGAATGTGAAATCAACAGAGTCGCTCGGCAAGATCGGCGACGTTCCGCGTCGACCAGAGGGCCGCGGCCATCGCTTCAAGTTTTCTCTCGCTGTTTCTTGCCGAGAAACTTGGCTATCCCGGGCCAGAGAATGTTTGCTCTCGGTTGCGGATAGCGCTGGAACGGCACTGTTTTCGAGACGGTGAGTTATGGACGGCAAGTTCGCGAGTTTTCTCACGATCTGGAAAAATTGGACGGCGCGGCGGCTAGGCGGACCGCACGACCTGGGATCCCGACCGCTCGATCAATGTTAAACGCTTTTTAATTGTGTCCCGTACTCTGCTGGTCCTTCTTGCGGTGCCACCCGAAAGGACCGATATCTTCAGCTTCGATGGAGATTCCAATATTTTGAACAGCGTTCGATCTTTCAACGTTACGGAGAAGGACAAAAACGATCCAAACCGAAATTCGTTTCGGTCCGATCAAGTACGTGTAAACAAACGTTTGTCTCGCCTATTTATCGGCGCAAGTTTTTATCGTTTTCAGAGGGCACGAAACAAATCGCGGAAGAAGGAAAGCGAGCAGCAGCTAGAAACTTTCGGGAATGGTTACAAGTTGCCGGAACTTGTGTCGGATGAAGGATTCGTTTTATCGTGGAATGGGAACTTCCGGTACCGTTACGAAACGGTTGAACAAAACTAATTAATTTTCTGACTCGCGGAAGAAACTATTCCAAGGTTTCAAAGGCAACCGTTCCATATCGCGCCGCGCGTTCCGATAGGAACCAGATTACTGAATTTTCTTGCAACGCTTGTCGTTTTTTGCAGTCCTATGGAGTGCACCGGCAAGCATCCGAGAGTTAACAGTTTACAGAATTTGCATTCCGTTCCGTTTCTTCTATTTATCATTTTCGCTTGAATTCTTCGGACGAGACGAATCGTGTGAAATTCCCTGCAGCTCGATCATAATTTACAAATAAACCTTCGGTGTTTGATAAATGCGTGTTTCGAAAATAGCGATTACCGAAGCATCCAAATACCGTAATTCGTATACCGAACTTCGCGGGGCGTAACTCCCATTCCGCTTGCCGCGACGATAATCGGGGCTCTGACGCGGTCATGTAGGTAACCGCGTCTAGTTGAAAATAAAATTCGCGTTCAGGAATTAACACGCTCGATATGTTTTTTGAAAAACTTAACGAGATACGGTATCAACGATGTTCGAGGTAAAGAACTATCGCCGCGAACGATTTTCTAGATCTCTCGAGTTCGAGCGATTTATTGGACCTGATTTTCGGTGTGGCGTCGCGCGTAAGGTCAACTCGGGTCTATCCGTTATTGGCTATCTAAAACTGTACGGGATGACAAAGTGATTTTCTACTGGCGAGCGGCTGGTGCATTTTGGTCGTCGGAGTAGGGGCATTCCGGTAAATCTGTGTTCGGGGCACGCGATAAATAAGGTTTGACGATACGGAAAAGCGACGTGGAATCGAAACTGTTTGTTTGTAGAAGATTGCCCGGTCAATGGGTAGTACGCTCGTGAGAAGGTCTCGCAGTGGTGTCCGACGACACCCAAATTGTTCTGCGACCGTCGCGTCGCGTCGAACGTCTCCAACTCTCGGAGCCGACCGTTTCTAAATAAATACATACAAATCTCACGTTCGGTCTGTTTAGAGACCGAACAACTACGATGACTGAAAACGAAAGTTTTGTATATCGCGTGGTAGTATCGCGAACGAACGCGCAGTTCAATTCGAATAGCAATTCCTCGGATTCTTACAGCGAGGATATCTCTCGAAAACCGAGATTCCCAGAATGCACGTGGAGATTTCGTCAACGACGAGGCACGTGGCGCGGGCGCATAAGCGTGCGTCTGTCTTAAAACTAGAATATCGAAAAGTCAGACTCGAGAGTCATTCTTCGAGTGTCTCTCGACCGCGATCTTGCTCGGTGGTCTACGAGCGAAGAGTCACGAAAAAAGTCGAGCAAATTAACGCTACGATTATCTAAGATGAAAAACAGGTCCCTCCTCGTGGATATTTCGAAAAATTCCCAATGTTACGCTTCGTTTCACCGAAACGGGTGCTGAGTCTCCGGAATGGTGGTGCGGCGCGCCGTGGCGGTACACTCGACTTTCAGCGCACCTCTTGGCCGAGCTTCGGGGGCAGATAGATGGCGAGGTCATTACCCGGAGCGAATATTAATTCGGGAAACGTACACTCGGACGATAAATTTCTGTCGTCGCCGGCGACGAAAGCCGGAGGAACCGAATCGGGTCGCGAAGATTTATCCGACTTGGACAGATGTGAAAAGCGAGCAGGGAATCGACCGAGGCGTTCGACGATTCGAGACTCGTCGATTGGCACGCGTTTCGGAGTGTGAGCCAAACAGCGACTCCTCCAACAAAAAGCCAAAAATTGATAGAAATATTTAAAAAGAGATGACCCGATAGGAGGAATTTGGCGCGAGTAGGTGGTCGTTCTCGTCGCGGGGACGAGACGGAGGAAAAAACACCGGGAAAACGCTCGATTTCACAGTCATTGGCTCGGGAAAATGCGAGCGCGAGGCAGTCGTGTGCGCCGGAACGTGCACGCGACGCTGCGAGTTTACGTGTGCAGCCCCGTCGAATGCGGATGCGGATGCGCTTGCGAATCGCGCGGCGTTTCTATGCACCCTGGCCCGGCTCGGCCCGGCCCGGCTCGGCCGTCTGTACTCGCACACGAACCACCGCGTTGCGTTTTCTTTTCAACTTCCCTCCTTGCCGGAAGAGCCTCGAGAGGGGAACGGTACGACACCTGTTTCGGACCGGACCTCTCCTGCCTCAGGAATTTTTAATGGAGCTCGGGTTCGTCGCGACCGAGCAATTTAGAATTCCAAGCTGCCACGGACAAACTTCGCTACCTAAGGTCCACCGGGCCTAGCCTGTGGCCTCTATGTTCGATTTTACCGTAGCGCTGCAACTTTCACGGACTCGACTATTTCTTCCTGTAGTTCCCTTGTCTTGCAAACTTTATTCCTTCTGGCCGGTTTACGTGTTCGGTTCAATTTCATTTTTTTTTTTCAAAGGTTCTTTAATATTTCAGTTTTCATCGCTTTCGTTTCCCTTGAATCGCCAACAAGAAAATCCGTCCGTAGAGTTTTCACGTACCGCGTCGTTTTAAAAACATAATTTTTCAGAAAAGTCGACAAGCTGGGCAGAGAGACCGCCATAGACGCAATTTTTCCCTCGTCGCTCCGCGTCCGCGTGGCGTTGAAAACTTCATAGAGAGTGTCATACTTAATTCAAAGAGCGCGTCATCGGTCTTCCTTCGTGACGGTAGCTGTCGATGGAACCTGTCGATTCATGCATATTCCGTCCCGTGGAAATTGACCCCTTGCGAAGGGGCTGGCAGGCGCGAGGGCCGAGCGAGGGCCGAGAGAAGCGAAAGTAAAAGGGAGAAAGGAAAAGTACGTTTAACGGTACGAAGCACACGTGTAAGGGTTCCTGGGTGAAAAATTAATCGACGAGCGAAGACAACAACCTGTAATTCCTCGATCTCGCGCGACGTCGAGCCAAGGCGAAGTTAGTCGTTCGAGAGGAAAAAAAACGAGAAGAAAACGGAAATGCACCCTGGGGGGTGGTTTAATAATTCACCGCGCAGGGCGCTAGGCGGTATCGATAAATAATGAAACGCGAGGAGAGGCAAAGATTCCCTATTTCCCCTCTTTCGGACGACGTTTTTCGTTCCTGTCTCGTTTCGGATCAAGGGAGGTAAATATTTACGGAGATAAAGATACCACGGTGCTGCTCGGTTAAGAACCGAAATTGTAACGTTTACGAGACTGTAGTCTCCCCTTCCAACGTTTTTCCAAAGTTGTACTTCCGTTGTTGCAAATCCAAGCGAACGCGACTGTACACCGATAAGCGATTAAGGGTGAAGTCGAATTAAGCATTTCTCTGGGATTGGTTTAATAATTCACCGTGCAGGCGGCCGGTATCGATAAATAATGAAACGCGACGAGAGTCAAGGATTCTCTCTCATTCTCCTCTTTCGCGACGACGTTTTTCGCTTCAGTTTCGTTTGGAGGGATGGGAGCAAATATTTACGGAAACGTCGCCGGCCGTTTATTAATAGAGAGAGGGCCGAGGGATTGTGGGCGGTGGGCGGTCGGCGGTGGGCGGTGGGCGGCGAATGGCAAGAGAAAGAGGGCACCGGTGAAATATAAAAGTGCAGGACCCGAAACGCGAAACGCCGTGGAAGAAAGGAAATGCGATTTCTCAGGGTGCGGAGTTTCGACGTTCCACCGACAGCATTGGAATCCTGTACACGAGCTCGAAGGAGCATCGAGGAATTTAAAGTACGTCGCTCCCCGTTCAGGGTTATATTTTTCAAGCTCGCTGCGGATCTCGCCGATTTCGCGATATACACGACGAGGCGCGGCGCTCTGGAGCTTTCTTTGTAAAATATAGCATGCTATCGAATTGCCCGAGAACCTCCACTTGTTCCAACGCGTACCGGGTGGACCGCCGAGAACCAGATACCGGAACTCGACGACTACGGTTCGAGATCAAATAAAATATACTGGGAACAGTGCTTAGTCAAATGATCGTTCCGGCCAAATTTATTTAATTCGCTGGTTGCGGGAAGAATGTTAACGTTGCAGCGAAGATGGAAGAGTTTTCGAGTTGTGCCTTTAGCAGATGCCGCGTACGAATCGTTGGCTTCCTATTTATAGAATGCTACGTACTTCGATACCCCACGACTAAACTTTATACTATTTATTTCGTATAAATTCGACTCGACCGGTTTACGATACACGATGCCCGCAGAACAAACAATGCCATACCTCGATCAACGTTTATAAACGTTAACGTAAACAGAAACGATCGTTAACGAAATTTCATAATATCCAGATTGGATTTAATTGCGTATGCGCGTGGCCCGGTATTCAAATGTGATTTTCTGGCGCATAGAGGCAATAATAATGTAGCAACTGTACACGGTTTTAATTCGTTACAACGTACTAAATGCGAAACAATTAAAAGCTAATTACAATACGAGCAAAATTTCGAACATAAGCGCGACGAGTCTCGTCGCGATCGATGCGGTTCCAAGCGAAATAATCTACGAAGAAAAATCCGAGGCGCGAGAATTGTATTTTATAGGACACCTTGTGCATGGCGGAGAAAGGTGGAAGCAAGGGAACCGGAGTGGCCTACAATATTTCAATTTGGCATTAAAGGAAAGTATTCGTCCCCAGATCTTTTCTTACCCCTGTCCTCGAGGCATAAATTCTCCAGCCTCCCCGACGGAACTATGTTGCGCAAGAATAATCGCTGCGTAATCCTCGCGAAGTTTATTACGCGCGGTTTAATTGCTGTGTTAAACGACGCGTGAGCCAGACTCGTTTTCAGCAGCGAGCGTTCTGCTCTATGGATTTCTTTTGTGCCGAATTGTCCTCAAAGGATGCGATCGAGCATTTTATGAACGCTGTCGCGAATACGCTTTACGTTTGTTTCACTCCGGCATTTCGAACGTCAGCCTCAGCCTCGAACTTGCATTGAACGAACGGATGAACAGGCTCGAAACGTTATCTCTCCTTTAATTCGCTGTTCCTACTCGTGACTTCGCTGAAACAAATCACGAATTATTATTCTCAACGAGACACGAAATACGAACAAACTGAACTCGGATGTTCTCAATTTTTCGCGGAATCGACGTTCGTTGAGAACACGACAACACAGGCTTCCGGTAACTGAAATGGTAAACGAACGTGCGAAGAAATGAATTATTTAACAAAATCTCGTGTAGACAAAGTATAATCGTTCCACTCCAATCGTCGCGTAGTATTCGCAAGAGATTCTGCGATCGAAGTTGCGTGCCAGCAAATAAATTGTAATCGCACACGCGGAGAATCGAGACACGGCGAAAGGATCGATTACGGAGACTGCGATAAGACGCGTTTACGCAAATAAAATGGAAACTGTTGTTAACGTCAAGTTCGATTAATCCACTAATAATCGTCGAGCGTGTAATTACCGCCTACGCGTGCTGCCCACGTTAAATAATCTAATCGATAACCGGCTAATAATAAATTCGAACGAGCTACGGTCCGTAACGAGACGCTGCGGTGCATCCTCTAAATTATGCAGCGCGAGGAACGGTGACACGTTGGGTTGGAACGAAACAAGTGGAGAAGAATATCCGATAATTTTCGACGGGGCGTACAAGATCCGACTATCTACCGGGTGTAGGAAAAATATCCGGCGAAATATTTGCAAATCTATTTAGCTCGCAAGCGGAAACAGGAAACTTTTGATAGGGGCAAGTAGCGACGGCAAGAGAGGAATTCTGATATAGTAAATGGTATTTGTTCGTGACCAGACTGTGCAGTCTACCGACCACGGTATACAGAACTTATTCAACGAAACAATATATTTTCAAATAGTATTTCTTTTCGAAGTTGTTTCAAATTTTCTTCAACCGTACCGCCAACAATTCACCTTTCGCGTAACATCTCATTGTCAGTTTACACGCTTCAAAGTTCATAACACCGGTTGCTTACATCCTCTTCGGACTAGCCACCCTACAACTACTCTCGCCAACAATTTTTCGCCGCTAACTGGCAAGAATAATTCTTCACCACCCTTTGTGCAAACAGCGTCCTCGTCGCTGTCCCGTCACACCAACCCCCAACCCCCGGAGATCGGCCATTTTCCATTTCGCCAACGACTCGGTCCTTTGTGGCCCAGCCATCAGATTATTAACTATCATCGAAAGGTAAATGTAGCGTGGTCACGGGTGCTGACGATCAATAATTCATGCACGACGAAGTCGCTCGCGCTCCAAGTGGATTAATTCGGGCATACGACCCTCGAGCGGCCATCGCGGTCCTCTTCGATGGTCCCGTTGCAGACTCTTCAAGCCTATTGTCGGTTGGCCAGCCCCCCCTACAGCCCCCCCTACAGCCCCCCCTACAGCCCCCCCTACAGCCCCCCTGAAACCCCTTTGTGGCCGTCGAACCTCGTATTTAGAAAGTTTCCAACGTGGAAAGTGGCTGGGATTTCTGGAAGCAACGGCCGGCCAGGGGCCTTGTCGAGGCGTCGGGGCGTCGAGGCGTCGCGCGTCGCGACGAACACCGCCAAGATCCGCGGAAGATTGCCATTGAAAGACGCGGATAAAAACTTCTTAATTCCAGATGTGCTCCAGTTTTACGGCACGCGGAGGCCTACCCTTTCACCGGGGCTGCTTGCACATCCGATATTACCTACCACCGTTCCGAAAAAGAAAACGCTTCACACTCGGCCGGGTCATTAACACATTGTGGACATTGTCGCATGGTCTTTGCGCTCGGAGCTATTTTAACTTGAAATTTAAACATTCTTCCGACCTAGAATATTTCGATTCCTGTGATTTTTGAAATTTTATAAATGTTTAGTAATCGATTAGTAGAATGCGCGACACGTTTCCCGTCATCGGTGCTCGGAAAACGAAAGACGCCGATCAACGTCTCCCGTTCACAGTGTTAACGGTGGCCAAGCCATTTCTTTCGTAAGAGCGCGCGTCGTGCCGGACAACGATAAATGTGCCACCCTCCTAATCGGGAAACAAGTTCGGCGGGAGAGACATTCGCTTAGAGGATTTATTTCGATTGCTATACTCCCTCGCGGCTGCTCGAACAGCGGGGAACACCGAGGATGAATAGAAACGTATCGCGTGACTATGATTTTATTACCCACCAGCCGCGCTTCCGGGTAATTTAACCGCGAAGCGGCATGTTACGTGTAGGCTCCACACGAATTCTGTAATTCGCTGAGCGACTTTTGATTATTTCTGACGACCCGGCCGTTTAACCCATTTGGCTGACTCTCCGGACACAGACTATCGAACCTTGCCTCGCATATTTTCACGAATTCTGGGATTTTGGCAAACAAATTACAATTGTAATAAAGATATTACATGACGATGACGCGCAAGATGCTACCATTGTTTTGCGAAAACTTCCCAAGATTTTGGTTATAATAATAATTTCTCGAATAAAGAGGCGCGAGCAGGTTCGTTTCGCTCAAGTTTTTGAAAGTATCAGGGCGTGTTGGTTCCTCGACAGACGTATCCGCGAGGGGTTGCCTCTGCGAAAGTTATCGTTTTCATAACTCATCCCGTTCAAAGAGGGTGGTTCTTGCCTGGGGTTGACCGACCAATGAAAATATGTCCCTGTTACGAGAGGATTAGCGAGGATTAGCCGAAAGATTTAGAATTGTCTCGCGCCCCGTGCTCGCTGAACGACTAATCCGGAAATATGGTCATCTTTACTCAGCATCCCCAAGACATCGGTCCAGCAAAAAAAATGTAGGTAATCAACACGTGGGGTTCATTCATTGTATCCGCCAAGCTGAAATTGCTAACCGAAAAATATTATTATTAATTACCTCTTTTTATTTATTATTTATTATTTATTATTTATTATTTACGCTTTGACTGTTCTCGCGGCCTGAAGCTACAAGAGTAACTACTATTCGGGGATTAACTTTCGCCATATGTTGCCGCCAGTAATTCGGAGCTGAAGAATTACAGTAGAATTCGGAAACAGGGAAATACGACGGAAGGTGCGTTTCCGCAGCTCCGCCATTAGTTTATGGTTCCCAGGGGCATGCGAAGGGTTGCGTATCACGCTTACAAGGCCCTGCGACGGGGAGCCGGTTAATGTCACGACCTAAAAAGGGTTGCCTCCAAGTTATAATTGCTATATGTTAACCGAAAAGGATAGGTGGGAACGCGACCATGTTTTTATTATGAACCTCCAACGTTTTCGACAACAAAATTTCTAAATTACCCACTTTTATCTCCTTCGTCGTAATTTCTACCAGTCCAACGATTGAAGTAAAACGCAGGTGAAAACGATTGTATACATTTTTATTGAACAAAAACACAGCAAACGATTTTCTTTTCTTTTCTTTTCTTTTCTTTTCTTTTCTTTTCAAATATTCGGGTATCTATATTGAATACATTTTGGTGCGAAAATTAGTACCTACTTAGAACAAGTTTATTTCTTATTCAGATTTCCATAGAACTTTTTTAATCGTTGCAGCCAACTTTTCCACATTTTCTCTAACAGGTCGTCTTTTATCTCGTGAACAGTGGCAGGGTCGCCATTTGTATATGCAACCACGACCATCCCCTTGGTTATCTATAAATTTATTTGCAATTTTATGCGTTCGAAAAATCGTAAATTAAAAGCGATCGAATTCAAAATAATTACCGTGAACGGGTATACACCGGACGCGTTCACGGCGCCAATGTAGGCGCTGACTTGAACAGGTGCATCATAAGTGGATGCTAAAGTTGATTTTCTCGTGTCTGATTTTTTCCAATCGATTACACACAACTCACCCCTAAGTACACAATTTTCTAATTATAAAATGAATTGAAACTATACCTCACCGGTAGTAAGTACCGAAGGTACCTTCTCTTGCGATAAACTCATTCTCTGTGTTACCTGTAAGTGGCAATGCAGTCTACGATGCCTCTGTACAACAAATTTGGATGGGTTACGTAAGTTTCCAGATTTTTCACTTCGTCTATGTCGGACAAAACAGGTTTGACGCTGTTGTATGCTAACTCGATTTGAAGAGGAACGTCAACCTCCTTTCGATCCAACGTGCCCTGTATGCACGAGTGCAATAGTCTACCGTTTCTCAGTAATCCTAGAAATGTATAAACTAATAACTGAATCTTGAAAAAGCAACGCACCGGAGGCAAGTCGGAAGACCGGCAACACCTTGACAGTACACATTGAACTTCTGCTTTCCCAATTTTTCGATCATGTTCTTCTTCCATAATTCTAAAGCTGCTTTTGCCTTGAGCGGCATCGTTTCGCGAAGAATCACCGATACGCTTGGGATGCCTGACTTCTTGCCGCTTCCGTTGGACTCTGCGGTAGAGTCTTTAGATCCGAGCAGAGGAAAGAAAGTAATTTTTTTAATCGCATCCTTAGAAAGCGCCGTGTAGCTATTTTGTAGTCGTGTATCGTTACTCTCTTCTATAAATACATTATTATTCATATTTTTCCATTCTCTTTCGACGCGGAAGACCGTCGCACCCTCCTTACCTGGGTTTAATAGATTTTTAGACATTAGCTTGTCCGTAGTAATACCATTCGATACTAAAGATTCTCCTTCTTGAACTTGTTTGCGCGTTTCATAGGGAATACTCGTCCGAATCCCCTTTATACTCTTTGCTTCTATTTCGGAACACACGTTCGTCTTAATAGTTGTACTTACGTTATCGGTTCCACAACATTGCGCATCGACATTGACATTGACGATGTCAATGTCACCTTTGCGCACACTTTCTAAAACTTCTTTTTCTTCTCTTAGCTTCAACTTCTGAAATGCACCACTCGCAAGCGACAAGTTTCGAACGCATTGTCGAGAAATGCAGTCGATATTAGACCCGCAAAAGAGCAGTGGACAAATAAAGTATTTGTTGCCAAACATATCAGTAACCTGACAAATATAAATTATGAACGTACGAATGTTACGAATTACGAATGTAATTGAATAAATAGAGAGCTGTTTTTATCTCACGTTATGCGGCAGTCCTTCCTGTTACATCGTTCAAAAATCGATTTCTTAAACTTACTTTGAAAGGTTATAAATCGTTTGAATCACACGCGAAATCTAAACAAACATGCTTGACAGATCTGACATTCGCGTGCAACATTATCAACAGACGGATCTTAACCACAGACTAGGTAATACCTGGTAGGTATAGAAGTAGACCAGCCAGTCAGCCAGCTAGCCACGTAGCCACCTTATGGGATTACACCATTCGGGTATCCTGTCGCACGATCTAGAATACCGACATCGCTAAAAATCATGTGGGGAAAATAGGAATTCACATTATCGACATACATACAAAATAGAATTCCACCACCGATGAGATATCTCGTCTGCGATAACAGCACCGACGAAAATCTCGTCGATGATAACAACACTGTCTGCGATAATAACAGTTTCTCGTCGGTGCAGAAGGCCACCGACAATGAGGAGATTCTCGTCGGTAAGAAGGCAAATCATCACGGAATCATATTGATTATCATAAATTGTTACATTCTGCACCGAACATATGTTTTCTAAAAAAGAAAAAAGAATTTGTGAATGTAGGGTGAACCAGCACGATGTCTTAGGCATCGTAGGCGTCGTATGTAAGAAATGTAGAATCGAGAAAATGTCTCTGACGCTTCTAGCACGTGCTTATTTTGTCCAGCATACGTGTCACTTTGTTGTGTCGCACGTGCGGTTACAAGGCCAAATCCGGGGCTAAGGGCCAAACCAAGGGCCAATAAAATTCTTTCAATCATCTTTTACATCTCTGAAGGTTTAAAAAAGTAACTCGGGTTCTTATTCTTAATAGATAATTTATTTGTCAACACGAATTTTCCATAAATATATCATATATCAATATTCATCATATATAGTTTTTGCTTGCATTTAATATCTTTTTTCAGCACATCTTTATCCACAGTTTTTCTCTTTAAATCTCTTTAATGTAGTTCTTTGTACCGAACCGACTTGGGCCGTCCCCGAACTCACAGTTCTCGCATCGCACATTACTAATCGAGAATCTATTTTTGCAGATTGCAACCGGTTATCACTTGTGTTCGCTTACTTTCGGAAATGACAAGTTTGTCTACCCGCTTCGTTCTCTCTACGATATGTCCGGATATATCTCGCCACGAGATCCTCCCGTTATTGCCACCTGGTTCGCGCGTGTCTTTGTACTTTATTGTTTCGTTTTCCCTAAATGTTCAATCTGCAAAAATATATTTCCCCAACGGACTCGTCGCTTCAACGTACTCGAACCAAGATACAGATCAACCGTATAAGCTTACACGATGTACAACGATGAAGATCGATTACAACACGGTCAAACTTAACACGGAGACTCTTCAACCTGATAATTAGAGAAAATGTGTCTAATCGTCAATTTTCTTCAAGAATAATGTTTCCTTTTCTATTTACTTATTTTCTTCGCCAATTCTGTTCTTCGACTGTGCAAACGAAATTATATTCATACTTTATTTACCTAAAACCTTTGGTAAGTACATGGTCATGGTGCTTCTATCGGCTTCTAATATCTTTTTTTAGATAATAACATTTTGAAATTTTTCTCAAAACGTTCGCTTCATTTCAACGTATAATTCATCTCAACCGAAGCAACTAAAATATCCTCCAAAATAAATATAAGTTTATTATTATTGGTGACGTATTGAAGACAGTGAGTTAAAAGTTAAATCTATTCAAAGTGGAATTTTTTAAGGAACAAACGCATGCAATTTTAGTTTTTCGCAGGTTATTATTTTGTACGATCGTAACGAAAGCATGAAGGTGAATGTAAAATTTAGCATTGTGCCAACCTGCGACACTATAAATTGTCGTTTAACAGGTTGAACGGGTCTCCGAAATCGATATCGAAATTTCAGGCTCACAACATTATTACGAGAAAATTTATTCGAGGATTTGTACTCGAAAAGGGAACGTCGCACAGCGAAATGCTCGTTCCTAATATAAATTATCGCGCAACCCACGCTGCACAGTTTCGACTTCATAAATTTTTTGACACTCTCTAACTCTCTTTTTCTCTCTCTCTCTCTCTCTCTCTCTCTCTCTCTCTCTCTTCGTTTGTCTTGTTGCGACACACCGCGCAGATAGATATACTTTTATATTTATTTAGATATACATACTGCTAATCGACACGCTACAACTCTCGGCCAGCAAGAGCAAGTTCGTTTTAAATTATACTCCTCCTCGTCACCTACTATCATATACATAGAATATTTTTTTCTCCGCTTTTCACGTCCTCTCACTCATTCACTCGCTGATTCGCTCACTCTTTCTTTCTTTATTAGGTATCTCCTGATAGTTGACCCTCGTACGCTTCTTCATTGAAAATTCACTCGTTTTCATTCTCAATTGACAATTCACATTCTCAATTTGATGTGCGGTAGAACCACGATTATCCCAACACGCTTCGTAACGTAAATAGCTCAATCTAAGGCAGTGCAAGCGTCGAAAATTACTACGTCGTCTTGAAGTCAATCTTTTGTTAATCGGTCGCCAGTTACTCAGAACGATGCTTCGAACATCGACAAAATTCGAGGACCCAACGTAAAAATGGTTAAACGGTGCAAGCTATCGAAGGTTTCGGTTAGAATGATCTGGTTTCGCTTAATCGCTAATTTTCCTGACAATTAATTGACTTCAAAGCAACATCGCTACTCCTCGCTATACGCCAGATCTATCAGCTTCGCTCGCGCAGAAGAATCATTACCGGAACGTAACTTGTCCAAGCTTCTTAAGCACGAAAGCAGTGTTTTTTTAATTGACCATGAGTTCAATGGAATCGCTAACGAATTAGAAATCTTTCCTCTTCAGAAGTTCGCAGTCCTTTGCTGAGAAATGTTCAATTATTCAAGTGTTCTCAGCTATTCGTACGGATTACATCGACGATCTATCTTAATTTGCATTTTACTAACACAGATATCTCACAATTCCAACAACACTGAACATCAACCTTCCAACGTCTCGAATTAATCGTCATCGTTCCTGTAACTCCATGAATTTAGTATTCTATAATATCGATACACCAATTTTGTAACATTCCAGCGAATCTAACAATTACTAATTGTAAGTCGATACCGCAACGTTTCAATTCGTTGGTACAATTTCTTACTCTTCGAATTCTTGAACGTTTCAGCACTCTAACCTTCCAACAACTGATTCACTCCGTTTCCTAACAATTTCAATGCCTAAATGTTTTACACTGTGGATTTTATGCTTCCATGCTTCCATTTCTTATAATCGAGTCAGACAATTTTTATTTTCCACAAAAATCCGTAGTCTGCTAATCGATCGATACCTTAGTTTATTAAGCACTCTAGTCTTCCAATGTCAAACCCTCGTCAAACCATCGTCAAACCCTATTCTTCCCCTCTCAGCACTCACCCCAATATTTTGACACAGACCAACGTTTTTTCGCTCGAAAGAACAATTCTTAAAAATCGTCACGATTATGTCCCTGAAAAGGTGTGAAACGAACCAAAAGTAATTACGCACCTAACTCGGTGCGGGAGACACGGATTATGATTGCGCGAAGTTGAGACACAGCGCTCGAGCCACCGACGAAACGAAGAGATACGAGGTTCTGGCTATCGACAGCAATAACTCTCCTCGTCTCCGATTAACATTAATTACATGTCTAACGGTGGAACACTGCCTAGAGTCTATATACCAATCACAGCGACACAGAACGTCTCGAGAACGTGCCTACAGTTTATAGCGAACGTTAATCTATGTTTGCAATTTACGCGTATCATAAATATATATATATATATATATATATATATGTATGTATGTATGTATGTATGTATGTATGTATGTATGTATGTAAATGTAGGTGTAACTGTGTGTGCATATACGTAACATATACAACATAGAAACATCGGCTCACTCGATATACAGACTAATCACCGAGAACACCGAAGGCGTTCAGGATCACTTTGTATTAATTTAGCGAAACCTCTTGCAAACATTAGCGATTTCTTTCTTCTTCATATGTATATATACACATGTAGATAGTATCTCGACCACTGATTGTACGAATAGGATTTGTGCCGGGCACACCAAGCAATCACATTGAAGTTCTCCGCGTATATTCGCCTGATTCTACACTTAGAAAAAGTTCTTCCGCTCTTTCGAAATTGATTTTACCTTTCTATATTTAGGTCACGGGAAATGGCTGAATAGAACGCGGAGCGAAACACGTAGCGTATAAATGCGTCTTCGGCACTCGGCTAATCATGCGTGTGCACATTTATCTGTTATTATTTAATTATCTAGCGATCGTAGAACCGCGGCTCGTGGAATGTCGATCCATCTTGATCGAATTTTCCAAGGAAAAGTAGAAAACCATTTTAGAAACTTTTGAGAAATCTGTCCGTGCGATTCGATCTTTGAAAATTAGAGACGCCACAGAAATCGTTTTTAGTAGATAATAAAAAATCGTGAAATCGTGAAATCGTGAAATCGTGAAATCGTGAAATCGAGAAATCGAGAAATCGAGAAATCGAGAATGTTTTTTATTCAGGTCGTGTAGATTCGATCTATTTCAATTAAAGACAAATTCTAATTTTAACTTGATAAAGACCGCATAGCACGTACCTCTAGATCGTTTATCGTTTTATCTCGGATAAAATACTTGGACTAAACTGTTAAACTCTGAATTGACGTACAATTTCGTCAACACGATAAATAATTGATTCTTCAAGCTCAGTGGAGATTGTACAACATCTATTCAACTCTGTTCCTCTCTTCGTACTCCGATCTCGAATCTCGTTAAGAAATTCATGGATAGATCTTTCCACAGCGAGGCACCGCTGCGTTTATGTTACTTACAGGCTATATTAAACAACTTAGAGTAACGTTCTTACTGGTAGTTTTTAATGGATATACGGTGCTTATTATCTCGCTAATCAACATTGACTTCACAGGAGTAGTTATGCAGTTTCGTAGTATCTTCCGAGAAGAAGAACCTTCCTCAGGGACACCATTTTGTTTTGTGCGCTGCTTTTCGCGTCACCCTCGAGTCAAACGAAGAAGTAATTGTTTAAAGTGTAGAAACACTTCCAGAGAAACAAAATCGAATGGTTAATATTCGTAAACATCTTAAATGTGAAAAATAAAATGATAGAAAAATGGCAGAAAAATGACAGAAAAATGACAACTGGATTTGGAAAAACCAGGATTTCAAACTAAAAGAGATCAATCTGATCACAAATCGTTATTGTTCGTTTCTGCGGTAATAAAAAAACATTTCTCGAATTGGTAGTGGTAAACTCGAATCGAGACCCAATCAGGGGAAAGCGAAGAAATAGGGAGAACTCGATGGTTCCACGGACTTACATGTACAAACTTTACAGCCCTCGAGCCTACACGGGGACCTCCCCTACTCCTAAATTGACTACGATTATTGACTCGTGACATGCTCGCGTAAAAAACCCCCTAAAATCATCTAACCAACTAAGGATTTCCTTTTGCTGTTGCGGCGTATCTGTATCTCCACGTTCCCTAATCGTCGCGTCGCGCATCGTGTAAAAAAATATAGAAAACTCTATCGCGCGAGAAGAGTGTAAAACAAACGTCGAGTCCTCGACACCGCGAACGGAACTACAACAATTCTGCAAAATATAGGGATCGTCTCCGGTTAATGCTACTGTCCTCGTTGCATCTACTTATCTTTGTATTATAATACGTATATTTCATGTAACTCGACGTAATTTTACGTAGAAACCACCGGCTCGAACATCACATTGTTTCAAGAGATTCTGCGTTCGGAAGCGGTCGCGAGGAAAACTGGGAGCTCTCGAATGAAATTTGGGGCTAGCAGCTTTTCCGCTTGGGTGGAAAACTAGCTGGAACGCGCGAAACTATTGCCAAAAGCCGGGTGCGATTAGAAAAATATCGTTCGTCGAAAAATCGTTCTAACTTTCCTGATTGTCCGATTTTGGCTTTGTCCCTCGCCGAGATTCTCCATTTCACACACTCCGCTATTTTCCCTTGACCTAACCGAACCTACGAAAATATTCGCGTCGATCGAACTACGTTCGATAGCAGAAGCTTGCACTCGTCATCCGTCGCTTCCTGTCCACTGAATTACAAAAATGAGAATCTAGATGTATGTAACGACGTGGGCGAATTCTCTTGGCCGAAGAAGACGTTTCCGATGCGTTATACTCTCTGAATTTATGCTTACATAACGATCCTAGTAGACGACGATAGCATCCATTACACGAGAAACTATTTATGTAACGATCACGTGCAATCTGCACTTACGCCTAATCGATTAACCCTAGCCTTACGCGCTACTTTATTGTCCGTGTTGGAACATTTGCCTAAAATTATTTATTGTCTTGTCACACAGTATTGTCGGTTATTATTAGTTACATTACGCCTCGATTACAACTATCTGTTGTCTGGATACTAAGGAAGACGTTCGCGGAGAAGCGTTCTCTTCGATGAAGAAATTAATTGTGGGAGATTAATAAGCTTCGTGGAAGCGGAAAGTATCTTCGGAAGAAAAGAAGTTTCTTGTTGGAAAAATAAAATTTGTCTACGATGAGAAATTTCTTGTCGAAAAATATCGAGACGATTCGATACAGGTCGCTTGTGGAAGCGACGAAAATATATCTCGTAGAAAGGTGGCGTCGATGGAGGAGGAGAAATCAAAGAAGAATACAAAGATTATTGTCTGGACCAACAATACCGCTATTCTTACACGTCTTAGAAAAAGTCTAAGTCAATTAGTAAGGCTCCTAGTTCTCGTAAACAATATTCGATATACATCGTACAAAGTATACTCGTTTTAAAAACTATTACCATTTCTGTGCGGATCAAAAAAGTGCTGGTGCAGAGTATTGTCCCTAGAATTCAGTCAACATGTTCTTCTATCTGATCCTAAGCTAGGTTCACAGTGCGCTAACAAGAAACTACAAGCGGAACGTTAATCGTACTCGATTAACGCTGTTTTCGTGCCCCGAGTACTTTCATCTCTGCTATTTGTTGAAAGTAAAAGTAATCGGGACACGAACGCACGACTAGTAGTATGTTGATACGTGTATCTTTAACTCTCCTGGGAGCTGAGCAGTTTTTAATGTAATTGATGCACGGATGAAAGAATTTTTTTCAGTATTTTGAAAAAGTACGTTTTTCTAAAAGAAATATTTTCAGTTTAAAATATTTCTTCGATTCTGAACTTCTAATTCGCGAGACTATAAAACGCTACTAATCGAATACGGTAAGTCCTCGACTCACGCGGTTAATTCGTTTCAGCGCTTTCCGTGCAAGTCGAAAAACCGCCGAAGTCGAATAGCGCTTGAGCGTCATCGCTGAAAGGTTATTTATACGATATGCTTTGTATCGTGCATACCGTGCGAGTATGTATGTGTACTCGTTTGAAAGGAAAATTCAAATAA
Source organism: Lasioglossum figueresi (assembly GCA_028455805.1). Taxonomy (NCBI): domain Eukaryota; kingdom Metazoa; phylum Arthropoda; class Insecta; order Hymenoptera; family Halictidae; genus Lasioglossum; species Lasioglossum figueresi. The sequence goes on along the minus strand of CM052192.1, from coordinate 283,588 downwards.
ACCAACCATGTTCACGGAAAATTGATCACTCGTAAATAGCTGAATGCTAACACTGTACACGAGCAAACACTTATCTTCGCTTCTGTCACATATGTATGTATGTGCCAACGAAGCTCCCGTTGTTCTGGCAATCAAAAAAACAAATTTCACAATTCGGAATTGGTTTTCTGATTCGCTTCTAAGAATCTGCGTAAAACGAATCCGCGTAAGTCGAGGACTTCCTGTAATGGAAATTTATTTTTTAAATGAACCGGAAAAGATTTTTTACAGATGGCGTGTTTTTAAGAGAGAAAGATAACGTTTGCTCAGCTCCGTTAATAAATTACCTAGCTACGATTAACTATTGTTGCGGTATATGTTTACGGTATATATGTTTCCCTGCTTACTGCTTACAAATAAACGCGTAGAGCGCCTCGTATCGTACATACATATACAATTAGTACACGCAACGCTAGACATAGAATTACGATTACGATTACATTAAGAAACACTGACCTTAATTACACCTCGGTTACGCTTAACATTGTAAACTCTTAAGTCTAGGCTTAACAGAGACTCCTATTAATAAGTACACAAATACATCTGATGCATTAAATGCACATTTCGTCTATGTATGCTGTGCGCGGGTGTGCGTTCGTACACCTCGTACAAAATTTTCAGATGCTCTTACCGCGTTCGCTATTTTCTTAACAATTATCGTCGCATTCGCGAGACGAATGCAGGGACGAAACATTGAAAAAATATTTTTTATAATCACACTGCGGGCGTGTATGCAAATTCCAATTTTCACAGGTTATTTTGTGAAAATTCGAACGAGGGGGAAAAATTTATGAACTAGAATCTTAGAAACAAAATATTATTTTTCATTCGTACACTTTTCTATTATTTTATACGTTTACAGATACTACAAGCGCGCAAAGACCCGCAGTCTAATTATATTTATCATACCAGTTTCTAGTTGTTTGTATCTTTTTTTATCATTTTTATATTCACGTAGCGAGTGGGTCCGAAAATAAAAATTTATAAATTATTTTACTTGTCTTTTACTTGTGGTAAAGTGTCTCATTTGAAAGCACAGCTTCGATGCTTCGAAACTTCAAAATTTGCAGCGATCAAATCAATTTGAACGTGTAGCATATAAAACAATGGCAAATAAAATCGATGAAACGCAACGATCTCTCGAATCAGGGTCTCGACGTAATCGGTGAATATCGAACGCACACCCTTATAATCGTGATTGTTCGGTCACTTGGTGACACGAGTACGCCACTTTCTCTAAAACCGACGACGATACAAAAATGTTTTTTGTCGCATCTCATGCGGAATTTTCGTTTCGCTCGCGAAACCCACGTAAGCACGTGCGTAGTTTTCGTTAGAATCACGACTCTCGCTACCAAAGGTACGCACGGTTTTTTCATATATATGTTTTTATGTTTTTTTTTGTCGTACGCGTTCGCGTGAAAACGGACTTTCTACAAAATGGCGGCGAGGGCTCGTTGTCCGGGGGGTTTCCGACTAGCGGGCCCCTGCATTCGTGCAACAGCTTTTTAATATGTTTCCTCTTATTTCATCTTTGCTCGCATGCCCTTAACTAGGTTCCTTATTATCTTACGGAGGACAGGACTTCCGGAAGTCGATCGACACGTAACTCTATAATAGAACTCTACAAAAATCATCCGTAAATCATCGGTAAGCCGTAAAAATTCTTACGGTTGCAGGAAGACCTTCTCTGCAGTTTGTAGATTATTTTAAATTTTAGAATCAAAGAGTTTCATCGCTTGTATGTATTGTTTGAACAAGAACAAGCGAATTCTTTTCGCTTCGATTAAACTACAAGCAAATTCAGCAGTGTAAAAATTGTTTCGAATTATGGTCTGGTAATTTTTGGTTGCATCGGCTTCGTATCTATATAAAAAAAAAAAAAAGTCTTGCACGAATAGTCGCAATCCGATTAACAGAAATTGAATATCCATTTGAGGGATTTGGGTGTTTTTCCGAGCAGTTTTAACTATTTCGTGGTGACGTTGAATTTTCGAGTTCAGCGTCGATCGCTTCTCTGTTTTAACGAATATCGTTCGAGCGACTTTAACGGATAAAGAAGTTAGTCTCGATAGAGATCGATCGCGTTTCTAGCGACCATTAGGCCAGATCAGCGTTTCCCGAAGCTTCTGAAATATTTTCATCGCGGCCCGCCCGAATATTTATAACAAAATATTAATATTAATTCTTCCACATTTTACAGGACAATTCGTCTAATATCTTCCGAGAGCTGTTTCTTTTTTTTCTGGGTAGGTGCGGTACTCTCACAGTTTGAAAAACGCTGGGTTAGGCTACTTTTAGTATCGTCTTCGCTGTCGTTGCAAGAGTAGTCTCGGTAGGAATAGTAAAAAAGTACAGCGTTATCTCGAAAGGAAAATTGCGGCTCCTCGGCTATCGAGTAAACGTCGAAAGTACATTGTTCGCGTATCTTGCTAGAGTGCCAATCAACGGAACATCGACGATTAGTATTGTCATTAATATTGTAAACGTCGGAACAGCTCGACGAGCATGCTCTTCGCGATACAGTGACTTATTAACAAGGTGCGCGCGTACGTTTATTGTTAAGATTATTGTCTTACGTTAACGCTCCGTTACCGATCAGACGATTTTTTAAATCCTTCCATTCGCTTTCGGTATACCTTTTCATAGTTGTTTAACCCATACCGTAGTCGGTGTTTGACGCCATCACGGTGCGAATCCACGGTACGTATTTCGGCACATAGGCGTAGACCCCTGGCAATTTAGGGTGGGCACATTTTATCCCCCAACTTACGATACCGCCCACGTACCATTTGTCTTTCTCTTTCTCGTCTTCGCAGAGCAGGGGACCTCCGGAGTCGCCCTGTTCGTTAAAGAAATTAACAGGTATCGGAGCACTTGGATTTTAAAAGATGGAATACAATTTTTCAGACAATCTTGAAGAATATTTTCGAGGACATTGGGAATCGAAATGGACCGGTGCGCGGTGTTGTCGTTGTCAGAATCGTTGAGAATACAGTGAGGGGAATTCCAAGGGTCGTCGATTCTAAAGTTTTTGGAAATGCAAAGGTCTTACGTTCCAAGGACTTCGGTATCTCCGAGGACTCCGGTGTATTCCCAACGACTCCTGTATCCCTAAGAATCTTAATAGAGCAAGGACATCGTGACTATTTCCGTGGATTTTAAATTCTTAGGAATGTAAAGATCGATTCTAAAGTCTTTGGCAATGCCAAGCTCCTTAAAAAATAGTGACCACTCTCTGTCCAGATCCTTCTTCCAGATTCTCAAATATTTGAGGGCCTCTGAAATCGAAATAAACTCACCTGGCACGCGTCCTTCCCACCATCAGGATAGCCAGCACAAATCATTCCATCGGTCACGTTCACTTCTTTGTACGCAAGCCAGGAATTGCACATCTCCCTATTCAGCACTGGAACCCGAACTTCGTTTACAGCTAGCTCGTACTCGGACGCTGTAAGATTCGTTGCAATTCTTAAACAAACTGTATCGAATCGGGAACTGAACAACTGATGGGAGAATTCTTATTACACGTACCGTCAGAGTCGTTCTTCTTGCCCCAACCAATCACTGTACACACAGTCCCAGGAACGAGAGGCTTGTTAGCTGGTGGCAGACAAACTGGCCTCAAATCGTCGTGGAACTGGACTCGTTTCTCCAGCTGATAGAAGTAACGTTTCACACTGATTTTACAACATTCGTTTACTTCGGACCACACACATTACGAAAGCTCGGATAGTTTTAACAAGATGCAAGCAACGCGTCGATATCCCTAAATTCTTCTAATCTTTCTACCGTCCGAAATGACAGCCACCTATTTTTGTTGTAAATGCGTAAAATCCGCTATCCGCTTGCGAATCTATAGCGTGTATAAAATTAGAAGGCGAACTACCTGGAACAGAGCCACGTCGTTGTCGTGAGCGATGCCTAGATTGTAGTTAGGATGGGGCACCACTTTCTTCACCTTCATCTTCTGTCCAAGGTAAGTGTGCGAATGCCTCCTAGTGATTCCCAGTTGTATCGTCCAACCGGATACGTCAGAGTAATTGTAACTAAACATCGGAAAGAATCGTTCGAGAGAACGTCGAAAGGTCGGACATTTCGAAAAGTGGAATGACATACGTCACGGTAATTGTAATAAACAGATTTAACGAACAGGTGGAAGGAGCGATAAAATAATGTTTGACTCACTTCCCGACACAGTGGCCCGCAGTGAGAATCCACTGATCAGCTATGAGGACTCCAGCACAGTAGAAGACCTGCTCAGGCCCGCCCAAAATCGCAGCTAGAAATGGCCAATCGCCTGGCGCAGATTCGACTCCTCCTACAATCCTTGTCTTGACCTTCGAATTTCCGTACACCGACCTCCTCCGTCCGCAAGCTAGTTCGTTAACGGCAGATTTATTAATTGCTGGGAGAACGTTAACGGTGTAGATCGACGTTCGATCGTTTTATTGGTAAGTTTATGCTACCGTATTCCGAGCACGTGAGCTCCACCATGGGATAGGGCTCCTGATCGGTGATGCACTCCTGAAATTCCTTCAGCAGATTCCCCTGGGAAGAGTTGGTCTCCCTTTTCGTGAGGTTGGTGTCGTGTGTCGTCAATTTCGACGAATCTGCCACTCTGCGGATAGAAAAATAGAAACCTTGGAAATCGAACGGTGCGAGTTGAAAATTTCTGGAGAACTCGAGAGTCTCCTGTAAAGTCGGTTATTCGAGAAAATGACGCTTCACGGAGGTGTCGAGTCTGTTCGATGATTCTAGGTGAAGAAACTCGGGAAATCGAAAGATCGATTCTCTTACGTGTATCCGAGCTTGGCGCAAATTGTTTTGGCGGAGTTCGGCTCCCAGTGTGAGATGCAAGCTGGCATAAATTTGCCCACTTCAGCGTGGAAAACTTCCAGTCGTCCTTCAGCTGTGTCTCCGTTCCTTTTGCCGAGTCTTACTGAAACGACAAGCACGGGAAAGTCATAGTCATGGGAAAAGTCATGGGAAAAGTCATGGTTAAAGAATCAAATGTGCTGAACGGCATTTTCAAATCTGTTTTCATTTTCTTCGAAAAAATCCTCTCAAAACCTGAGTCGAAAACGAAGAAATCTTTTGCGTCTCTTCGTTTCGTTGTTCGTACCGTACGCAGACGATACGAGGCGTTCGACGAAAAGAAAGGTGTTCAGAAATACGTGCACGTAGAATTTTTCTTACAGCAGTAGCGTTCGTCCTGTCCCCACGGACAGTCCATGACCCCGTCGCAAACGTGGTTCGTCGAGATGCAAGCCTTCTCGCCGCAGTGCCAAGGCGATTTCGAGACATTGTTCTTCGCCAGGATCGGCTTTTTCACGATCTTGGTGTTGTGCACCGATCCCCCGATACCGGAAGAAGCACTGCAATGCACGCAGCCCATCTCGTCGCTGTGATCGGCACAGTCCAAGTGGCCGTCGCATCGCCAGTCGACCGGAATACATCTGTTCCCGTCGCATTGAAACCCGCTGGTGCATACTGTGCAACACCGAGAAACAGGTATCAGACATCGCAATCGGTGCGAAAGCCCCTCAAAGTCGAACGTGCAAGAGTTTCTTCGGTCATATTTTTACAAAAATTCATATAGCCTGGAAAATTGGATTTTCTTCTTAATTTTTCACGATGTCACAAAACTTAAATTTTCCATGGAAAAAATCGAGGATCGTAAAGATCGCAAAGAAAACTGCTGATCGAAAAAAAAAAAATAATCAGCTGAATCGGACAAATAGTTTCCGAGATAAAAATTCGTAAGCGCAACCTATTTTCGGAGTACGATTCGTAAAAACAATGAACATTTAAACGAATAACTTTCTTTGATAGAGGATTACCTGCTACGCCGCGAAGCCAATTCGACGATGCACACGAATATTCCATATTTTCTCGCTCTTGTTACGCATCGTTTTTTAACGGACGACAATGGAAACGAACAAATGCGAGGATCGTTGAACCAGCTGTCTATGAATATTCTGAAACGGTGATCTATTTGCCGTGCGCTTTCATTCCGGCGCGTGCTGCTGAATTTAAACCAATCGAGGACTTTTATTCGCGTGCGAATCAAACGAACCGTCGTTTACGAGTCCCCTCGACACGCACCCCCTTTCGGTAAGTGGAATAATTGCGAAATAAATATTTAAACGCGAACTGGTAAATATTGAATCTTTTGGGGAGAACGGAGCGGAGCGTCTGTGCGCGTGCAACGGCGATCGAGAATAGTTAATAAATTGATAGCCAGCTGCACGGTTTGGTCCTTTTTAATTAAATATCGGCGAGATTCATCGAGGCGTGCGCGATATGGAAATACAGAAATGTATATCGACTACATTTCCCGTTTCGTTTCCTGCACGAAATATACACTTATTCTTCCCGTAGCCACCCGATGTTCGTTTCAACCTTTTAATAATTTTTAATTTTTTAGATCGACCAATTATTTATTTCACGATGTCCCGCTTTATCGCGTTACAGTATCAATTTGATTCACCTTGTATTCGTCGTATGCATTTTAATCGTTTGCGATAGTTTAGAACGAAATAACGATCCGAAAAAATTCATTTCTGTATCGTGGTATCAAACTTTGTTTGGAACCAGTAACCAGCCAAGTGCATATAATAGCGGTGAACGAATCGCCGTGATAAACGTTAACGTTCACTTTTCCTAACGCCAAATAAATCATTTCAATTTTGTGGAACTTTTACGATGTCTGGTGCGACAGCATTAAATCGATTTCTTCGCTAAGGGAATTACCGTTACGGGGTTCATTCCCGGTTGATAAATGTTCGAACGATATTAAATACGTAACGACGTCTGTTCAAGATGTACATATTCCTAGCCGGTCGCAGCGAACTCCGCAGAAGCGTCCCGGCGCGCGACGCGCGACGCGCGGCGCCCAAGATTGCCCGTCGTCTGATCGTTTAATATAGATTTTGCAATTATGGTTCCATTAGTGGCGGCACGTGCGACGTATCGCGCACGCGAGATCGCACCGTAAGCTGCTGCACACCGATACACCGATACACCGATACACCGATACACGGATCCACGTGGCATATTACTTCGCCGTGTAGTCTTTTCGAACTCGTTTTGCGAATTTATCTGGAAAAGTAGTTCTCACCCGTTCGAAATCTCTAAATTGTGTGAGCACCGAAACACGAATTTTTCAGGTGGTAAAAGAACGAGTTCGAAGTAAAAAATGAGGACACCGAAAGTAATAAATTTGTAGACGATACGACTGGAAGTGGTGATCGACTCCGTAAATTATGTTTCTAATCTAGGACAGGGGAGGCTCGAAATTTCTCGAGTATAACGATTGCGAGAAACGGGATGAAACGGCGGCGTGCAAAACGTAGAACTGGGGAAACATCGCGTCGAACCGGATCGATCCGGAGCGAGCCCCGTAATCGGAGCGCAATTTAGTCTTAATTGACCGCGAGCGTAAACGAATCGGTTTATTAGCGACGGGGATCGATTCTCGATTGCGCCATTGGCACGACCGGCGATCGATAGAGGCGAGACTTTCCAGCCCTCGAAACGTCGATAGTCGATTCGGTGATTGCGCCGCGTGACTCGGACCGAGATCGTTTAATCTTCCTGTTGTCCGACCATCGTCGGCCTCTACCACCGAACCAGCGAAATTCTAACGAATTTACCGAAATTCTCCTCTTCGGACACCGGATTTCGACACGGTCCGATAAACTAATACCGATGCTTCTCGAAGGAAAGCTTTGTATCTTTTATTTAACGATTTAACCCAATTCGCGTAACGATGCGCCTAATTAATTCTATCGGCGAGATTCTATATATTCACCGCCTTCTCTGAAAACAATTCGATAAATACCTCGATAACTCGATCTTCCAATCAATGATCGGAATCTGATAACTACTGCGCGGATATTTATTGCATTTGTAGCCAGTCTCCTGAGCTGCACAACTCTAATTTCTCAGTACAATTCAGACTTTAACGAATCCTGAATAAAATATCGTTATTTTGTGTTTCCAATATGTTTTTCATTTCAATTTATTTTCCGGCCACTCTGCTGTACGTTGGATAATCGCGATGTTCTCATCTTTTTCTTAATAACGTTCCACCAACGCAAAATTCCTGAAACTCTTAGAAATAATAAATCCGGTAGCAGACGACAGACATCGTTCAAGAGAATCTGTTAAAAAACTACCCTAAAAAAATCGAATCTTCGAAGATTTTAAAAAACATTCAGCTGCATATCTCTTTTTGAAAAGGGGCTACACCGTACAACAGGCAAAAATTCCAAACGAAAATAACGGCCAGCTTTTTATGCGCGGATTTTCTTCTCCACGCGTCAGTCTGTCGATAACAAGAAACGATACCAAGCGACGAGTCACGAGCGTTTGACAGACCAATCGCGGATAATATCGCATGGCAGCGACCGAAACGTGCCGGAGCCGCACAACCCGATGAACCAAGAACACGTCCGGAACAATAAACGAAACCAGGACAATTAAGGAAATGGCATTAGATCGCCGGGAAACGATCGGAGAGTCGCGCGATCGAGCCGCGAAGACCGGTCAACGATGGGGAAAGCATTCCACCGGGAGGGAGAAAGAGAAGAACAAACGAACGGAACAAAAGAGTCGTGAACGCCGCGCCGATGGGAACGCAAACAATGGATATCGGGTTCAGATAACGCGTTAGTCGGTAATTGGTCCGGCCTGCACCGCCGCGACGCTCCGCGCCGAAGAACTATAATCGACGGAAGCGTTGGCAGCGCGGTCAAACAAAAGACCATCGTCGGAGTCGCATAAATATTTCCGGGTCCCGTTGTTCCCCAGTCGTTTTGATTCCTGCATGTCTCAAGATTTTTATGCGGTTCATTTCTCCCACAGCATTTTCCTCAACTTTTTCTGACGCACGGTGTCTGCTTAAAAAAGTGTATACTATTTTTATTTCACCTGTTTCTTTCAGATACGAAATTGTTTGTTTACTATTTTGGTCCGATGAAATTTAGATTTAAGTTTTAAACGATGTTTGCAAGGTCTAATTAATTGTCAAAGAGCAAAGTTCAACGGCCGTTTCCTCGATTCGCAGGCGAAAAGCAGAATTAGAATCGCGAAAGAATCGAGTTCCAAGCCTTCCGAGAGTTTAAACGCTGACTCGCCTATATTCTAGCCGTCGCGTCGCGTCGCGTCGTCCGGCTGTCCCGGCGAGATTATTTTAATCCCACGATTATCCACCTCTTTATCAAATGCCCGGGACTTTATCCGGTAGGCTTATCCCTGCTGAAGGAGCCGGATAAATGGCTGCCGAGGCCTTGAACGAAAATGACGAAGCGCCCGTGGCCGCCGGACAAAGAGTTACGCTCGACGCGAACCGATCATTCGTTCGTAATGACTAATTTCATGGCCTCTCCGTCGATCCATTCAAATCTCGTCTGTCTCATTTCCGTCGCGTTGCTCCCAAAATGATTATCTTGAAACTCTTGGTCGTTCTTACTTCTCGCGGAAAGTAACGATTTTATTCGAAACCATGATGCTGGGCTGGCGACACAACGTGTCATGACTTTTACCGTAATTTTGTTTGTTTTTAAAAAATCTAAAAATTATCAGCGTACGGATATCGATGAACCCATTCGAGTTTTCCGGTAGAAAACTCCTGATCTTATTTCAGAGATTTTACTTGGCGCTTCGACTACAACTTCCGACACCCTTATTTATTCGCAACGATTGTATTTGAAAAAAAAGTAATATCGATAGGGTGATTACTTTTAACTAGATTTTATGCATTTTTGGCAAATACGACGAGCTGCAATTTAAAACAGTGAACAGATTTTTTTCAGAATAATGGAATCCGAGGATCTTGTTCCATGATTTCCGGTTTTCTTATTTCCCGAAAGTGACACGAGGTTCGAGGAACGCGCGGTTGATCAGAGTGGCGACCGGCGCGGCGCGGCACAGCACGGCGGCGCGGCGATCGAATCAGCGTTTCCCAAGGGAAGCGGAACGAATCCCCAGGAGCACGAATCGGTTTCGCCCGATCCAAGTGGACGAGATCGAGAATGTTGTTCCACTTACCAGGTTTCTCCGCTCTCCTAGCCGCCTCCAGAACTTCCTGGTGTCCCACGCACTCGTCGGGATTCGAATTCTCCGGGAACTTCTCGCATTCCAGATACTGCGGCAGAGTCAGTCCGAACACGTCCAAGAAAAAACCGCAGCGTCTCTTGGTTTCTACAGAAAATTTCAAGGAAGCGTTCTTCTTCTATCGTTTACACAACTATGGGTGATTCGATGATTCGTTCTCTGCGAGATTATAGGAAAATTTGGTAAATTTGGTAAAATTAACACATCAAGTGTTGCGGTTAGGGTGTTTTGGAGAAAAATGTTAGGGTCGTAAAGGCTAGATATTTGAATAATTTTAGCATAAACCGAGATAAATATTCGTATCGAAGAGATTCTTAGAAAGACCCGTGTCGCTTTTAAATGTTGTTCGCTGCTGTTTCAACGATATTTGAAAACTCGAGTGCACTCGTGACCAGCTCGTAAATTGTTAAGAGCGATCGTTGCTATATTTTGTTCGCGCAGGAGCTACTCACGGAAACAGAGACTGCGACATGGTCGCACAAGCTGTCCTTTGGATCCACATTTCGGCACGAAAACGCTGCACAGGAAGAGAGCTGCCAGTTCGTAGCATTTCACGACTATCACGGTATCGTACAGCTCCAGCTCGTGTTGCGCGTCACGCTGTCCACAAGCGCCCATGTAATTCGGGAAGACGGTGAAATTGTACGGGATCTGTTGGAACCGACAACGGACGGCACATGTGAACGCGTCTGGCATTTAATCAGGGGCCTGAATAATCAGCGGTGGCCGGTTTTTCGCGAATCGTAAGCGGGCGTGCGTCCGCGAAACGCGCGTCCCTTCAAAAGTATTTAAACTTCTCGAAGTCTTGCACAATTACAAATTACAGTTTCCCATTTTTTTCCGACCCACCACCGTTGTCAGATCGAAAATGGAGGAACTGACACGTAATATCGTATCTTATCTACGAAGATGAGAATAAACGAAATAGTTCGAAGGAACCAGCGTGGAAGTTGCGAACGGAGGTTCTTTCAAGAATTTCCATGTATCGTTTTATTATATCGAATGCACGGAGTGACGTCCCGATGCGTTTACGGTTCGGAATGCAACGATCCTAGTCGGAAGCATCGACAACCGCGTCGGGCGCTGTTTTAACCCGATTCGATGGATCTCGAGAATCTCATGGGCGAATTCCTCGCAAGTTTATTGGGAATCGCTTCGAAGAAGGCGGCATAGATAGAACGCGGGGGTGGAGTTTACCTTGTGGTACTTGCAGAAGGTTACTATTATGGGCAGGCAGACGCCGGGCATTGGATTCTTCTCCTCGATCATCCGCGGCGCTCGTTCCGTCATCGTGATCATGTTCGTGTAGATCGTCTTGTCCTCCAATCGTATCGCAGTCTCGGGGTTCGCTGTTTTCAATTTTTCAAAAGAATATCGTGTTAAATAATGAAAATCGGTTAACGTATTTACATGATAAAAATAATAAATTGCAGTATTTTTTCTCTTTTCTGAATTCTATAGTCGATTCGTTTCCATACGAGCTCGTAGAAGAGTCATGACGAAAATTTCAATTTTACCGGGGCTTTGGAAGATGCAGCGCAAACGATCGATCGGACGGTAAGACGCGTTGCCAAGTCCCCGAAGGGCTGGCGGTGGTTCGGTTGCGATCCGTTTCTGAAATATTGGAAATTGAATCCCCCGGGTCGCTTGGATAACACCAGATAACGCAATCGATTAGATAACGCTCCCGTTTCGAAGAAGAGCGTCCGACTCCGCAGGATCGAAACGCGCAAAACTTCCACCTGCGCTTGAGAGACCGCCGCACCGCGAACGTGTATCCGAAAGCCACGTGTCAGTCGCAGGTGCGATTCCTCGGATACACCCGGCCAATTATTCAACGTTTTCAGCGTCACGCGCGACTGACTCAACGCGGACGCTTCTTCATCGACTCGAACCACTTCGCCAACGAGTTGCTACAATTTCTTTGGGGCACCACGTGTCTACAATTTAAAGAGAAGTCGACGCGTTAAAAAGATTCAAGGTCATCGGTGTATCGATATTTCGGCTTAATAAATATATTTTTTATATCGCCCCCGTGTCTCGCAACCGATGCAAACATTTTTTATTTTGCATAAAGAACCACGGTCCACTTACCGGAACGAATACAAGGAAAAATTAATTTCTACGCGGCTCGTTTCACGATTATGTCCGCGCACGTTGATCGTATCGTGGACAGAAAACCGCAATCTATTAACAACTGAGAACGAAGTATCGTGTTAAACGATACGCGCGTATCGTCGCACACCAAAATAAATTTCAATTAATAGCTAAAGATTGCAAAATCCTTGAAAAAAGATCGTAAAAAGAGAGGATCGATCTTTCAGCGGGACGGTCAAACGAAAAAGCGACCCGGCTAAAAATTGATGGATTCGTCGCGCCATTAGCGAAATAATTGGACGTCAAAGGTCGGTTTAAAGTCGAGAGTGCCGGTGTGCGAGGCGTAGAACTTTCGCGCGAAAGCAAAGCGGAAAATTTCTCGTCGTTCGCGCCCGCCGCTGAGGCGCGGCGCGCCGATCTGCTCGTGCCGTGACTGCGGCCCCATTAACCCAACTATAAATTACCGTGCAACTATGTGACACGGGCACGCGCGTCGCGGTCCGAGAATTAGTCCGCGGATTATCTACACGCTCTGTAGGCCAGCGCCGAGCGAAAACGATTCGCCGGCATTAAATCAACCGAACGGGCCACATTTTCCCTCTTAACGGTCGCGCCCCAGTCCGCGAATAATAATTCTACTCGAGCCTTTGTCCACATGGTTGCGCGCGGCAATTTTTAAAACTTCACCCGCCACGCTTTAGTCTACCCGATCTTTCGAAGATCGACGAAGCAGAGTTAGTTGACCGACCAACGACGAGAAACTAGATCGATCAAAAATATTACTCCAAAATGTTCCTCTCTTTTACTTGTTTACTTTTATACAAGAGGCACGGCACCGTGCGTCTAATCGAATATCGCGTGTATACGATCGAGAACTATATCATTTTGTAGCAAGTTTGAAACACGAAACACGAACAAAGACCGTCTCTCCGAGAAAAATGCATTCCCAGCGTCACAGGAAAATGATAAAAACCTACGAGACAGCTCGAATGGAATTTAAGAGGGCGTTTCTTCTCATTTGCAGCGGAACCGTGCACAAAGGAGATGCAATATTATTCAACGTATGTGCCTCCGGACTTAATAAAAATGTCAATTTGCCTAGATTTCGTAAAATCATGATTGCAAAAGACCGGAGACAAGCATAATTTCGTAGAATTTCAAATGTGCTCCGGTTCTCCGTCATCTTTTCGAAAAGACGCTCTTTTTCTCCGTGTCTATTTTTAGCAGCGGACAATGACTGGACCGTGTAAAAGGCGTCGTTAGCTATCCAGCGAATAGGCTGGGAGAACAAGATCCGCAGTCCAGCGATCGTCGTCTCCGAAGGGTTGAAGCTCGTCGCATGGATTACTCGCCGAACTGTCGTAGATCGTGCAAATTCTAACACAGTTTGATTCGTACGACCGTATCGCGAAGAGAATTACAGTGTTAAACGCGGTTCGGTGTTTTCCCCACGCGTAGCGTTTTTCCAACAGGGTAAGGGAACGGGGTTGATAACAATGATCGATAAGCGCGTTCGACTGGTTCGCGACGCGTAGCGTTCGGGACGATTGGAACCGAGTTAACGCGATCACGGAGCCAATTATCGGTCGACAGTGTACCCAGCGGAAATCCAGTGAAAGTGTACACCCGATTGGAGAAGTTGTGCGGGAAGCGCGTTCCGTCGCGAAGTCGGTGTTGATGTTTGAAAGCAAGTAGCACACGGGCACCACCGTCGGCTCTATCGATCTTTCGGTACCACAAAGCTCCCCGTTCTACGTGCCCGTGCATTACACCCGCCTAACGTCACGGCCGCGTACACGTTCGTCGACGGAAAGCCCGGTACCGTCCGCGCCCACGCCCGTGCCCCCCGCCCGTGCCCCCCGCCCGTGCAACCGTCCCTGCAATAACGTCTCGCGTCGCGACGGCCGATACGCGATTCGTTCGATATGCGAAAATTGTTTGCTCACACTTGAAGTACACGGCCAGGCCCCCGGCGATGATCAGAAGCGCGACCACGTTGAAGAACACCTGGACGAACCGGAAACGGAGCCGACCCGTGGTCGCGTAGTGGCTGCCCGTCATGTCTCGGATGATCTGAAACCATTTGCAAAAAAAGTGGTCACGTTCGCACAAGCCAGAGTTTTTCATGCAAATGGTGAACGTTCTTTTTTATCTGCGTTATTTTTTTTAAAAACGAAGCTGACCTTCAGTTTCTTAAATGCGATACACGAATCGATGCAGTGCTGCCATTTCATAAATATCGTAATCGAGTTGCGAGAAAGGCTTTTAATTGTACGACAATTTTGATTTTATCGTATTTAATTCACAAAGTACAAATGTAAGGATTTCAAGGAGCGGCAGCGGCAGCGGCAGCGGCAGCGGCAGCGGCAGCGGCAGCGGCAGTAAACGAAGAGGCAGACGTAAGGAAGGAGCAGACTATCGACAACAGGGAATGTCGGTGGCACAATGTAATTGGCCGGGAGCAACGGGTGCCCGAACTGCCGCAAATATTGTTGGCCGTGTTGACCGCGTGTTCTACTTCGCAAGAGAGAAGAGACCCCTCTGTTCGAGCAGCCAACGCACCCGCGTTACACGTTGGCACGCACTGCCCGATCCCCGGACCCTACGTCGTCTCGTCGATATCGATTATAATTTCCTTGCGGCGCGGGCGGTATCGCTCCGTCAAAGGACAAATTATTTCACTGACAGCCTGTATCGCTGCTACGATTAGAGACCGGCAATTTTGGTCAGGGAAAAATATTCCAGCGATACGGCGAAAGTCATTTTCCAGGAACGTCGTTCGTGGAATGAATTTTCATTTCCTTTTTGTACCACCAACTCGATCGCGGTCCACTGTTCTCCGAACGAGTTAGAGAAAATATCCAAAATAAACTAAGTCATTTTTTTCATCGTTCGATATCTTTCTTTCGCTTCGTCGTTGCAAAATGGCAGAAACGAATTTATTGATGGAGACTTAAAATAGCTCCGCGTGCAGGGAGAGTTAAACGTCTCGAGGGAAATGAACAACCAAACACTGAAAAAACTGAAACCACCTCGTCTAATGATCCTGACGTTAAAAGCCCATGGAAGTTTATAGCTTCCAGGGAGTGCAAGCTGCTCAGAATTTATCGCGAAGCTTCGAAAACGCGTAAACCGGTGTAAAGCCCATTCCCGATATCAATTTCATCGAATGGGGCAGCGCGTGCTCGTGGATGGAAGCAGCCGAGCCGGGTCAACAGCAGAAACACCGTAACAAAATTATTTTCAGTGCTTCGGTGACCGACGAAGCTACGCGCGGTCGCGAGTAGAATAATCCAACGTTGGTCGGACACGCTGAAAATCGCTGGCCAGAAGTTTCGAAGGTGGTTTTCGTACAGAAGAACCACGTTTCCGTCGTCGTCGATGCGATATTAGCTCGATCGCGTTGGAAAGTCGTCGGCAACAAAGCGGGCCAATCGTCGGAACGTGGGAAAGCAATGCAATTAAACACGGACGATAGGATATAACTGTTACATCCGGCCACGCGGTTCTGTATTATCGCGGTTCTATTTTTAGCGTTAATAACGGGAGAGAGAGAAAGAGAGAGAGAGAGAGAGAGAGAGAGAGAGAGAGAGAGAGAGAGAGAGAGAGAGAGAGTTCGCTTCGAAAGGACGTCGAACGACGCGAATTATTATCGATTCGACGAGGAATCGCGATTTTACGACGCGCCTCCTGTTTCGCCCGTTTCCTCGTAGACCTTTTTTTTCTAACGCGACTGTGAAAAATTCGAAGAGTTAGGTGACATCCCGAATGTCCCTTATACTTTGTAATTTGCATTTTACTTTTCTTCGAATCGTTAAATTCGATGACACGGACGATAACGCACGGGTTTTGCGACTCGATCGAGTTACCGGAATAAAGTCCGGAAAGATAAAACTAAAATAAGTCCGGAAAGATAAGTAAAACTTCCACAATTTATAGGGGAAATTGGACGCTTCTCATGCTTTACAATTCGCCTTTCATTTTAATAAGAATCGTCGAATGCAAAGAGCTGGAGGAAAAACGATTTTGAGTTGCATTCTGAAATCAAACGTTTCGTGTGTAACGAAATAATTATTTTTGAGGAACGTACGTCTGACGCGTAGAGTGTCGTAGCATCGACCATAAAACTGTTACGAAGACGGAACAACTTAAAAGTAAACGGAAAAATATTTGTTTAACCAAGTGTTTCAAAATGGAAGCTCAAAATTGCGGCACTCCGTTAAAAATGTTTTTCCAATCAAATAACTGGAGTGTACGCATCTCCGAGTTTCCTTTGAGACTGGATCTCGTTTGCTCGTCGAGCGATTTAATTATTCCGCGAGGCAAAACCAATCGGTCTATGCGATCCGTTTCGACGGAACCAAACCGAAGACTGCGGTGCGATTGGTGTGGCCGAGTAGAATCTCGTTCCGACGACCGAGCGCGTGTCAACGAGAGATCTCTAGGTAGCCAGCGTTGGCCTTTGGAATCGTTCAGGCTCGGCCGAGGATACGAGCGTTGCGGAACTGCTTGATCTGCCCGGTTTCTCGCGGGTGCACACGTCCTCGGTGCGATGTGGCACGAGGAGTTACGTAACGGCGCGGCGCGACGCGGCGGCAAGAAGAAAGGAAAACCGAGGAAGAGAGAATCAATATACGGGCAAACGAGAAGAATTAATCGCGATCGTTCACGCCCGTTCACGTAATCCGTCCGCGCTGTTTGGAATCGAGTTCCTCGTCGGTTACCGGATTAACCGATAAGCAAGATGACCGCGTGCGTAGAGCATACGAGAAAGAGAGGCACCATAGAAATCTGCCCAATTTTACATTTTCTACAGAGTGTATACAAAGTGAAGGTCATCCGTCGCAGGGGCGAATCTACGCCTCTGGATTCGTGACATTTGTAAAAGAAACTCGCCACAAAATTGTTTACGACAAAGAAAATTGTTGCAAAGTTTATTTCTACGTCAACACCTTCCATTCGTCGAGAAGAGAAAAAATTTGGAAGGAACTATATGTCGCGAAACAGTTATTCGGATACAAGCCGTTCAAGTTTTTGCTAAATTTGATTGCGTGGAGTTGTAGGTACGTGTACAGACAAAAGCCTACTACCACGGTCCGTCCGACCGTGTCGACCAGACAGAACGTAATCGTGTACGTGCTGTTATTTTTAAGTTGTAAAATAATATGAAAGAAAATCTTGTGTACACCCGAGAAGGACATTATCCTAGGATTATCCTAGGAGGACGACCATTACTTTTTATACACCCTGTGCAAGGTGATCATATTTTTAAAAGTTTACGCCGTGGACAAAATCTGAAGCGTTCAGGGCCTCTAAAGGCTTTAATCCGGTACTGGTCGGTTAAGAGCTCACCTTGTGGTGCAGGGAGCTATTGTTGCCTCCGTGGACCCTGACGATGGCCTGAAGACTGGCTGGGGTGCTCGTCGACTTCGTTATGGCCCTGCCAGACGTCTCCGGCTCCGACACCAACGCCCTGTCTGATCGTTCAGGCCAACAATTCGATTAGAATACTTTTCTCGAAATGGGCTGAGAACGTTATCGTCGTCGGACTGTGGATCTTTGTGCAAAATATTATAATAGTCCTTCCGATGTACTCGATTTTACTCGCATTTACTCTGGAACGAGAGAAACAAATGTGCCGAAATTCGTGTCGCATCGGTTCCCGTGCGCCCTGCGCGGCTTTCTGTAACGAACGGGGCCCCGGTGCGGCGCGGCGATTTTTTAAATGGAACGTATCGATCCGAATAGCGGATACGATTGATCGCTTGCCGACGTGTCAATTTCTCGCGTACAGTTTAATCTTTGCACCTTTTCACGCCCTGTGGTGTTCGATCTTTCACGGACACGAGCTCGCGAGCCGATAGCTTCGACGCCGAAAACGCGAAAACGCGAAAACAGGCGAAGGGGAAAAAGACGCTCGAAACTTTGTATAATCCTAGCGAGAGACATCTAATGTGTCGTCGATAAATTATGGATCTTTATATCGTCAAAACATTAGAGGCACTTTTAATTCAGCTTTTAATAATACGAGAATCAAGGTCTACGTTCGAATAAAGATCTACAGGCCATTTTTATTTCATCGAATCGATTGCTTTGATTTTCGGTCAAGAAAAACTATCGATTCAACGAATAAATTATCGGAACGATTTACCTGGAACCCTGCCATGTTTGTGGGGCAGCAACGGGGCCTCCATGGTCTTGCTGGTGTAGCTGGGCGAGCTGGTCTGGCTGAAACTGTCCGAGGAAACATTGCTGTCCTGTCGGACGCTGATGGGCTTCGGCACCGGGCTCTGCGAGATCGTGCTGAGAGGCGGCGGAAGATTCGTCTGCGTCGCCTTCGGCAGTTTCTCCAGTTTCTCACCGCAGCTTCTCTCCTTCCGAAGATTGTGCTGCAAAATGCTGCGAGCACGGTCCATCTCCGCCTCGTATTTGCCACGAGACGCAGCTTCCTGGGACTTGTGATCCGGGTGCAGCCGCCTCTCGAGATCCTGCGAGGCTCTTTGCTGCTCCTCGTACCTTATCGTTCGAACGAGACAATCGGAATCATACGCGATCGTGTACGGCAACTATGACGGGGCGCGGTTCAGAGATTCGCTGCAGAAACGGTGCCACGAGAATTCATCGATAAAGTTCCTCTTTCAACAATTATTTCGGTAGAATTGAGCACTTGGAATTGGACAATTATCGTTTCCTTAAAAGTATAATCATTTTTCTTGTTGGTTGCGGATAAAACAATGCGAGAGGAATTCATTGATGGTTCCGCTTTCAAGAATTTAACGCGTTAAAGGTGATTTTAGTTGGTCGGTTGTGGAGAAAAGAATGCGAAAGAAATTCATTGACGGTGGACCTCGTTTAAGCGCAAATTCGTTGAGTAAACGGAACTGAAAAAATTCAACTAAAATAACTCTTGCGTAACGATAACTATGTACACGTACGTATACTCGTACGTTGTTTCGGATTAAACGATTTTGCTTGTTCGTTCGCGATACACGCTGGAGAACCGCTTCGTGAAAAAGGAAGAGGAACAGCAATAGCTTCCTCGATGGTTGTAAAAGTGGCATCTTCTTGGCGAGCTCTCAAGTGCAAATTCGTTTAACCGGTACGACAGCGTGCAAGGATCTTGGATGCACCGAGTAATTACGGTGTTGTGCAGCCTGGGGAAGCGATATCGCCGCTTATTAGAAAATCGCCTACCTGGTGGGTGGCCTCTCCTTGATCGCGCGTAGATCGTCGTCCTCTTCGTGCAGCCGTCTCTCGAGTTTCCTCGAGGCGGCCTGAAGCTCCTCGAACTTGCATCTCCTCTCTGTCTCGCGCCGCAACCTCGACAGCGCCGCGGACTTGGTCTCGTCCTCGTGCACGGCCTCCCTCCTGGACGGGGCTAATTTTTCCCGAGACTTTCCGTCCGCACCCTCCTCCAACCCCTCCGGTTTGCCGAGCTTCGACGACGGAAGCCTGTCGAACCAGGGCAAGTGTCGTAACGACAGATAAAAAAAGTTCGGCTCGGCCCCCGATTCGATTAACCCCCTTCACCCCTCGACCCCCGTCAGCTGATTTATTAAAAAAGTACCGAGACCGACGCGCGACGTCGTGTCCGTCGACCAACGACCAACGACCAACGACCAACGACCAACGACCAAATTGCTATACACCCGATACTTCTGGTTATGTGCGCTAGATTCCACTGCCAGTAGTTTCATTAACCCCGATCAGTCACCGAGATAACGTAAATGCCCCGTAAATTTATTCCTTTTTCTATTCCATTTTTTTATTCCTTTTTTTTATGCCTATAATGCTTTCTGTATTTTTTAAATATTTAATCTCGCTCTTGTCGATGTTGTAAAACAGGAAAAGGTAATTGTTTTGTTTCAAAATTTTAGAATGTTTATTTTTATTGGAAAATTTCAGGTAGGGCAGTTTCGATGCCGGATTATACGAAAAAAAAATATTTTTCGGTAACGTCTCCTCATCGAGATAATCTTTTTAAAAATTTCCCGGTTCGTCGAACCGTTAATTTTTCGCTCTTTTAGTCGTGATTTCTATTACTTTTATTCAAGCGTTACAGTCTAGATGTTTTGTATTCGAATGTATGAAAATTCTGGATAAATTCGGCAAAATATAAGTAAAAGTGTTCTCTCGTTGTCATATGTTAATTCGGTCCTTGAAAAGTTTGCGCTCGATGTTCAAATAAAGATCAACTTCTCTACGAATTAAGATAGAGAGCATAACGTAAGAAAAGCATAAACTATTTTTTAATGTACAATATGATTTTTTTAAATAATAAAGTAAAATAATAAAGTAAATATTATTGATCCAAGCAATCTAAAGTGCACCTACGAACTACAAACACGTAAATGTACTGTAGAGGCTCTGGATCCGCTTAGACCTTTATCAACGTTTCGCAAAATGTAATAAAACGGCAGCTACGTTATTTAAAGTTTCACGAACCAAAAGGTGAATTCTTGTTGGCTATACTGTATTCGTGGAAGCGATCGCGAACTTTAATCCGACACTGACGGACGTGTAATATTATGTATTTCGCTTCGTAGTAGACGAGAGAGAAGCCTATAACTGTAACTATGATTTTCTTGAAATATTCCCTCGCCAAGAGTAATTCCTCCGGGGATACGAAGAACGTCAAAAGCACGTCACGAATGCCGCGAATTTCGGTTTGTTAACGTTAGTTTGATATACTAACACGGGGCTAACCATCGCTCTCGACTGTAATTGGCTGGCTTTTCCAGCTATTCTCCATTACTTGCCCAAAACTTGCCCCGACGCGCGACGCGACGCGACGCGACGCGACGGCTTCGATAATTGCATCGAAAATAGAACAGGAACTTCTCCATTAGAGGCCGGGAAAGGATTCTTGTGTTCCGCGAGAATGAGAACTGATTCGGATAATTATCGCGGACGTCGAAAGTCCTGATTTCTAAACAAAATTGTCTGTCTATACCCCGCAAGTATCTGCGACCATTTTTATCGTCCGTTATTTTCCACTTTGTCTTCGTTCAACTTAGACGTTCAATTTAGTGAAAACAAGATTTAAAACTTTCATCGTTGCCATCATATTTTATTCGATTCCAAATGTAGATCGATCACGGATCAATCTGGATATTTTAGTAAAATAAACATGAATTTATTTTGATTTTAGAATCTCTTTGTGTACAATAGTTTCGCGAGAGTTCAATAAAATTGTCTTATTTAGAATGGTTTCTTCGAATAGGCTAACTTCGAGTAACATTAAAAATTTCACCAAACGCGACAAGCGAATCGTTAATTCTGAAATAATGTATCTTTAACGACAATAACGTGTCGTTCGACCTCGGTTTAGACAGGAAAAAATATTTTTTTCTAAAAAATTGTGCAGTTGGATGGTAAACAACACTTTTGTTTACGAGTATGTGGTAACGGATGAAGAAAATCCTCTTGAATCTTTCAGCCGCTTCGAATGGAAGAATAACAACTACACTTTTAACGATATCAAAGAAACAGTTATTTTTTATGCTATACCGGTTTTTATGTTGCACCGATGAAGCTCTGATTGCAAATCACCTACGGGCGTGGCGTGCGAACGAACGAACGAGTCGGCCAATCGTGCCAACGCCTGTTGTCGTTGTCGAAGGGAATCTCCGTCCTTTGTCGTCGAAGAAGGAAACTCGGCACCCCGGGGACGAGGAGGGGTGAGAGGAGACGCTTTTATCTGCGGCGCTTTCTTCGTCGAATGCGCGCCAAAGCACACGAACGCCGTAAGCATCGGCGAATTAAAACAGGTTGCCGGTTACGAGAACGGCAGACCGGGCCAAGGCGGCCACTTCGAGGGGAACGGAACACGTCTAGTCTGCCCGGACGAGTCCGTAGTCGAGATAAAGTACCGAAACTCGCGCTTCGTTTAACAAGCTAACAGCATCACCGCTGTGATACTAATTCCAGCCGAGCCTGGAACACGCTCGCGAGCTCTACTCGAGAGCACCCTACGTTACCGAGGATCTTCGACTCGACACTAATTTCCATGCACTAGGAATTCTAATAAATAATCTCGCTCGGGAAACTCGTCGACCCAGTTTCCGACTTTCTCACTTTTAGAAGCTACGTTTTATTCAACATTTTATTCAACATTTTATTCAACATTTTATTCAACATTTTATTCAACATTTTATTCAACATTTTATTCCCAGAGATAATGGCTGACTCTACGATGTTCTGCTGCCAGAAGAAATTTAAACGCGTGGCCTAGCAGCGACCGTAATTTCTATAGATTTATAACATATGGATTCGTTAACCCTCGTACGATCCTCGGTACGTAACACGGTGGAACCTCGTTTCTTTTCGAAGCAGCCGGAACAGTGTTATTAAATACCTACGTATTTAAGGTAGCGTCTTGCAACGGATAGGTCAGGTCATCCCCGCTTTCGATTTCGAAAGTGTAAAAGACACGTAATACGCGAACGCGATACGATTTACGGTTTAACGATCGAGAAGAAGAGTTATATACAATGAATGCGCAAAAATAAAAATTAAGGAGTCGATAGGCTTCCTATCGAAAAGTTGGCCGAAGAACGAAGCTCGATAATCGAGAACGTATCTCACCTGTTCTGCGCCTGTCTATGCCGTTCATCCCTGGTCGCCTGATGATCTTTAAACTTGGTCTCGGCGCTCTTCACGATCCTCTCGTGCAGCCTCTTCTCAAGATCGCGGGAAGCCTTCTGCAGCTCCTCGAAGCTCGATTTCTGGCTGAGCTTGCAGCCCTCCTCGAAGTTCGCCTTGTCGAAGTCCGCCACGAAGTCGCTGTCCTCGCAGCTGGTCTCTTCTTTGCTCGAGAAGCTCAACGAATACTCTGGCGTGGTTCTTCGATCGTTGGCTCCGACCGGGCCAAGATCGATCAGCTTCTCGCTCTCTTGGACCCAGGAAGCAATCGTAGAGACGTTCGCCGCGGGTGTCGGATCGCTCTTTCGACTGATCCGACTGTCCTGTCTTGTCGGTAGCTGTATCGGTATCGGTTTCTCGTTCTTTCTTCTCTTGGGAATGGCTGGCGGCCGCAGGGGAATCGGTGGAGGAGCTACCTGCATCAACAAGTTACCCGTTCGAGTCCCTTTCGCTGCCTCTACCCTATTTCCGCACCGAGAGAACCCCTCGAGCCCAATTCAGGGTTGTAAGCGTGCGGTAGAATGGGACGACAATAGTCGGGCTCGTCGCCGAAACCCTATCGAGATATCGAATCTCCTGTTTGGTGGCTCGAGGAAAGTTAAACCGAAGGCGGACAAGTGAATGCAATTAAACCGGAGCACGCGATATCTTCCTTTCTTTGCAATACGGATGTGAAATTTTCTACTCGTTTATACGTATTATATTATTTTCACGTTCTTATCGATGCTGCCGTGAAACGGATGGAGAATTTCATATTTCATATTTACGTGCGAACACGGCAGGAGGATCAAAGAAATCAATAATAAAATTACCAGGATAAAGACATGCTTCCCTTATTCTGTATGACAGAAACGAACTCGAGAATTTGTATTCGATAAATTCACAGGAATAAAAACAAAATTGTTTTTAATTCACATCGGAACCGTGAAAGGAAAAATGAAGAACTCTACGGATCTAGAAATGGGTGTGCGAAAAAATCGTGAAGACTAAAAAGTGAAGCTAAAGGGATACTTGCGTGTCCTCTACCGATCAATGCGTGTCCGTGTGAGGTGTGCGAGTGTGTCGAAGGTGATGATTGGCTTGCCCGTGTCCAGATTTATCCGCGGCGTACGAAAAACCGAGATGTCGGTCCCGATCCCGGTCCCGGTCCCGGTTGATCCATTAAACCCTCGTTTGCCCAGTAATTACGCGGCCGAGTTCGAGGTACCGACGAACGAGTCCTACGAACCGCGTTCCTGCAGAGAATGTTCCGTCGCTTCTGCTCGATTTAACCCGTGCGCGCGTAGCTCGCGCGCGCGCGCGCAAGAGAGAGAGAGAGAGAGAGAGAGAGAGAAAGAGAGAGAGAGAGAGTGAGAGAGCTGCGTCCACCTAAATTACGACATCGCTTTTCGTTCTGCAGTTGTTAATTCGCGAAATGTCACTGCCAACCACCAGGCCCCGCGCTTTAACACCGCCAGTGATTTAACCAACGACCGGCCGAAATTACGCGGACTTCTCCTCCCGAGATTCCCTCTTGTCGCTAAACTTCCCCGAAGAAGCGTATTTCCGGCCGGAGAGGGTCAAACAGATCCGCCGCCCCCATTCACGTGGAATACTTTGCAACTTCCGCGACCGCGCGAACTATCGGCTCGAGTCCCAAATAACTTGATCCGATAGACAACAGCCCCGACCGTGAGCCAATAATAAGTTCGCGGTTCCGAAGTTGGCGGGCCGGTGTTGTGTGTTTTGTGAACTGTTTCGTGTCTTGTCCTGAAAGAGATGCGAGCATGATCAAGTCTGATGGAAATGTGATAAAGTTAACGATTTGTGGGTGAACAGAGAGAATTTAGCCAGGTGTCGCTTAAAATATCAATTATATCGACCCCTTGCCGTATTCCAACGAGTCACACTCGCGACGAAGATTTTGAACAAAATCTAACGAATATGAACGTTACGCCTTTCTTTTTAAACGAAATAGAATTTAATTCGTTCGTAATCAATGTTTAAGCATTAAAATTAATGTACCGATACAAAAAATATAACTTTTCTTTTGTCTTCTACGACATTTTCGAGGATAAAGAGGTTTTTTTAATCGCTGTAACTCTAAAGAAAATGATACGGCAAAGGGTTAAGAAAGCTTTTGGTATACCTACGACAACTCTCGTGTCAGGGAACTATTCTAGACCCTCGGGAAATTTATAGTTTTCCTAATACCTTTGGAATTCTGACCGTTGGCATTCCTAAGGATCTTGGAACGCGATCTTCGCAGAATCGTCGAGGTGGATTGGGAAATCTATACTATAATTTAGTAGATAGCGAATATAATTTACCGAGATACCGAGAAAATGGAGGGTCGGTTGGATATCTTTCGCCATCGATATCCAATGGAGAAGAAAATGAAACGTGACTCCTAGAAAAATTCTCTATCACGTTTCCCACTTTCCGAACGAATCCGAGGGACATTTACATTTTCCGCATTCAATTTCTCGCTGCATGCCGCGCCGAAAATAACGACGATCCGCCGATCCAGTCCCATTGGTTTTTCCGTCACGTTTAACCGCACTCTTTAAACAAAAACCAAAACAGTTTCGAATCGACTTACCGCAGGTGCAGCGGAATGGCGTCGCGGTATTGGCGGTGGGACGCCACTTCCGGTAGGAGGTGGTTCCGGAAGCAGGGATGTCCGCGCCGGCAGCTCAACGCTGTGGATTCTGCTCTGTCTGAAATTCGCAGATAAAACGAGCGTCGTCTAAAAATCAACCGCCGCGAGAACGTTCGCTCCCGAAGCACGGTGATCGATAACGCGTCACGAAACTTCGATAACCGCAGGAGAGCCAATAGCTCGCGAGTACGCGTCGATCGTTGAATATCCCGTTGCCTTTGAAGGATCGCGCTCTTCAATCAAGTAGCTCGATTCGCCGACTGGCTCTTTGATCACGCGGATTTCCTTCGCTGGAGTCCCGAATCCCAGATAATTGCCGTTTCATTAATATCGGATGCGTCGCAGCGCCGGGCGCGACAGAAACTCGCGCGGAAGACCACCGTCGAATTTCACCGTGCTCCAACGATCTCGTTATTCCAATTAACGCGCGAAAGCCGTTTGTCGCGACGCGACGTCTTCGCGATTAAACATTCCGCTGCTCCCGCGCGGAAAGCATCAGCTCGGTTTGCTAACTCGCTACGAAAAAGCAAGGGAAACCGAAGAAAAATAGCAGAGAGGTAAACGGATTACGCCCGCAAAAAGTTTCAGAACATCCAGCGCAGTCCGCGGGAATCGCTAACAAAGCGAATACAGCACCGTTGCTTCGTGCTCTTTCAAGAAGGATTACTTTTTAATTACCTCGGCAGACGCGTGGGACTCGTATCGCCGCCATGAACCTCCGTCCCGGACATCTTAATCTCTGCAATCAATAACAGGAAACGAAGATCCATCGTTAATAAACAGATGCTGCGACGGCATTTAGGCGTGCGAGCCTTCCTGCTAAAATGCACCGGACCTCTTCCACTAGGTTCGGCAAACACTTGCCGCACCGGCGGAAGTTAAATATATCGCGTAATTGCGCGCCGCTTTTAAATCGCCCTCGCCTCGCCCTCGCCTCGCCCTCGCCTCGCCCTCGCCTCGCCCTCGCCTCGCCGCGCCGTCTCTGCGAAACGCCTACCGCGGAATTGGCAGATCCTGCGCTCAAATCCACTCGTGCATTCCTTTTGCGAAATTCGATTTTTCGTCGATCGTCGAATGCTTTTCCCTTCGGAGACACTGTCCTATGCGTGATTTTAATGCCTACCGATTTCGAAAAAATGTAGAGCTTTGCACACGAACACACGGAAATCTGATTTCTTTGCTTTTCGCGAAAGCGTTTGCAGATTTATCTGCGTAACGTTCGATGATTGGCGATTTTTGTGATTGAGCCGATTTCACATTGAAAGACAAGTTGGACCGAGACATTTAAGGTGTTCGACGCGACAACGAAGAGTTTAACACGAATGCGGTACACCGTGCGTATCTTAATAAATTATTAAGCGATCTTGCTTGTCATTGGTTTCACAAGATTGTCTTCTTTCATTAATTTCTATGAAAGTTTGAGAAAGAAACCTGCTTGTTGGAAGACTGTTCAGACTCAACTGCTTCGGACCACACGCACCGTGCGTTAAACACTAATTGACGAAATCTAAAAAGAAATAAATATCAGAAGAATACATCGTGGAAGCTCTTCGAATAGTCTTTCTTGTAGCCAGAACATTTTCTTCCATCCTATTACGATCATCGTATTTTTATGAATACAATTATACCTCGTTGGATCGGTGTGGAATAAAAACAACTGTTTCCAAATACCGTAAAATCTTTGCTTCTTTTTCATTAGCGTTTGAAAGATATACCTCTTCGAAATGGGACATTATAAATAAAACAGAGTTTAGAAATTTACAAATGTCGGGTGAAAATAATTGATATTATTTTAGAGGTACGCGAGAGCGAGCGTTAAAACTGAACGATCGAGCTGTTTCATTATTTTGTAAAGAAGGTGTGCGTGTAATTGTTAATGGACGATAGCGTGAAACGGCTAGGGAGGAAAAGCGAGACACGTTAGGCGAGCCGAGCGAAGGGAAATGAAGATTAAACGGCGATCGAGATCGTTCACAATCGCGACCGCGGCCCGTGACGTTTAACCGAACGGGCGGACGGTTTGCGCATAGTGACGGTGCCACTTCGGCTCGCTATCAAGTGAAAGCACTATTCAATTTCCTGCTATCTCATCGGCGTGCACCCTTCCACGAGGGTCGGTCCTACCAGACTGCACCGGGAGGATCGATGTGCCGGCACCCGCCCCCGCGTTCTCGACAAAACCACTCCGCGCGCTGCTTCTCTCTCCCTTTCTCTCTCCCTTTCTCTCTCCCTTTCTCTCTCCCTTTCATTCCCCCCCACCTTCCATCCCAGTTCCCACACCCACCCCACCCGTCGCCACCCTCCCTAACAAATCCGTTTTAAATACCCGTCATTTTCCTATACTCCTTTTATCCCAGCATGCTCGGACGATCGGCGTCCTTTTTTCCCCCGGTCGGTCCATAACTGAAAAGCGCAGCGAATTATAATACAATTGAACGGCTCTAATCGATGCACCGCCGAATTCGCGGGAACGAGTCCTTCGAAACATGGAATGTATTCAACACTGGGGTACGTCTGGCTAAAAATACTTGTTTCCCGTGCCGGTACGTTCATAATTAACCGTTCACAATGATAACGTTTAGCACAATGAAAGCGTATGGATATAGACGAGATGGATGGTCATTTTGTTAATAACTGCATCTTCGTAAATCTTGCAGGTTTGAAAAAAAAATTTAAACAAGAAATATTTTTACATTCGGCCATTATCGATATCGATAAAGTCTGAACACCGTTCTCGGAACAAGATGTAAATCCGAATTTAATTAATAATAAAAATCCAGGCAACCAGTTACTGTTTCCATCACTGCCACTCTTGGATTCGGCGAAAAAAACAAATGCGGTCACGTCGAAAAAAATTGACGTTCGAAAAAGTCGCAGCCGGCGCGTCGCGAATCGGGCGATCGAAAGTTCACTGGATTTGATCGCGCTGCGAAAGCTCGTCACGCGTTCTGGGGAACAGAGAGAGAGAGAGAGAGAGAGAGAGAGAGAGAGAGAGAGAGAGAGAGAGGCGTATCACGGGAAAGCTTGGGAAAGCTCGAAGGGGAAAACAGGGAAAGGAGGGAGAACACCCGGTCGAAATTACACTAGACGGCCGTTTTCTTCGGCAACGGTAGAGAGAAGCCGTGGCGCGGCAGGCAAATTGAATCAATTTATATTGTTGCGGCCCGTTACGCGGCCTCCCCGCCGCAAACTCAATTAATACCGACGTCTGCCCCGGCGACACTTTTCTCGAAAGTACACCCTCTTCCAGCGGTGGAAATGTAAATTCTCTCCATTCGCGGCCTCGATATCGAATTCTAATAATTCCGACAGCCCGCGCCGAAATCCTACGGGGCCAACTCAGAAAAAAAGCGAATTACTCGTCGCCGAATCTCAATGGTAAAGGAATAGGCGATATTACGGCCTTCGGGGTTTCGAAAGTCAACGACGACGAGGCGAAATGAAATTTCTTGGACCGTCGGAGTTTCGAGAACCCGGCTCTGTATTTGCATAAAATATAACCGTCGCCGATTCGGCGATCGTGGTTTGTTTTACCGTCGGAGGTTTAATTCGGGCCTGGGAATTGTTTCGTTACCAACGGACTGTGGACTTTCGTGGAAAATTATTAATTATTTGTGTAAATTATTTCTGTTGCGAGTAATTGTACGAATGTATAATCGAGCTAATATTATTTTCACGGTGTTGCGTCTAGAATCGTTATGGCAAGTGGATTTATTATCGCGTCGAAACAGGAGGAGTTACCAGAATTTCCGTTTGCTCTGTTACGTAGTCGATGAAGTGCCCAATGAAAATTCCTCCTTGCCCAATGGTAACGTTCAAGCATATTTGTTAATAAATCCTTCTCTCTCCCTCTGCGCGTTTAGAAGTTCGAATCGTATCGTTTGCGGTCCAAAGTCCGCGAGAGTGGCGACCGCATTTGCTTTCTCTTTCTACGCGTATCGATGCGCCACGAAGGAAGGGTACACGCGTTGTCGGCCGCCGTTGCTCCACGCTCGAAACTGAAAACTGACCGCAGAGTGCTATTCGACCGGCGCTAGTCGATTAGCGCTCCCAAGTCGACGTTGCTTTTAATCGTTCCCGCAAACGGGAATTGAATTCGACGACGCTCGCTCCCGGACCGGCCGCGGTAGAACAGGACCGAGCTTGGTCGGACAGGCGCACGATGTTGTCCGATGTTGTCCCTTGTCTTCTGCCACTTATGAATTTCACCTCGAATAAATACCGTCTATCCAATCTATCCTACTCGCTGAAAACATTTATACCAATTGCAGCTCTTTTAAATCTTTTAAACTCATCAAAAAGTTTTATTCGGAAATGAAAAGTTTATTTCTTTTCTCAACTTACATTTTCATGTAGAATAACCCCGTCGCGTCGGTTGTATCGCAATGTTTAGTACACCCTGTTATATTTATTATAACTTCGTTGGATTAGTTAGCGCAACGTCGGTATTCAGCGAACGGATGAAGATAATACGCATGTCTGGACGTTTGGTCGTCTGGATGTATGGATTACCTTCCATCCACGCTAAACATTTTCCGGAACATTTCGGATGCGTCGTCAAGCCCAGCGTCTTATTTCGTCGACGCTGTCGGATTACTAATTACCGAGGAATTTAGTGGACGTCGAGGAATGTTTCCCGAGAACGAGATAACGCATGAGTGGGAGGATTTAGGATTAATTGAGAGCGGTGCAGGTTGTTGTCGCAGAGAAGTCCGACGGTCCATCGAACGCTGAGGAACACGGTCGTCGGGACGCCCAATTGTCAACTCGTCGAAGTTGGATTATCAGCGTCCCGTCGCGTCGCGTCGTCGGAACAGTTTTCGGATTAAGGACCCCGTGGCCGAAACTTCGGTGTCGCCCGGTTACGCCTCTCATCGTTGCGGTCGATCGATCGACCGAGCTCGAAGGAAACATCGATGGCCCGGAAAATGCGTTCGACGATCGACGACGCGCTCGATTTTACGCGGTGATCGGCTGGGCCGGGACACGTTCGCCGTAACGATGCCCACCGAAAAACCAATCGAACACAGGCTGGAACGTGTCTCTGCTAAAATATTTTTATATTCCACCAAAAAAAAAAGATACCGTCACAGAGTTACACACGAGACAGATCGTGAATTTTTAGTCGACACTCTCTCGACGCTATCGACATCGATTTTTACACCGATCTGTTTGTCGAAGCTTTATGAATTTTTCAGCGACGTAGAAATTCTTCGAGACCGAATTTCAATGTAATTGCGAACAGACGAGAGGGTTTTGGACGTCGAATTTGATCGCCACGCGGAATGAAATTCTACTTAACTCTGTTTCCTCTGTGTTTGATTATGAAAATGGGGATTTGCGTGCCTTGTAGACTCTGCAGGATTTCTAAGGATAACAGAATGCGGAACGGAATTTAATGTGCCTTTCTGTGAATTTTTATCCGTGCACGCGGAAGCTGCTGATACAGAAAATTCAATTCTACTTCGTTTTATGTTCTTCGGAAAATCGGAATTTATGAGAGCACTGAACTAATCTCCACCTTTGCGCAAGATCAACATTTTCTGGAACGACTGCAAGGGGCAAGAGAATTTTTCTGAAGCAATTACGAGGAGCAGATCAAACTTTCCCGAAGCAATTGCAAGAGGCGAGAGATGAAAATTTCCTGACCCAATTGCAAGGAGCAGGTGTCGAATAGAAATTCATGTGGTCAGTTTTACGTTTCGATCGTTTCAGCTATTCGTCAGGGAATTCCAGAGTCGAAGGTAAGCGACGGCACAAGGAATATACACGTCGTAGCTGTAATTTCGTTCATTCGTGATATGTATCGTCGAAAGCCAGTGGAAATATCTTTGGGTACACAAATACCGATCGCAGTCACGCGTAACGCCGGGCAGAAATGTCGTGGGTGGTCCATGGATTCCGAAAAGACGCTTTGGAATCCCATCGTCTGATAATTGGCGCATCTCATCGGTGAATTCTCGGAGACAAGGGTCGAAAGGACTTCGGGGAGTCCCCCATGGTGATTTTGCCCTTTCGATCCTGGGACATAAAGTGTCCTCGACCGTGGGTAGACTGGTGAATCCGGTTCAACGGACTTCCGTTTTTTCGGACCACCAACAGCCGGACAAAATCAAGTGGACACGGTATTGGACACGGGTTCGAATTAGACTGGACAGTTTCGGACGCTTCGTTGGTACCCATTATTTGACAACGAAGAGTCATTCGTCTATGCGCACTCGGTGAGACGAGTAAGAGTTCGTTACAAACAGTCTGGCAAACGTTAACGACGTAGCTTTAAAAATAATTAACTTTTCATCCAGAGTACTTCAGCCCTTTTTCCGACGAATCTTTGTCTCGTGTTAAACTTTCATTTTTCCGTGATCAAACAATTTTAGGATCTTGTTGAAACATAAATGAAAGTGTACACGAAGGTACGATGGTTTTGTACTTTTATGATAAAAAATCTGGAAGTTCTTCTACAGCAAGAGTAATCACGTTGCGCGGCTAAAACGCGTTTTCTTATAAGTACATACCGAACCCGTCGTCTCTAACAAGATCCTTCTTTAAACAATGAGGAGCGAAGCCGCGTACCTGTTGAATGTATTTAACGCAACACCCGCCGCACAGGAATTAGCCAGATCCGATTAAACTTTCGAATCATTCCATACTTTCACCGAATCGCGTCAAATCGAAATATTTCGTCATCGGACGGTTCGAAGCGTAATTTATCCTTCTATATGTGTATAACTTGGAAAATGTGATTTACAGATTATTCAGCTTTTGGAAATTTCTGGAGATCGGTGATGAAAATCGAGGCTGGCGACGAGTGCATTTTTATTGTCATAAATATGCATTTATGAGAAAAATGAGTAAGTGTCGTTCGAAACGGTAAATATATTGGAAGAATTTAAAATTTTCAATTTGACTCCACAGTTTGCGTTACAATTCAGGAAAAAGATTTTTATTTCGTGTGAAATCGATTTCCGGGGAGAACAATTTTCTTTGCGAAGCAGTACTCTTGGCTATTAGCGAGCGCTAAGAGCGACCATTTTATATTACTTCGTAAAAATAACGAGAATACGTGTAGCAAAACTTTTGCAATGGACAACCAAAGAAATAAATTTAGCGTTAACAAGGATTGTGTAAAAGTCCGATTAAATTCAGCCTCGTCGTGTTCCCAGGCTAATTAAGATAGTCGTCGTTGACACTCGGCAATTTTCGAGTAGCTAAATATGCTAAACTGTATCGCGTCGAGCAACGTTCGAAGTGGAATGGAGTCGAAACGGAGAAGATTGGGGCTCCCGATCGTGATCCGAGCGATCGATGGAAGCCCTGACGAGGTTTTCGTGTCAGATCAAGACGTCACCGGGCATTTTCATGGAAATTCGTCGTCTCCCTCGGTTTCGCGGGCTTGTTTACCCGTTTCCATCGACGGGCAGATTCTATCCGGCAGGAGGATCGACGTTATCTGCATCCCGGGCGCGGACCGACAGCGTAAACTCAGCGATTTGCATGCGATTAGGCATATAGAGCGTATCGAGAGAACTCGCCTCCGGCAATCCGGTTCCTTCGATCTGATCGGCAGAACGCGAACGGCTCGACAGACTCCCCATTTTCCACTGACCTTTCTCCCCTCGGCTTTTCCTCGACCCGCGAACACAAATCCCTCCACGAGGTGTATAGACCGGTATAGAGCCACACAACGGTGTACCGGCGGATCCTGTAAATCCCCCGAGCCGCGCCAGCATTCGGGGAACTACAATGGATAACTGTACGCCATGCGCCACCGAGAAATGGGAAATATCGATCTGGACCGAAACTCGAAAAACTCCGGCTTAATTGGTCGCGATAATCCCGCGAAATATTTCCTGCGGAGCCAATCTCGCGACATATTTTTCAACGAGAAAGTCCCGAGCTTTTTGTCGAATCGTTCCTGGAAAGTATACTTTGCGGAATGAATCTGAGAAATTTTTCATTAAAACTTTACCGTGACGTAGTCCCCATTAAATTGTCCCTGAGAAATATTTCTTGTAAAAATCGATCGTAGACTATATTTTTTAGAAGAAACATCTAATATTCTTCAACGAAACGATCCTGGAAAACGCTCCTCGTCGAATCGACTATGAAAAATATTTCTATGATATTTTTTCTAATATTTTTTAAAAAGTTAACCTAGAAAACATTTTTTATTCGTTCCAAAGGACATTTCTCATTCGTTTCTTATTAGTCGCGTACTCGTATTCTGAAATATCTAAAATGATTGAGAAAGTAGATTTTGAAAATATCGAAAAATTGTGGCCTTCGGCTTAAACGTTGTAGCCGAGTTTACAACGACCATATGGTAAAAGAGAACGTAAAGAGAGTAATAACTATTTGTAAAAATAAATGGTTTTCATTGGACATTCTTCGAGATTTAAATTGTAAATAAGGTTAAGGTAATTTTTTCCCGGGGTTACGTCGTATGCATAATGCCCTCTCTCCGCGAAAGCAGCAATTACGGGTAAGTGAACGAGCAGAGATTGTTTATTGCGAAAATAACTAGTAATTCGGTTAATATCCCCAGTGCGAGGGTGAGCGAGGATCCTCCGGTGCTTTTACCTCCTCCCCTATCCAGGCTGGCTGCAAGTTTATTTGCTCTAGGAGCAGTTTCCGACGTTTCGTCGGGTGCTGTGCCAAGCATTGTCGAGAGGCACCGATCAAGCTTCTTGACAATGGCTGCCGGAACGGTAATCAAGCTACTTAACAATGCCAAGCTCGGCACGGCGGAAATTGTTTTCACAACCGGAGCGAATAAACATCGCAACCGTTCTGCTCTCGAAAGAGCACATATTCATCCACGAGTTCGCTCTCGTTAAAAATAATAACTACGAACCGTGGCGTCGCGAGCAGCATTTCACTAAATAAATTACTACGTGGACATAATCGTTCCTGCAGCGCTCAACGAAAACTGTAAAATATAGACAAACATCGTTCATCGGCAGACTCGTGTAATAATTCGAACCACCAAATCATTGCTTTCCAGGCAACATTTCGCTAAATCAATTACTACGAGAATGTAATCGTTCCCGCGGAACGAAATATGTATAATCGAAGACAATATTTCCTAGCAGACCTAGTCGCTGAGCTAGCAGAAACAAACAAAAGAATTCTAAAGTTTGAACGAACACAATTTTTAACGTCGATAAATAAATATAAATTCGAAATCGCCTTTGAAAAATCAATCGAACGTACGTGCAACGGAATACGATTATCTTCGTTGATCGACGATTGCTCGCTGTTTCTACTTCCTGATTATTCCGATATCGACGCAGCTTTTTCCCGGCCTGAAAATGGTTACGTTATCATCATCGACTTTCGGTGGACACAAATTTTAATGGTGCGCGAAATCCGGATTTAATATTTTCTATTTGGCTTAGGAAAAATATTTGCCGATCCAGCGAGCTTTCGTCCGTCCACATTTCTCGCAAATTAAATCGAAAAATATCGCGTAAACATCCGTTAAAAATCCACTGGCATTCGGAAAACAAATAAAAGAAAAATTCTCAGCTTATTTCGGGAAGATGAATCGTTTATGGATTCCAGCGTGACATTTCGCGGAATTTATTTATTCACGTCGGAGGGCAGCCACGCGAGTTCCGT